>OX392533.1:19097228-19697228 GCA_947623455.1 Mimachlamys varia | reverse complement strand
AAAGTCAGGGAGAGGGCAGTAGTTGATGGAACTCATGTCGGTGTACTCTGTATTCTGTTCAGTCATATCGGAGTTGTTAGTATTTACCATGGAATCCATCTGATTGACTTCATCAAGAGGTGTATGATCTGTTGACAATTTAGAATTATTTCTGCATATTTCTGGACTAATGATATTGTCTCCTGACATTTTTGACATAAACTGTCCAACCCTACCAAGATCTGAAGAAATTGGTATTGGCGATTCCTTGGATTCTTCTTTTATGCAGGCGAATCTGTTTTTATATCCAACTTCCTTGTTTGTGTCCAGCATATTAATTCTGCCTTTCACATCCTCCTCTGTTGAATCGTTACCTCCCAAGCACTCCAGCTCTTCGGAACTTCTGAGTGTGATTATTGAGATGTCCGAGGAGTCCATGTCACTAAGGCTGTATGTCTTCCCCTCGGGATCCAGCAACGGAATATTGCTGAGGAGACTTTTCCCCGGCATAGTTTCAATGCCTGTTTTCAAATTACTTCCTTCTGCCTTCACAGAAGACTTTAATCCTGTGTGGACAACTGAAACCACCTGTGAATCAGAGTCAGATGTAGACCCTGGGTGATCATCCAAATATTCATCCAGATCATTTTCTGTTGGAAGTTCTGACATGCTTCCATCCTGATTGGAATTTGATGTAAAATTGTTCTCACATGATTCCATTTCTACAGGAGCTACTGGAGCCAAGAGCGATTCTGAATCCGAACGATTACTCTCCTGTTCTTCCCCTATATCTTCATTGACCTGGGTCCTGGTCGTAGAATATACCAATGGTTCTAACGGGGCCAGCAAGGATTCTGAGTTTTCTTCTTCTGAGTCAGCAATGGATACCTCCAAGCCCCCCGAACCAGCAGACAATTTTTCTTGGGTGAAATCTTTATTTCTGTTCTCATCTTCATCTTTGCACTCTCCCAATACCGGTATATTCGCAGTAGAATTTACATCATATGCACCAGTCTCCATATACTTCTGTCCATCTGTCTCTATGCTATTGTTGTCATCCACAGACTTCTGAGTATCAAAGTCTTCAGGATGCTTGCTTGCTCCATCATTTGAATCTGACGAGGGACAAGGACTGAATCCCTGGGACTGTCCTGAAACATCGGAATTATTTAACATACAATACTCATCACCATGGCTACTGCTTTTTTCTCGGTTTCGAAGTTCAGAAGCCTCACTTTGGATTTTCTGGGTCTCTGTATGTTTCTTTTTATATGAAAAGAAGTGCTTAACTATCTTGGCAATGTTCTCTTTCTTCAGCTTCTGTTTTGTACATGATGACTTTTCTGAAGACTGAACTTTGTGCCTGATGTTAAAAAAGTTTGACACCGAAGTTTTCACATTTTGATACCATGCTGTTCTCCTCTTCTTTCCTGACTTGTTGTCATCATCAGAGGTGCTATCGGATAATGTTCGCTTTCTCTTTCTTGGAGCAAGTTTATTGGTGTAACATTTGCCTGATTGTTCAATTGGTTCCACATTTGTTTCCACTGAACATGGACCCGTAACGTCAGACCGGCTACCCTGCTCTGTGATATCAATACTCTCAGAGAAAGGTTTCTTCATCACAACATCAGCACCTTGTTTGTTAGTGTCTTTTGAACAACAGTTCTCTTGCTCTGAAGATTGTAACTCTTTTGCTTCACCAACCAAATCCTCTTCTTTAGCAGTCACTTCCATTGGTGACCAAGTGTCTACATTCGTGAATGCTTCTTTGACAGTGTTTTTCGCTCTAGCCGTAACATCAATAGACAGATCAGCTGATACATTTTCTGACACACCTGTTGACACTTGTTTAGTTTGTGATACAACACCAGGAATGTCTGATGACACAACGGCAGTCTCATCTGTCGACACAACAGCATGACTTTCTGTGGACGCAAAGGCAGACCTTTCTTTTGACACAATGGCAGACCTTTCTGTTGACACAGCAGCAGACCTATCTGTTGACACAACGGCAGACCTTTCTGTTGACACAACAGCAGACCTATCTGTTGACACAATGGCAGACCTATCTGTTGACACAATGGCAGACCTTTCTGTTGACACAATGGCAGACCTTTCTGATGACACAGCAGCAGACACATCTGATGACACAGTGGCAGACCTATCTGTTGACTCGACAGCAGACTCATCTGTTGACACAACGGCAGACTCATCTATTGACGCAACGGCAGACCTTTCTGTTGACACAATGGCAGACCTATCTGTTGACGCAACGGCAGACTCATCTGTTGACGCAACGGCAGACCTTTCTGTTGACACAACGGCAGACCTTTCGGATGACACAACGGCAGACTCATCTGTTGACACAATGGCAGACTCATCTGTTGACACAATAGCAGACTTATCTGTTGACACAACGGCAGACTCATTTGAAACATCTGTTGACATATCCTCTAATACAACAGAAGGCCCATTTGTTGATACAGTAGAAGTTACATCTCCAGTGGCACACACGGATACATCATCAGGGCAAGGTCTATCTGTAGGAACACCACTACTTGTAGCTTTGACAGACTCAGCACTTTCCAAATTCCGGTTGTCAACTTCCCACTGACAGATCAGGTCACTTTCACTGAATTGTGAGGTATAACTATCTGTTTGTGGGACGCTGCTGAATTCCAATGTACTCCCCTGACAGGAACTATCACAACTTCCTTCAGAAGTCTCCCATTTCTCTGTGTTGACATTGCCTTCTGATGTAGATTTCATATCCATCGTAGAACCTTTCACACTGTTGGTTTTATTAGATAAGTTCTCTTGCATTCTAGATGCCTCATTTCCTACAAACTGGTCAGTGTCTGTACGTGACCTTTCAGACGTTATTTCCTGTAATATGTCTCTGTTTTCATGATCACTGACAATATTCTCCTGATTGACCTTGTCCTTTCCTGTAGGTGATTCACAACAACTTTCTTCCTGTAGGACACACTTTTTGTTTGCTCCCAACATTTCTACATGATCTTCTGACAATGCAGTTTCTGAAACATTGGTTGTTTCTGAAACATCTTTCATGATGAACACATTGTCAAGAACTTCTTGTCCTTCTCTGTCACGGCTGTCTATCAAGATAGATTCATTTAAAGTAGTTTGAGCTTGATCATTGTAGTTCGCTTCCAGAAACTGTTTGTCCAGTATAAACACTGGAGGGATGTCCTTGACCACCAGCGTGGACATGGAGACATCTTGAACGTCTGAAACACTGTCGACAGATATTATAGAATCCTCCAGACAGCTGATCATGTCTGAAGCATCATCTCTATCTTTACGTCTCTTGCTGGCAGGAGACATAAACACTTTTTCATTATTGTTGTTTTCTATGGTCTTGGCTAGGGGCGAGATGCTCTTGCTGAAGTCTTGTAGAACCTGTATGTCTTTAGAAATTGGTGAGGTACTACCCACAGGGCAAGGTTTGGATACAACACATATGTCAGATTTTGTACCTGTCTCTCCACTATCCTTTGTTGGGGATTCATTCAGTGTCTCTTCCAGAACAGTTATATTGTCTGTCTTGGCCTCAACTCTCTGTTCTAACATAGAACCTTGTTGTATCTGTTCAGGATTGTCTGTTGATGTTTCAGCCTCCATTCTTTCTACTTCTGGGGAACCCTCAAGTAATTGTTGTGCAAGGTTCACGTCATCGGTCTCAGCCTCCACACTCCCCTCTGTCTTACAATTGTCCAGTCGCTCGCTTGCCCCAGCTTCTGTATTACTGTCTGTTGGGGAATGTTCAATATCTCCTTCTGTTGAAGACGTAATATCTATCTTGGTCTCTGCACTGCCCTCTGTCTGCATATCCTCCACAGCCATTTTTACAGGAGCAATACAGGCAGTCTCTGCATCCACACTCCCCTTCATATGAGAATCATCAAGTAAATTATCCTCAGGAGTCTTACAATCTCCCCCCACACTTCGCTTTGTCGGAGAACACTCAAGTACATGTCTCTTGAGGGCCGTACAACCAACCTCCAACCCTCCCTCAATTGGAGAATCCTCAAGAACATGTCTTTCAGGGGCCATGCACTCTACCTCAGTTTCCACAACCCCCTCTGTTATAGAACCAGATATTTGATCCTCATGGGTCACACAATCCAAGTTCACCTCCATATTTTCATCTGCTTGGAAACCCTCAAACATCTCTTTTGTTGGAGTCCTACCAGCTTCCTCAGTCTCCATACTTCTTTCTGTCCTAGAACCCTCCAGGATCTGTCCCTCAGGGGTCATAACCTCTACAGTACAATCTGTTGGAGAATTATCAAGTATATCATCAGTAGGAGTGATGGATATGGTCACTGTCTGTACCCTTCCTTCTGTCTGTAAATCCTCATGTTCTTCGGGGGTCCTACAATCCGTCTCTGTCTGCGCACTTCCCTCGGTCTGTAAATCCTCATGTTCCCTGGGGGTCCCACAATCTGTCTCCGTCTGCACACTTCCCTCGGTCTGTAAATCCTCATGTTCCCCGGGGGTCCCACAATCTGTTTCCGTCTGTACACTTTCCTCTGTCTGTAAATCCTCATGTTCCCTGGGGATCCCACAATCTCTCCCAGTCAGAACATTCCCCCCTGTTGGAGTAACATCCAGTTCCTGTCGCTCGGGGATCAAACAATCTGTCTCAGCCTTTATCTCTGTTGGAGAACTCTCGACTTTCTGTTCTGCTCGGGCGATAAGACCTGCCCCAGTCACAGCAATACCGTCTGTTTGGATTCCATCCATTAACTCCCCCAAAGGAGTTGTACTATCTTCCTCAATCTCCATACTTCCATCTGATTGGTGACACAAAATTTTCTTCATTGAAGATGTTCCATCTGCCTCAGGCTTTATACATCTATCTGTCGAAGAACTGTCTTTGTCAAGATTTGAACTCAAAAAGTTGACACCACTCTGGTTCATTATATCACAGCTGTCGTCGAGCTCTTCAGAATCAGAAGTTGAAATTTGACAATCAGTAAAATGCTGAATTTGCTGCATATTTACACTCTCTTCAACATCTGTTTCTGGGATCTCTTGAACCACAGACCTATCACCACAGCCTTGCACAGGCACAACTTTTAACTGACCTTGGGAATTCTGTGTGGAGTTTTCAACAGTAATGTCCTCACTGCTAGAGGCAATATGTTGGACAGTGGACAGTCCTGAGACACTTCCAGCAGTGGCTGAAGACGACACATCCATACTACATTGTACAGTTTCTTTATCTAGGATATCCTCACCTTTTTCTGTGTCAGTACAGTTTCCAGCCTCCATCAAACACTGTTCATTATCATCATCTTTTCCACTAGATTTGTCTTTGAACCTTGTTGTGTCCTGCTGTTCCAAAGTCTCTGTATCATTATCTCCTGCACAAGGTTTTTCAGATGCAGACCCATTTTGCTGACTACCACCACAGCTCCTCAGTTGATGCTCAATATCTTTACCGGACTGGACATCAAAATTATTTCCTAATTGAGCTTGTGTCATTGTCTTCTCTGTCAAGATCTTGCTACCGTTTCCTTCGTCTACATTAATTGTCTTTGTCGAATGATCTCCTGTTGAATTTGGATCTAAACTTTCATCTGGTACGCTTGGTATGATCACATCATCTTTTACATTGTCTATTGCAGAACTTATGACGCCTTTGTGATTTCTCAACACAACATTTCCATCTACTTCATCTGCCCGGACAGAAAAGTTATTCTTAAGATCATCACAATCCGTCTGGGAACATGCTGGGTGTGAGATAACCACATCAACAGAACTGCCACAGTCTTGTTCTACTGTAGACTTGCCAAGCTGCTGCTGTTCTGCTACTTCTTCCTTGAATGACTTGTCAGTGTTTTCTTGTTCAGACGGTGTTGAATAAAGCTTGTTAACATCTGTTTCAAACTTACAATCTTCAGAGTCTTTTTCTTTGATCTCAGAGACTTTCTGGTCAGGTATGACAGACCTGTTCACCTCGACAGCATCATCCTGACCATCATTGTCTTCGGAAATATTTTCAGTCTTATCTAGTTGTGGCTCTTTGGAATCATTGTCACTTCCAGTCATATTTTTTGTTTCGTCCTCCTCTGTTGTAAACACTAAATTTTCTGAGACATTTTCAGTCCTGTCAAGTTGGACCTCATCCTCCATTTCAATATCACAAGATGTATTACCAGTTTTGTTAAAAAGTTCTTCAGGGTCAGCTGCAGAAACATTTATTCTATTGGAAGCAATTTCAGTCTTGTTTAGATCATCTACCAAGATTTCGCTCTCATCTAAATGATCAGGGACAAGTGCAGTCTTGTTCACATCCGCTGAGACTTGTTCAGTCTTGTCGGCAACATCTGAAGTATCCATGTACACCTCTTCAGTGTGTCCTAGTGTTCTACTCCTGCTCAAGTCTTCTACTGTTTTGTTCAGGTTGTCACCAACAGCCACAGAAATACTTTCATCTGCAAAGTCGTCATCCATGTCAGAATCAGAAAACATGCCCACGTAATCAACCGAGTCAGACACAACTGTTTCTGTGGGGCATTCTGCAGAATCCGTCGACTGACTTGCACAGGATTTTATATCTTGATCCCCTTCAAACTCTTGCTGCTTATGGTCACCAATTTCCAGACCTTTATATCCCTCCTGATATTGTATGACAGGATCTTCTTCCTCATATTGTACTGGATCGACAATGCCCCGTCTCCTTCGATGTGAACCTGGTGCGGGACGTTCTTCAACCAGAGGGATCAGTGGAGAAGTCTGGATAGTAGCATCTGTCTGTAGAACTTTCTCAGATTGTACTGGTCGCACTACATCCTCCGGGTCTAACATAGCTGAAGTCTGTGAGGAACTTTCTTCCGGAGATATCTGTGCATCATCTACCCAAGGAACTTGGCTGTTTGTGACAGTCTTTTTTGATTTTGGGGTGCTTGTGTTAAATGGACTAGGATAAATGTGAGAATGTTTTTCTCTACATAATGGAATGGAATTATTTGGCAGATTTACAACCAGTTCAAATGTGTCCTCTATGGATAAGCTAGCACTGTCCACTGAATCACTACAAGGAACATTCACAGCTTGTTCTAAAATGTCTTCTCTTCCAAGGTTAGCACTATTTCTAGAACCTTCTACACATGGACCAGAATCTCTTCCTGGAAGATTAACAACAAGCTGTTCTTTGTCCTGTTGCAGGAATATTTCTCTTGGTAAGGTATTATCCCCTTCGTCTTGCTCTACTGATGATTCAGATGCATTTCTCAGCTCTGTTGTAGCCTCAGTCTCTGTATCCATCACTTCTGAGGCTGCACTGGATGATGCCTTAACTGGGTGTCTTTGTAGAGCCTCGTCACACTTTGGTGGACTCTCCTCTAAACGACAAACATCGGGAGTAATCCTGGCAGAACCAATTGTTTCCGTGTTCATTTCTGCTCTTGCAAAGTTAGCTTGTAAAGAATCATCACGATTTGGTAGATCTTCAGTATGACTAATACTGGGAGCTGCGCTAGCAGTATCAATTATTTCCGTGTTTACATCTGCTGTTGCTACACTGGACGATTCCTCAGGAAGGTGTGTTTGTAAAGAATCTTTATGACTCTGTGGACCCTCCACACTGGCAGCTGTAGCACTAGTTTCTGTATCCATGTCTTCTGTTGCCATAGAGGAGTCCTCAGCATTGTGTGTGTGTAAATCATCCCCATTATGGTTCTGTGGGTCAACACTAGGAGTAGAATTGTCTTCGGCCAGAGGAGCAGCGTCTGATTGATCCTCTAGTTGTGTTGCCGGGCGACTGCAGGTTTGTGATCGGGCAGCCGATACAGGACTACATGACTGCTGTTCGAACTCTTCTTTCTACAAAATAGTGAAAACAATAAAATTTCATAAACTACGCTTTGATAGGAAGATTACAGTACATTATAACATACTGTTTTATCTAAAATCTAATTATGGTATATAATATAACCATAATTAGACAAGAATGTATGTTTCATTAAAGTTCAAAATGTTTTAATTGAATACAGGCTTTTTACTAGGCAAAGCAATATTTAAATTTCAATACCACTGAAGTTCAGTTCTAACAGGTCAAATATACGTTTATCATGTTTGGTCCAACAACAACTTTTATAAAAAGGTAAAAAATGGATAGATGCAACAGTATGAAAGCAGCTTACTGTTGTGGCCAGGGGAGATAATATTCTCTTTTCACAAGGTTGATCAGACAAATACAGGATGAAATTGAATGCTCACCAGTTTTAAGACATCTTCAGTTGTGAGTGTTTGGGTGGTGTTCCTGTCTCGCTTCTTGGAATTTGATTTCCCAGCATGCACTGGAACTTCCGGAACAACAAAGTTACATCCAGTACCTGGAGGTCTCTGCAAAACCAATGATATAGCCATATCAGTATTACCGTGAATATGTTTGGCTTTAACATATTCACCGCGGAAATTTTATAATGAACTACTTCACCCTTTACAAAGGAATGGTTTTAATGTGTCTTCAGAGAGTGAAGGAGTTAATATGGGTTACGTGATGATAAACTTGTGTAAATGATAGATACACCAAGGGAGCCAGCCTTTGACTCCCTGAATGAATATGAAACGTTAGGGGGTAACCTACCCAACACAAATTCTAATATGCAAGTACATATTATGTATCAAAGTAAAATTTTTGTGAGAGTTAATACATATATTCAAACTGATTAATATTATAGAAGATAAAGATTCAATAAAGTATGGAGTTTCAGTGAATAAAAGTCATGATTCATACACATTTTTCATATGAAAATTCAAGCATTTTTCCAGCACTTTTGAAGTACTTTTTTTCCAATTTTCAAGGTGTATTTTTGTCCAAATTTGCAAGGAATAGGGGTATAATCGACAATTTTAATCTTTTAAAATTTTCTGGTGATGTTTTCTCATCAGTTTTTATTTTATATTAAATCTGAAAAAATTGCAAGTTAACAGCTGGTATTACAGTATTAACTCCAGCACTTTTCAAGCATTTGTGAGCAAATTCCAGCACTTTTCAAGCAGTGACCCCAAATTCAAACATTTTTCATCTTCTGTATGAACCATGGTAGTGTAGGAAATAGTCATAACATGAGTTATAATTTAGCTTGCATTTGACTAGAACAAGAAATTGTGTGCCTAAAGGTGAAAATTTAAAGACAGGTTTTGTGAATGGAAGGCTTCAAAATATACTGCAGAACTTGCTAGCTCTGGTTGCCTTTGGGTATACTTACATTACTCACTATCATCTGGCCTGCACAGTTACATCTTTCAAACTGCAAAACAAATATTGAAATATAATAAACTGATACATAAAATAGGTATTTCCTTTTAAGATAATTTAACACAGTCCAAATTTTTTTTGCCAGATAAGTCAAGTCTGCATTTATCTTTTTAAACATATATAAGTAATAAATATAAGTTTAGATTTACATAAATTTGTTGCTTACTGAATCTGAAGATATATTTTTAAATTTACAAATTTTATTTTGTGTTTAATGACTAGTAAAACCTGGATTTGTATATATATATATTATATGTACTGGATAAGTATGTATACCGTCGATATTACTTACTAGACTATATTATATACTATATGTGTCTTCAATATTGAACATATGGGTTTTTTTTTTTTTTAGTATACAAATTTTCATTTGCATGCATTTCAACATGAAAATCTATTGATTGATGGATCTTCAATATAGAGAATACATCTTAATATTATTAAAAGACTAATAGTTGAACTTAACAATTTCTTCAAGAAAATTTAAACATAGAAATCCATGTAATGGTTCTTTATGCAAACCTACCAAGAACTGGTATTCCGAGTCAGGTTGGAGCTTCCTTGTTCCTCCTGGGACTCTAGCTCCCTGAGGATGGCCAAATGTTACCCGGTCTCCTTCACTTAGCACAGCACTATCTGTGATAAAAATAAATAATGAGAAAATATTTAACAATGACACAGAAAGCAGCAGTAATAAATGGAGGTTATTGTGTAATTCTTTCTGTATCAGACCCCAGACTGGTCCAATCTATACAAGAAATAACTCTTCTAGATTTGTCTAGACAGCTCCTTCTACTTTGGGCCAAATTTCAGGAAATTCTTGGATTTACACTTCTCTGAATGGATAGACACAAGTTACTTTATTTTTACAGCAATCAATATTTGTAGCAATACATCGATTCCAAATATATACTGTACAAGAATACTGAAGTATCTGAAAAGAACATCTACTTACTGATAATTTTTAAATTATTGATGAACATCCCGTTCATACTGTCATCAAACAGTTTGTGGTCATTACTCGGGGTTCGTATCACCACTCTGGCATGCATCCGCGAGATGTACATACGACGCATGTCTGATGCTGAATCGATCAAATAGTGGCATTGACCACTTTTTCCAATCATCGTAGTAACTTCATAAAAGCTGGAAACAAAAACAAGGCCATATTTCAATATCAATTCTTCATTTCGAAATTTGTTAGAGATACAAACTGTTTTGGATTGGAATTGAAAAATCTGTACAGATACTTGTACACTTTTCAAAATAAACCAGTTTGTTAGCTACATTTAATCTTAAATTATCAAAATTCCAGATGTTTTATTCTCTTAGGAAATACCAGTGAACAGCTGACTTTTCCAACAAACTACTCTAGAGCATCACATATATGACTTTTGAGGTTATAGCGATAATTTCAGAGTTGAGCTTTTAAGTGATAAAGTTTTACCAAAGCTGTGTCTGTGAAAAACTACTGGAGTAAATATTCAAGTCTCAGTCATAAACTTACTCCATAATATCAGCCACCCCACGCCTTGTAGCTGGTGGTCCAATCCGCCGCAGGTGGAACATGGGGAGACCACTCCGGTTAAATCTTCCGTCACCAGCCATTATTCTATATTGTTAAGTAAATTCTTGGTCAAAGCCTGCTAGTCCTTCTAAACTTCTGCAAAGGCACTTTGTTCATGATCACTGTAAAAAAAAGAATTTATTAGATTTCTCAGATAAATACCATGTTGTATATTAAACAGAGATGAAAACAGCCAATTGTGAAAAAGGAGGAAACGTCACATTTTAAGGAGTTTTAAAGGGAAATTTGAAGAATTAACATTACAGCAAAATCATCAAAAAGGGGAATTCCTCCTTACCCTAGGGTCTAAATGAGGCGATGCCCTTTTTCATCACAATGGTAGGGCATCTTAACAAAACATTACGTCTCGTCAACCATCCATCAGCGTCACATTAGCCCTTAATTTTGACTGCAACGTTAACATTACATTATGCATTTTGCACACACAGGTGAACAGGGTAAGAAACTAGCAGAAATAATATTTTACAACAGATGTCAAACACAAGGCTTTGCCGAGTATTTGGCAACTTAAGAATGTTTCCCCGATGGTTGAGTTTCCCTTTTCTCAACCCCATGGGGGTGATTGATTTTTTCTCTTACCCTGTTCACCTGTGTGTACAAAACGCATAGTGTAATGTTAACGGCGCAGTCAAAATTAAGGGCCAATGTGACGTTGATGGATGGTTGAAGAGACGTCATGTTTTGTTTTGAAGTCATACCATTGTGATGAAAAAGGGCATCCCCCCATTTAGACCCTAGGGTAAGATACAGATATCTAGCACTGGTATAAATGTGGATACACAGGGATTAAAATTCAGTGTTTTTAGTTTTTTTAGCTGGGGCCCAAATCATTTCAGCAGAAAGTAGCAGTAATAATATTTTACAACAGCCAGCTGACTGTTCCTTTTTAGCTAGCATAAACAGCCTTTATTCGGCTATAAAACTGAGCCAAAAAATTCACTGCAGGTACTACTGTTGTACCATTTCATCAAAATGTCCAAAGCAGGGAAACATTTCTGAAGATCTTAAACAAATGTAGCCTCATTTTACCTGTTGTAGGAACAACCAAAAGCACTTCGAATCTAAACATCCTAAAAATTCCAATACTCTGTGTGTTGTATATTTTTATATCATGTCTTTAAATTTCGCCTTGTTTTCTTACTTTACTTTTCCCCTTTCCTTCTATACTTTAAGATGGGACATTTGAAAGTTCAGCCTTTTTGCCATGTAGAAAGCCACAGAAAACAGATGAGGTGTCAGTTTCACCAGAGACATTATCAATGTGTCGATGGTTTTCATTATGACAGTTATATAAATCAATTTGTCGATGGTTTTCTTTATGACAGTTCTATAAGACTGATCACTAAGACCTGTACAAATATTGATTCCCTGTATTGTTTGACTTTTATGCATATTATCATTGATTATCCCAGGTCATGTTGCCAGGAGTTCCCCTGCACCGGCTAAAGACTGTGAAAGCACAGACTTAGGCAGTTCCTATATAATTATGCAGTGAAAGTAAAGATTCTGATGTCATGGACAGCTGGCACACTTGCTCCAGTCTAGATCCTGATTCTGATCAGATCACTTATGATGTACCTTCTGGCTATAAAACAATACAGCTGTTGTACATGTTGAAGCTATAACAAATGATTGGAATCTCACCGATTGTTCTTTTTGCAGCATTGTTTTATAGTTGTAGGATTAAACATGACTTGTCATACTGATTAAATCAATGGAGGGATCTTGGCGCCCACCATAGACAATCTTAGATTTGCTCTTGGATATTTTCCTATCTTTTTTTTGTTACATGTTTTTTTTAGTCATGAAATTTGACATGTAAGAAACAATATTAATTGACAGATGGTAGCCTGTGGGCATTTTTTCTTTTCTGATCAGTCCTAAAAACAAAACAGCCCAATCTTATTAAGGACTAAGAGGAACCTGCTATAGCAATAACAAACTTTCAATGTTAAAATCCAAGATGGCTGCCTCTCAGCCATTTTGTTTTTCGGATCAATCCCAAAATCAATAGAGCACACCTAGGGACCAAGAGGAACCTTCATATGAATTTTTGGAAGGATCCTTCCTTGTCTTAAGATATAACCGTAAAAATTTATTGTCAAAATCCAAGATTGCCGTCTATCAGCTATTTTGTTTCTTTGATCAGTCCCAAAATCAATACAGCACAACAAGGGGCCAAAGAGAACCTGCATATGAAATTTAGAAAAGATCCATCTACTGATCCAGTACTTCTCAAGATATAACGATAACAAAAAATTGTTTAAGGAGGCGCGACGGACCATGGATACAGGGTGATTTGAATAGCCCACCATCATCAGATTCCAAGTTGAAATTTGGTAATTTTTCAGCAACTTCATTTTGAACTGTGCAAAAGAAGCTTAGATCTCCTTTTGAAAAGGATCACATTTAACAGTGTTAGGGAGGGTTGGCAAGTATGATACCATATGAAAATGCAACTCTTAAAAAGATTAAATGATGCAGGTTCCTAAGTGGGCAGGTAAATTAAAGTAAATAAAATTGGCCAATCCCTAATTTTCTTAGTCTAGCTGAGAGTACTAATATTAATACCTACCTCGTATGGCTCTGCCCGAAACGACGCAATATAAACCAGAGGTGGTGTAAAAGCCACCCAATGCTTGCCTGTACACACTTAATTTGTAATTTTAACTGTCGCCAACCATTTCTAAAAAACAACCAGATTTCTAGCATCTGTTTGAAAATGGCCACCACTTAATGTCACATGATACAAAATAGATAGCTCAGAATAACACTCTCGCAACGTGCAGCCATTTTCAAACCGATGCCAGGAATCTGTTTATTTTTTAGAAATGGGCAGGGACAGCTACTAATTTACAACCTCCCGTGGCTTGATTAAATGCACAAGTTAGTAGAAAAATATCTGTTCTTTCCACTGATAGTGATACCTAATTTGCGTTTCATATTATATTAGAAAACACAGTTTAAACAGCGACCCGTGCCCGGGTCTGTAAAATTTCGAATTTCCCAGTAAGGACGAGTTCTGACTCTACGAGCCGCTAGCTGTCCCAATAATTCAGCGGATAGTCCGAAGGGTTTGGACTCTCTGACCCGCTAAGTATTTGGACGACATGTGGGTCAGAGTCAGAACCCTTCGGACTATTCATGTGATCAGCGGATTATTGAGTCAGAACCCTTCGAACTAAGTATAGCTCTGTAGAGTGGACTGGACCTGTAGATTGGGTATCAAATATGAAATTTCTAACATGTATAATCAACAAAGCTTCAACAATCGCTGACAACGTAATTCGGCGCAGACAAGCGGCAGGACAAAATGACCATTCGTGTGACATTTCGGCATCCATTAGGCCTAGGCCTAACCACAGTTGCTTGAGTTTCTGTCAGTATATAAAAAAAATGTTTATATATATGGAGCCGCGACCCATTACAGAATGTAATGGGAGGCTCATTTCACACATATAACATGAATTCGAAAAAAATGCTGAATTTAACACTTGTTTCACTCTGAATAGTCACACCAATTCCTATATTCAACATTGACATTTGTATAGCTGTATATTGTGCATTTGTACTCCGCATTTCATTTGTTGTACCATATAATTTCATTTTACCAATACTCAATTATGGACTTTAAACAGTTGAAATGAGTAGTCATAAAGTATTGTATAAGAATAAACATATACTTCATGTACATGTATATGTTTGTATGGATGGGCTTAGCCCAAATCAAACATACAGAAATCTTTGGCTATTAAACTGATTGGGAAGAAATATGAGACAAATGCTGCTGATACAGTAACCTATGATATAAGTACTTTGCCATGCTGGGATGAAGGAGAATGGTATTAATTTAAATACACTTTCATTGAAAATTAAATCCACACAATGAGGTACAATATGAAAAAAATGAAGAAAATTTACAGAAAAAAACAGAAAGGTGTCTGGTTTCATGCCGCCTCAGACAGTCAATCACCTGATCACCTATAATTAATTATTAAATACTATACATCAATTCATTAAACTATCAGGGTCACAGTGTTTATATATTATAAACAATGTATTAATTCATTACATGTATCTTTTATATATTTCATACCATGGACTTGTAAGCAGAAATATCATGTCCATATTAAATAACTTGATTGTCTGTACCAATATCTATGTCACCAAAGTAATTGAAATAGTAGGTGACAAATATCATGCCGCCTGAACAAACAACTGATCATCTTGCTACACTCAAATCTGTACATTAACTATCACTGTCACATTGTTTATCATTAACAAAGTATCAATTAGAAATAGAATGTATTCATCTTTGATGAATTTTGAACATGAATTGGGATATATTTTGTATCTTTACAAGCAATTGAAAACTAAATTAGATGATGGTATATTATTGCCTTAATCATTGTTTTTCAGTTTGGGTACTAAGATATGTAGCAAGATTCACGGCTTGCATCAGGACACACGAATGCCTCGCCCTCCTGTACGGTAAAACCTAGAGAAAGACACTCATCCCCATGCATCCATGCCTTGCAGTGGTCGCAACTGACCCACATTCTGTCCATCCCCTCTCGGTCATCCTCCAGGAAGCTTCCACCACAATGAGTGCACTCTGCATCATCATCTCTCTCTAAGGTGACATCATTTCTTCTCTTTTTCTTGCTTGCTGTCTTTTTCTTTCGCTCCTCTGTCTTTCTTTTTCTCTCTTCTTCCTTTCTTTCCTTCTCTGCTTCCTTCTCTTTTTCTTTTCATCTCTAGCAACTTTCCTGTTTTCCTTATCTTCTTCCTCTTTCTTCTTCTTTCTTTCCTGCTCCTCTGCCTGCTGCAACCATTGATCCTCAGTCAACGCCCTTGCACATATTATTACCTTTCTTTTCTTTGTTGTAGAAACGGCCTCCTTTGCCTTCTCCATCAAATTACTAACGCTGGTGTTAAGTACTTGGTCCACTGCACTGAGGCCGAGGGGTTTCCTGATGATAGGAGACATCTCTGGAGATACAGGAATGAGGTGCTCACTGATATCGGGACAGCTTGAAGACATTACTGGGGAGACTGGAAGGGATGAAGGGACAAAGCTGGAATTTTCTTCTCGGTACTCGTGTACCTCAGCCTGAGTGGTGATCATGGTGACGGCATCTTCACCTTGGAATTCCACAGTCTGAGTGGTGATAATTGAGGGAGAATCTAATTCAATGTTGGCAGAAGCCACCGGAGACTGAGAGAGGGAGGTTGCGGACAGAGACTCGGATGGACCGAATATTCCGATAACCTTCAGTGCCTTGGTGACATCAGCAACACTTGAGATGTCAATGGCAGTGTTGCCAACTAACGATGGTGCCATATCATCAGATGCCAAGACAACCTGTGGCGCAAATGGGAAAACTCCACATTTCGAAAATGCATTTATGATGGTAGATGGACACAGACTCTTTGTGTAGACTGCACCACATAGCTTTCCAAACACAAAGCAGCTAACCACTCGACCAGGGTTTTTCTCCATGAAATCTTTGCATTCTTTTTTGTAATGCTCTTTCAATGGCTTGAAACAACCCCGGTCTAGTGGCTGCAGTTTGTGAGTGGTATGGGGGGGAAGTGCAAAGAGAATAATGCCATTCTCTTTACACTTTCTCACCACATCCAGTCTAACATGAGTGCTGTGTCCATCTATCAGCAACAACACTGGTCTTACAGCTGGGATATGTTTTAAAAAATGCTCTGTTACCCAGGTTTCAAACAGTTCAGAGTCGATCCACCCATTAGGGCTGATACAAACCCTTGTTCCAGGTGGCATCCCCTGGAACACGGTTTGATCCATCCCCCTTTTCCCCTGAAAAATTACCTGGGGAGGTATCAAGAGCCCAGAAGCTGTCGCGCATGCAACAACTGTAATTTTACTTTTGTTGCCACTAGTCTGGGTATGCGCATCTTGACCAGCCACCTTTACAATTTTAGGTGGCTTGTGGTCAAGAGGCATACCCGTCTCGTCAGCATTGAAAATACGCTCAGGCTTGTTTTTAAGACCGTACTTATCTAAAATATCTCCAAGCATGGCAAAGCAGTTTTTTTACAACATTTGGGTTTAACGCGATGGCACGATCACGTGACAATGACTGGGGGCTACATAAACGTACTTCTGGCCATCTTTTTATGAAACCTAGCCACCAGTCATTGCCAGGTCTACCATCAACAAACTTGTTCTTGATATCCCCCTCCCTCACTATGTCCCCAACAATGGATAGAGTTTGCTGTTTGGTCCTGCCAAAACCTATTTGAGTGCAGACTTTAATATATTCTACCAGGCTCTGCTCTCCCTGGATTGAGATAGTAGGGCGGGGACCAGGACGGATGCCAGGGTCGCTGGAAACACGACCGGTGATGCGGTCACTCAGTGTCGACTTAGGGACCCCGTATTCCTCTGCCACATTTCTAATAGAAATTTTGTGTCCAGCAGAGGACTCCAATTTATAAAAATCAAGAGCCCTCTGCATGCTCTCCTCGGCCCAGGTCCTTTGATGTTTTTTGGTATTAGACATAATGGAACTCCTACAATAAATACCATATTGCCTTGAAACAGCTCGCAACACATTTTTATTTGTATTATTTCTGTTCACCTATACAGCCTCTGCTATTAAAACATGTGGACTGCTGAAACCGTTCTCTGTGTTTTACTTTATTTTAAGATTATGCCTGTTCAAATAGTTTTATATAAGGATTGTACCTCATTTTGACTGCGTATACGGTAGTATGCCCGCAGTTGGCAACGAACATATTCTATGGGGTGCGTTAGTCAAAATGAGGTACAATCCTTATATTTACACCATTATTAATTTCCAAGTGCTTTACGAAGAAAAAAGCATTCGAAGCGGGTTGCTAAGATGGTAACTACGACGGCCGTGGTTGCTAAGATAATATAGTCCCATTGGATTTCATCAATATATTGGCAGATTTAGAAAATACACTGTGAACAACACTATTTTTCTTCATAACATCATATGTTAATATGGTATTAGATAATATTTCTAGCAAGTCGAATTTATTTCTTTATTTATAACAGTCGTTATGTACACGCATTGACACAGTGATCTGGTTGTGACGCGGTCCGACGTCAAGACGTCACAACTGCAGGGCGCCGCCATGTTTGCGTTACCGTCAAATAATTTCGAGTTCGCATCATTTGAAATCAAAAGTTTGCTAGAAAGTATTTATTGTTTAATCAAAATAAATTGATTCCATATATGTTCCATGTTTCAAAATATTGTAGGAACCAAACAATGGCCGACAGCGAATACTTATTTTTCTGAAGCGTGAACGACGCCATATTTGAACAAATAGCAATCCGCTGAGCCTTTTTTCACTGCGTATACGGTAATATATTCGCAGTCAGAGTTTACTAAGCACAAGAAGGGAGAGGTGTAAATATATGTATTTATTCATTTTTAGGATCAAACTTGGCATGGAATTGTAATTATAGGGCTGAGATTCAATGGAGAAAATTGGAAAAACAAAGAAAAAAAATATGTGGAATTTCAGGGAAGAATATTAAACGTGAATTATTCATGTGTAGCGGAACTGGACTGGGTCGATCATCGGCGACCATGCAGGTAGCTCAGTTAGCAGAGTGTTCGTCTAGAGTTCGGAAGGTCCGGGGTTCGAACCCCGGTCTGGATGCTATATTTTCTCCTTCTCCTGTTACAAAATTGGTGGGCTTGCCAACCCTTGTTTAAAGCATTTGAGAGTACGCTTAGCATTGGGATATACAAACTTGTAAATATATATGGTTGTATATGTCTTCGGGGACGAAGAAGGTTGAGAAAAGGAGGGAGGAATGTAGCGGAACTTTACATGTACATGTATGTAATTCTGGCTTTGGAAGAAAGAGTAAAATGAAATAAGAATGTGATTTACTGAACCTTACTTTAATTGTTATTTTAAATACTGTACTTGGGCCTATGGAATGATCCCTCTGACAACCATCAGATAGGCCTAATTATAATGGGGCTGATACAAAACATGCAAGGTGCAAGTATACGTAGGATGACTTGAATATGCCACGCCCCTTAAATCTAGTGTACTTCCTGGTTATGTATTGACATGAAACGTTAATTACAGATTGAAATTCCAGTGAAAAGCTTGCTGTTACAAATGTTGTATATATATAGGCTTGTATTAATTATATGCCCCAAAGACGGTCTACGTTGGTACGCTTACAAGACGCTAGATAACAGCTGAGAGTTTGTTTTTACATGCATTTTGAACATTGTTTTGTATGAAATGTAAGCGACATTTTGGTAATAATTGTATCCGATGACGTCACTTATTAGTATTTGTCAACCGGAAGTGAAAATATCTCGGCAAGAAGATTAATTTCTGCATTTTTTTTACCTGATCGTCAAGCACCACTTTTCAAGTTTTCCTGGTATGGCGGGAAAAAGTCAAAGTTATAAATACCGGAATCGATTATACATCGATGCATCGGAGTAATTAATTATAACGGTTTTGATTGGCTTGTCCGATAATTGGCTGCGTCCGATAATACCCCGACCGACGTTACATTTATTATTTACTAACAGAAACTCAAGCAACTGAGGCCTATCCAACTGATAACGTGATGATGCTCACTATGCGTTTTGGTATGAAAAATAAATGAGGATGAAAAACAATATATTGTAAAATATCCAATTACCGAAATTAAACTTACAGAACGTGTACTGGCATCTCTGATCCGTTGTTAAGCTCGATTTCAGTTACTTTCACTTTTGAAGCTCCCCGTCATCGTTTCCAAGTAACCTTCACCCGCCAAAAATGGGGCCTTACTAAAGACCTAAAGGGGCATACTAGTAATACGAACGAGAAATAAACTGACCGGATTGGAAATGAACAAGACTAATTGAATGTTTTAAACAAACATGACACTGAAAAAATATCCAAAATATTTTTATATTAAGAAACATTTTCCAATAACATATTTTGAAGATCATTTTTTTTATAACTTTAACCGGAGACGTATAAATACCGGAGCTCACCCGTGTCGGGCGGACTATGCGGAATCCATCAATTTCATTGCTACGATTTATGATATCGTTAGAGGAGTTACGAAATGCAAAAATTACGGCCATTGCAAATCATGTTATCAAAATAAAAACATATATTTTATATGCTTTGATTTTTCATAGAAGATCTATTTCAACATAATTTGATTACTGTTATTGTTATTTTTTTTGCTGTTTTTCACTTCTACTTTATAAAATAATGACTATGCAGTTCAAATATGAAAATTTACCGTGGTTTACTGTATAAAGAAAAAGGCAAGAATTTTCTTTTAACTCCTTTTTTTCTAGACGGTCAATTTTTAATCTGTTTGGTGATTTGTATTTTATTATATGTTATATATCAGTCTTCTTTGGTTCAGCTTCGGGAAATAACTGCAAAATTGCTTAATTCATCTGAGAATGTACCAGCTAGGACTTAGATTAGTCCGTGGTACCAGTATTTCAAAATGAGGAAGTCATAATACCAGAGACGTACGGCTTTATACGTCTCTGATAATACCAAAACAAAAACAGGTAAGACAGTCGTTAAACTCCTTTTTTTCTAGACGTTCAATTTTAAATCTATTCATGATTTAAATTCCATTTTTTTTTCTTAATATCCCTTCTCATATATCGATTTGAAATATAATCTAACTGAATATAGGGTGAACTATTACATTAAAAGCATATTTTAAAAAAAACGTGTGATTTCACAATGTTTAACTTTTTATATGAGCATCGAAATGATAATTTTATTCACTTCGCCTATTTGCTAGTTGTCATTTCAACGCTAATTATATACTGGGACACACAAATAACCCCGGTGGGGTGAAGAGCCGCGGGGGTCATCACAGGTGTGCAGATGACTTACCTGTGTGGAGATCTTACGGGAGCCTAACAAAGGGAGGAAGGTGTGGGTAGGGACAAAAAGCATCAAGGGATCGTTCAGTACTGTTAATTGTAATCTTACACTTCTGACTAATTGATGTGCTTCGTGTTGTTGTATTGTTTTATTGTGTGATTATTTGTATATATTTGTATCCAATGAGTCGAATGACTTAAGGAATAAAGAACTTGAACTTGAACTTGACTAATTAGTATAACTATTCTAGGCGAAGTTCACGACATATTTACACACCCAACCGACTGCCGATTGATACCCAATCTCTTACAGGTAAAAAATATAATTGACATTTTCACACAAGTCAGTCACCCCTATTTTACACTAATAACGATCCCCATGGATTGTGAAAGTTCATATACATCTATTTTATTAAACAGACGGACATTTTTTTATCGCATGTTTATTTTTTGAGTGATCCACTAAACGCGGACCGTAGCCCAATCTCGCGACAAATATCTGAGAACAATAGGCTCATGCGAGAAATTGCGAGATCTACGCGAGTTGCCAATCTCTGGCTTTATACGTTTCTACTTTAACTAATTTTCTGAGCTAAATCTTCTTCTTTTTTTAAGAAATACTTTTATCGCGTAATTAGATGCTATCTTAATTAATCCGTTCTTTCATAAATTAAAAGAAAATGATATTTTTGCCAATTCTGCAAACATTCACACATAAGAGTTGTTTCTAACTTGTAACACCAAGTGCCCAAATTTCTCAGCACTGGAACCGCCAGATCAATATATTTGGTTGACGAATAATAAAAACGGTATCATTTTAAAAGCTGTAAAAATCCATTACTCAAAATATTGTGTAAAATTCTGTAATGTAACGTTACATTATAGACAATACCAGTGGTTCGTGTGTATATCATATACTTCATATCTTCTACTATTTATATGTAAACAAGCTCATTACAGGGGTCTGTGTTTTTTGCTCCTCTGTTCCTTGTTTTTATATTATGTCTGTATTCTGTGATGCCCCATGTGGGCCAGAATTTAAACTGAATTTTATTGTGTGGTATTGTATTGAATTTCAAATGGAAGATAATGACGTATTCCTAAAACTGAAAAAAAAGAGCAAAATTCACTGTATCTCACGTATTATGACCAGGCCGTGATTTTACCTATCATGGTCAATAGCAAAACAACGAGCAAACCGATATATATATACAATACAATACAAGTACTTTCTGCTTTGCCATGAAGAATGCACACGAAAAATATAAGTTATTCGTCGGGAACTCTTTTGCACGATATCAAATCCCGAAGAACAGAGACCTGAGAATGTGTTACAGGTAGTATTGGATCTAAATTAAGGTTAAGAGCCATTTTCGATAAATACACACCCCCCCCCCCCCCCAATGGTCATAATGGATTTTTAACGAAAATTGATCCCAGCCCTCCAAAAGTGTAAAAAAAACTAAACCTAATTTAGGTCGAAAGCTAGCTTTAACAAATTATCAGGTCCCTGTGGTAGTGACATCTATTGTAATGAGTAATATGGTAAATATTACTATATTCTACGAGACGGGTTATCCAATGTTTTAGCTTCCGAACCTCCAAAAGATATCGTCATTGCTGCACGGAACTGTACTACACCCAGTAACTGTACAACACCCAGTAACTCTGTACTACACCCAGTAACTCTGTACTACACCCAGTAACTCTGTACTACACCCAGTAACTCTGTACTACACCCAGTAACTGTACAACACCCAGTAACTCTGTACTACACCCAGTAACTCTGTACTACACCCAGTAACTCTGTACTACACCCAGTAACTCTGTACTACACCCAGTAACTCTGTACTACACCCAGTAACTCTGTACTACACCCAGTAACTCTGTACTACACCCAGTAACTGTACTACACACAGTAACTCTGTACAACACCCAGTAACTGTACTACACCCAGTAACTGTACTACACCCAGTAACTCTGTACTACACCCAGTAACTGTACTACACCCATTAACTCTGTACTACACCCAGTAACTGTACAACACCCAGTAACTCTGTACTACACCCAGTAACTCTGTACTACACCCAGTAACTCTGTACTACACCCAGTAACTGTACTACACCCAGTAACAGTACTACACCCAGTAACTCTGTACTACATTCAGTAACTGTACAACACCCAGTAACTCTGTACTACATTCAGTAACTGTACAACACCCAGTAACTCTGTATGTGTTTTCTTCCTATGTTGAGCCGAAGTTTCTCCCTGGTTAGTATAACTGTGTCCTCAATGTTACGCTCTTTAATACGTTGACAGTTTTTTTACGAATTCAAAGACTCGTGTGGTGAATGTTCGCTTTTGTTCACGATTTGAAGACTCGTGCGGCATTTGTCTTTTTTGTTCTAAATTTTACATACTTTTCGGGCGTTTGTCCTTTTTGTTCTAGATTTTACATACTTTTCGGCATACGAGGTATATCTTTTTTGTTCTATAGGTTTTACAAACTTTTCGGCATTTGTCCTTTTTGCTCTAGATTTTACATACTTTTCGGCATACGATGTATATCTTTTTTGTCCTTTTTGTTCTAGATTTTACAGACTGTTTTACGTTTGTCCTTATTGTTGTAGATTTTAAAGATTTGCGTAGAGTGTGCCCTTTGTGGCATTATATTGTATCGAAATTTCTGTTAATTTTTATACATAATGTAGCTTGTAACAGTGTGTGCTATTTTAAGGGACACCCTACAGTGCGGTTTTGTGACCACAGGGACCTGAGAGATTGTTACAGCTACATGTATTATGGTATATAATTCTGGTAATGTCCAGGACACAATTGTCTGTATGGACATATAGCTGCTTTGTGCACACCTTGAAGGGCATTTTTTACCGAAAATTTATTATCCATGACCCCCCCCCCCCCCCCAAAAAAAAACAACATGTAAAACTACTCTAAACACCTTAGTTTAGGTCAAAATCTAGCTGCAACAAACTCTCAGGTCCCTTTACTGGTGACCAGAAAAATAACACTAACAAATGTCTGAATTCCTAGAATGAAAGATAAGCTTATATACATTGAATCATCGGATCACTGAAACGTCCATCGTTGAAAGCCCGCCCAGGCTTGTGGCTTTATGGTGGTACACACTATCATAACTTGTCACTTTTTCTTTTCCGGCTGCGCACGATACATTATTTTACTTCCTATACTGGTAAGCGACTTACATATTTAAATGTATGATATAACTTTAGTCACTGGTGAATTTACACGAATAGTGTATTAAACAATGTTGATGTCACTATCGTCACAGTTAACTATTATTTGGGTTAAATTATTTGCCTATAAATAAAATATGAACTGCTTGTGGTTTGACTGACTATCGAAATGAAGCTGCACATTTTCTGGGATGGTTTCAATCGTTCCGTTCTGTAGTGATGTTGTTGTTGTAGGTTTCCTTTGTCTAACACAACGATGATACTGATGATTTTGTACTCAATTTTGAATATTTCACCAGAATGATTTAAGAAAGTAGTATAAAGTACTATAAAGTCATGAAAAACTACATGCATAATTAATTTAGATAAAGATAATTTTCAATATTTATGAATTAGGTTTTCTTAAAAATGATGACTGTAGGTAAAAGTTCTCAAAGTCATTTTCTCTGGACATTCCAATGAAGTTTACTCCGACAATTTAAGTTTACTTCAATGGACGACTGATATCACGAATATGTACGCGAAACTAGATCATCAACATAAAAATTAGAATTGTGATAATGTTTTCAAGTCTGCCCGATTTGGACACTAAACGAAGGTTTACGAGTGACATTCTACCTAAGCCTGCCTGGTTTGGACAATTAACACATTTTTGAGTGACACTCTATCAAAGCCTGTCCGGTTTGGACACTATAACACTGGTTTACGAGTGGCATTCTCCCAAAGTCTGCCTGGTTTGGACACTAAACACAGGTTTACGAGTGACATTCTACCAAAGTCTGCCCGGTTTGGACACTAAACACATGTTTTTGAGTGACACTCTACCAAAGTGTGCCCGATTTGGACACTAAACGAAGGTTTACGAGTGACATTCTACCTAAGCCTGCCTGGTTTGGACAATTAACACATTTTTGAGTGACACTCTATCAAAGCCTGTCCGGTTTGGACACTATAACACTGGTTTACGAGTGGCATTCTACCAAAGTCTGCCTGGTTTGGACACTAAACACAGGTTTACGAGTGACATTCTACCAAAGTCTGCCCGGTTTGGACACTAAACACAGGTTTTTGAGTGACATTCTACCAAAGCCTGTCTGGTTTGGTCATTAAACACATGATTACGAGTGGCATTCTACAAGTGTAGTTAGTATGTCGTACCTAAGTCTGTCTGGTTTGGACATTAAATACAGGTTTATACGAGTGACATTCTACCAAACTCTGCCCGGTATTTGACACTAAACACAGGTTTTTTGGGGATATTCTACCAAAGCCTGCCTGGTTTGGACACTAAACACATGTTTTTGAGTGACATTCTACCAAAGCCTGCCTGGTATGGACACAAAACACAGGTTTTTGAGTGACATTCTAACAATGTCTGCCCGGTTTGGACACTAAACACAGGTTTTTGAGTGACATTCTACCTACATGTAAGCCTGCCCGGTTTAGACACTAAACACAGGTTTTTGAGAGACACTCTACCAAAGCCTGCCCGGTTTGGACATTGAACACAGGGTTTTGAGTGACATTCTACCTAAGCCTGCCTGGTTTGGACACTAAACACAGGTTTTTGAGTGGCATTCTACCAAAGCCTGCCCGGTTTTTGACACTTAACACAGGTTTTGGGGGGATATTCTACCAAAGTCTGCCCGGTTTGGACACTAAACACAGGTTTTTGAGTGACATTCTACCATAGTCTGCCCGGTTTGGACACTAAACACAGGTTTTTGAGTGACATTCTACCAAAGTCTGCCTGGTTTGGACACTAAACACAGGTTTTTGAGTAACATTCTACCAAAGCCTGCCTGGTTTGGACACTAAACACAGGTTTTTGAGTGACATTTCCACCAAAGCCTGCCTGGTTTGGACATTAAACACATGTTTTTGAGTGACATTCTACCAAAGCCTGAACGGTTTGGACACTAAACACAGGTTTTTGAGTGACATTCTACCAAAGCCTGCCTGGTTTGGACACTAAACACAGGTTTTAGAGTGACATTCTACCTAAGCCTGCCTGGTTTGGAAACTAAACACAGGTTTTTGAGTGACATTCTACCAATGCCTGCCCAGTTTGGACACTAAACACAGGTTTTTGAGTGACATTCTACCAATGCCTGCCCGGTTTGGACACTAAACACAGGTTTTTGAGTGACATTCTACCAAAGCCTGCCCGGTTTGGACACTAAACACAGGGTTTTGAGTGACATTCTACCAAAGCCTGCCCGGTTTGGAAACTAAACACAGGTTTTTGAGTGACATTCTATCAAAGCCTGCCTGGTTTGGACACTAAACACTGGTTTTTGAGTGCATGGCATTCTACCTAAGTCTGCCCGGTTTGGACTAAACACAGGTTTTTGAGTGACATTCTACCAAAGCCTGCCTGGTTTGGACATTAAACACCGGTTTTTGAATGGCATTCCACCAAAGCCTGCCTGGTTTGGACATTAAACACATGTTTTTGAGTGACATTCTACCAAAGCCTGATGGTTTGGACACTAAACACAGGTTTTTGAGTGACATTCTACCAAAGCCTGCCTGGTTTGGACACTAAACACAGGTTTTTGAGAGACATTCTACCAAAGCGTGAACGGTTTGGAAACTAAACACAGGTTTGTGAGTGACATTCTATCATAGCCTGAACGGTTTGGACACTAAACACAGGTTTTTGAGTGACATTCTACCAAAGTCTGCCGAGTTTGGACACTAAACACTGGTTTTTAAGTGACATTCAACCAAAGCCTGAACGGTTTGGACAGTAAACACAGGTTTTTGAGTGGCATTCTACCAAAGCCTGCCTGGTTTGGAAACTAAACACAGGTTTACTAGTGACATCCTACAAGTGTACAGGACATATGTCGTACCTTGCACATGCCTGTGTGTTGTTATCTAAATAGCACACATGCATATACACTATCCAGTTACACAAAACACAAATACTTACTAGTCTAGCATCTTATAGCGCATGTAAACTGGTGCATGTATGCATTCAGATATTCACAGTCCATATTCATATGATTCCAAGTATTTGATTGTGACGACACCCAGAAGCTTTTTTGGCGGGGATCAAAAGAATGATATAAACACTTGAGAACAATGACACACAAATTATAGTCTGTTCTGGGAAAGTGCAAATTTACAGGTAGAAATTTACCTGTATTTTTCACAAAGTCATAATACATGTACTATATAGATCACAATATGTTCACATATACATTTTATTTTGGTAATAATAAAATACACCAGATTCAAAATTTATAATTTAAATATATAAGTTTTTTCTTTTTCTTTTTTAAAATATTTAACAGTATTATTATATGGATATATTTCATGACATAAATTAAAAGGTATACATGTACTTGGAATATTTAACACTTGATAAAAGTATATTCTTGGTTACAAAATAACAGAATGTGTACATGTTTTTTTTTCCAAATTTGAACCTGTAACCTTTTTTCCAGAATTCAAATATATATCAATACTATATAGTGTGAAATTCCAATAGACTGTTCTTTTGAAGTTTAATTACCAAGCTATTGTAAAACTTGGTGAGAATACTGTATGTGTGCAATATTAGCTGTAAAGTATATTTTGCCAAAGGTTACAGATTATCAGAATATGTGCGTGTGGGTAGGTAGACTCACTTTGCTACTTTTAGAAAAGACAGATAGTTTATTTGATTATTTCATGAATTTTAATTTACAGTTTGTGTGAAGAAGTGCATATGTACTTTCAATATTTTAATTACATGATAGTATAATCTGTATTTAAGTAAACTAGTGTCTCAAAGGTCAACTTGGTCAGATATTGATTCAATCATTTTTTTCTATTAAAATGTGAACTTGTAAATTGTGAATTAAAATGTGACACTCTAATAAAATAAATTATTATCGTTATTATTAATCATATTAAAGATATATATATATTGATGATATATATTAAGCACGGTACAATTACGACAGGAAATTCACATTTTAACCTTCTGATCAACAACACTAAGTGTATGATACACTTTGTGTTTAATTTATTATAAATAACACGGAAACGCAAATGACGAAGGAGGACAATTTTTTTGACTCGCGCCCTATCTGGGCCTCGAACTCACGATCTCAAGACTCCGGCACCAAATCGCCTGCCCAGAAACCTGCTGCCGTTACCACTGCGCCAACTCGACATCCCCAAAAAAGGATGTTATAAATATTGATGATAATATAGTAGTTATTATTTAATCATATCTACTAAATAAGTTCTCCTAAAATAAGTATTAGTGCTTGTTTCGCAGTATTTCAGCATTTAAAAGAGCGCAATATCTTTAATAAATATACTTTTTTTTTGTACAATAGCTGTCTTCTGCAAACCTAGCTGATGAAAATGGTAAATTGTTTGGTTAAATAGTGATAATATGAGATGAATTCAAAGTTTGTGTAAAACCATGTAATGTGGGAGAACACAGGTGAAATTCAGGTAATGTAGGAGAACACAGGTAAAATCCAGGTAAGGTATATATGAAGCAGACTATAATAACTCAAAACATACCTGCCCCTGTTATTTTTAAAAAGTGAACAAATAACAACTTACGGGGCATGCACACACGAACTGTACTATCGACAACCCTGTCGTATTCTTTTGTCATTAAGTCTTAAAAGAGAAAATGTTGTGCACTCTAACAATAAAATGTATAAAAACCTAAAGTAAACCTAACTCCATTCAACGCAGACGTTTACACATGTGTGTAATAGTTCAAACCTTCTGCTTCCGGTTCCTGCTCTTGCCTCGAGAAATAAACGTCATTTAGTGTATACTAAATTGTTGTTGTTTTTTTTATTACATGACGTTGCTTGCGGAATAACACATCACCCAATGAACAGATAAAATCACATTCTGTGCGCCAACATCTATTAAATATGTATGCATAATGTATCTTTATTATATCCAAAGAAATACCGCATTTGTATAACTAGAATACGTACGTCTACCCATAATTTGGCAGTAGAATATGGAAGGTATAATAACACACCTAGAGAACGTAGGTATTGTAAAGAATGTAACTCCACATCTGAAGTGGAGGACGAGTATCATTTTTTATTAGTTTGTTCTAAATTTCAAAATCTCAGAGCTAAATTTATCAAAAATTATTACTGGAAAAAACCATCTGTATTCAAAGTTGTTCAGCTATTGAGTGTCCACAATATTAAAGAACTATGTTTACTGGGTAAATTCATCTATGAGGCAAACATATTAAGATTACCATAATTGATCAACACTGTCTCCACTCTTTTCACTTCGTCCATTATTTCCTTTGATTATTATCCATGATTTTGTAAAATGCATTGTACACTGTATACTTATTGGTCAAATGGCCAAAAGTTTGAATAAAACTTGAAACTTGTATCTACATATCTGTATTATGCTCTGCGTCACTCCAATATTTACATTTCGCCTGATGGCTTCTCCTTAGCTCGGTGTTAATCTGGACTATATTCACAGGTACAATCAAGACTATCTGACAATAGAATGACGTCATTTTGACCTACATAACGTCAATGCTTTGCACGTCGCCTTGGATAACGCGCATTATAGCTTTACGTTAATCATTAAGGTGATTGTGATTTTTCAAAAAAAGCTCTTCCAGTATGTTAACATACAAGGACAAAAACCATTATATGTGGAAAAGAAAATGTATTACAATACATCTGATACACTGCTCCAAAGATTGTACGCTGCTTAAAAATTAAATTGAACAAAAAAGCGTTTTATTTGTCTTTATTTCACAGTACATAACTTTCTTTACGTGATTATTATATCTAGGCATGTTTCCTTGCCTCGAGAAATAAACGTCTTTTAGTGTATACTAAATTGGTAAAAAAAATGTATTACATGACGTTGCTTGTTGAATAACACATCACCCAATGAACTGGTAAAATCACATTCTGTGCGCCATCATCTATTAAATGTGTATGCATAATGTATCTATTATGCTCTGCGTCACTCCAATATTTACATTTCGCCTGATGGCTTCTCCTTAGCTCGATGTTAATCTGGATTATATTCACAGGTACAATCAAGACTATCTGACAATAGAATGACGTCATTTTGACCTACATAACGTCAATGCTTTGCACGTCGCCTTGAATAACGCGCATTATAGCTTTACGTTAATCATTAAGGTGACTGTGATTTTTCAAAAAAAGCTCTTCCAGTATGTTAACATACAAGGATAAAAACCATTTTATGTGGAAAAGAAAATGTATTACAATACATCTGATACACTGCTCCAAAGATTGTACGCTGCTTAAAAATTGAACAAAAAAGCGTTTTATTTTTCTTTATTTCACAGTACATAACTTTCTTTACGTGATTATTATATCTAGGCATGTTTATTTAAATTATTAAGCAGGTTTTTATGAACACACCCTTCCTAAACGTCACTAAGAAGTTCATAATTCTAGCCCCATGGACATTTTGATTATTTGAAACACTTTTTTCAGGAGAGTATGCTGGGATGCTATGGCACCTAGTTAGGATTAAATCGGTCGTGGGCAAAATCCCATTGTTCGTGAAAGAAGTCCTTTGAAAATTTCTTTTAAAAAATAATAGTTGGAAGAAGGTCTATTGCTTACTTTCATAGTCAAATACGGATGGCTGCCTGTCAACCATATTATTTTGCGGATCAGCTCCAAATGACAATGCACAGCTAGGAACCAATGGGATCCTGAACATTAGGAAGATCCATTCCGAATTTCTCATAAAATAGCGATCATAAACTATTGCTATTAAAATACAAGATGGTTGCCTGTCGGCCAAGTTGTTTTGCGGATCAGGTCAAAGACTGGACAATGCACAACTAGGGATCAAGGGGAATCTGCATGTGAAATTCGAGAAAGATCCATACAGTGCTTTTCATGAAAAAGCGATCACGAACGATTACTGCCGAAATCCAAGATGACCGCCTGTCGGCCATGTTGTTTGGCGGTTCAGCTCAAAAACTCGACAATGCACAACTAGAGGACAAAGGGGAACCTTCATAGGAAGTTTAAGAAAGATCCATAATTTCTCACGAAATGGTGATCACAAGAATTGTGAAGGACGGGCGGAGACGGACGCAGTGCGATTTGAATAGCCCACCATCTGATGAATGAGCTGATTGAACTTGAAATCAATACCCTCTTGTTGACAGGTACAGGCCCCAGAAGAAATTAGATAAAACCGGGCCACCAGAACACATACGATTTGTAGTATTGAAGGGATTGAGGGGTCACGCTGATAACAAAAACAGGGATTAAGGGGTCACGCTTATAACAAAAACAGGGATTGAGGGGTCACGCTGATAACAAAAAAAGGGATTGAGGGGTCACGCTGATAACAAAAACAGGGTTGAGGGGTCACGCTGATAACAAAAACAGGACCTGAGGGGTCACGCTGATAACAAAAAAAGGGATTGAGGGGTCACGCTGATAACAAAAACAGGGATTGAGGGGTCACGCTGATAACAAAAATCTGAATTATACATAATCATAGAGCAAATATGTCTTTATTCGAAAACATACATAACAACATATTTAATACACATCTAATATACATATGTATGAATTGATAATATAGTGTTGAATCATATGTAGCTGTGGATGGAATTTCTTTGAAGAAGACGACATTTATTTCTTGATACATTAGATATTAGTCTGTACTGTCAGAGGTTCTTTGCATAAAAAGACTTGCATGAAACAATACATTTTCTATGAAGATTACTGAGGAGGGACACTCCACTTCAAAGCCGGGTAATTCTACCGTAAGCTGCTGCATGATTCGTTTGATGTACTTCAAAGGACCAAAGGGTACATCTGGTGTTGTATGTACCAGCTTGTACTGGTAGTGTTGTTGTAAAGGGTATGTTGATAACTGTAGTTAACATTACTGCTCAGTAACTTCACTGAAAACAACAAAACATCCAGTAAAAGGAGAGAAAAAATACCCATTCAGTTATCATATAAAAGTTCAGTAATCCGGAAATGCTGACATACAGACAAATTAGCATATAAACCTGGGGTATAACAAATATACTGAGGGTTCAGGAAATAAAGATAACTTGTTCTTAGGATGAATCAAGAAATTGGCTGGCAATCAGTAACTAGAAAAAAATAACAATTCCACATTCACACGTATTTACGACCACATACAACACGAAACGATAATAACCATATATTCACATCCACTCATACAAGTTTTTTGTCATACACAGATATACATAATTATGTAACTGTAGTAGAAGGTACCCTCATACAAACACTCAAATTCACACAAAACTTACCATACAACTTCGGTTTATGTATATTCCAAATGAATTATATTTCATTTAATGTTTATATATGTGTTAAAATTCAAATATATCATTATATCATAACAATTAAATAAACGTTTATAAATATTGACAACACTTTATAAATATCTTATAGATATACACAACTTACAGTTATATAGAGTATTTCATAAATAAACACAACGTACAGTTATAAAAATATGTTTTAAACCAAATTCCACTGTACTTAGACCCCGGGATCATATCTGTCTGGTGCCTCGAGAAGAAGGAATCTTATATAAACACAACGTCGGAAACCCAAGTCACGCCGTTCTAACATGATTTTGTCACAAACGTGCAGGAGCAGGGTCACGTGGGTTTCCGACGATGGTATTAACTTGGTCGAGGATTAAACAAATACCAAGTTTTTTCTATACATGTATAATCGGTACCATAAGGGGTATACCATTAGCATGTATGAATTCATTAACTTTATCTATTTTTAAACAACTATTTATTTCATTTTATATTAATCACTCTTGCTGGTCCGTTAAGTTTGTGATAAGTAGGTCTCAACATTACGTTATTTTCAACGTTCCCACAAGGAAATAAATTCTGCAATGTTCAGTAAATATCACAATTAAGAAGGGCCACTCTATTGAAGTTACCTGTCGCTTCTTTGTGATCTTACAAAGACAAGTATAAGCCTAGCGATTGGTCAGGTATATTTTCTTCAGACCAATCAAACACGAATCTGTGAGCCTTCAGTTTTGCTATGGCATACTGGTACTCCATGGATGTAGAAAATTGGACTATGGAGGGGTCAATTCCATTGTTGAGGTGTCAATGACCATATGAACCCCTCCAGGATCCCAGCCTACATAAATGAGGTATACGGGCAAATAAAAACTTTATTACCTCAAACACGTAACAACATTACTTTAATATCCAGTAGATTATTCTAGAATTTCCAGTATGTTCCTTTGAATTCCATATCCCGCCCTGGAACATACATGTCAGAAAGAAACTGAAGGAGCGGGATAAGCCGTTTGGTTAGTATCATGTTAAAGTGACTTGGCCAGGCTCTAGGCTTATACTTGTCCTATGCATCCTTCAACCCGTCTTCGAAGCGATTTGATTTAATCTTAAACGCTGCCGCGTTATTCTTTCAAAAGGGCAATGCACACCGGAAGATTAAACTAGTTTATATAACCAGTATCCATGATAAGGTGCCATACAGCGATTTTCGATTACGCTGTAAGCGCATCCGAAGAGCCGCCAGCCGTCCCAATATTTAGTGGAACCCTCCGGACTACCCCTGTAGCTGTCCGGACCTGATCCATGTTATTCACCACCATCGGCAAATTTGGTCCGGCAGATTTCGGCCGACAAATACAGAGATGAAACAGGGACAGCTGGACGATCTGCTAGGATAGGGCGTAGAAAAAGTGGACGGATTTTCCCAGGTGTTGTCAACGTATTCGCTTGCTACGAACTACTGACAAGGGTCAAAGACACAGCTTCTACCATTACACAAATACAATGTATATCGGTCAGTTTGAATAACTAACTGGCACATATCAATAGTATACGGACGGATGACATATTTACTGGCTCTAACACTATTGCATACAGTACGAAATAGTCAAGCTTGGAATGGTAAAGAGTATAAAATGCAATCAACATATCAATATGAAGTAAAAAATAAATACACTGTCGCTAGCTTTTTAGTGCTATGTTGTTCACAATGCTTCGTCACTATCTTGAGATAGTTCAAATTGGGATTGCTCCTCTTCCGCTTGAGGAAGATTAGTTGTTTCTGGCGCGGCTGCTTCCGTTTCCGGTTGTAGAGTGATATCTTGGGAAGAATCGAAACTTTGACTTTGAGACAGGTTTTGTGACGATGAAGAGAGCGAATCTGATGTACTTCGATATGACGACGAGGTAGATTGCATGTATGATGAGGATGAGGAAGACTGAGACTGAAGTCTATGAGAATTCGCGGACTCTGACGGAGACGGCGTTACCGTCCTAGGTGGCGCCATATCAGGATCACAGTAATCTCCCTTTAACCATAAATGACGACTACCATCAATAAAATGTCTGAAGTGACGAACAACACGGCTTCCCAGTGAGTCATACGACTCTCCCATCACCTGTCGGGAAAAGACATCATTTTGTTGATGAAGATGTTTGATAATGCAGAAATTGAAATGTAACCCAAGTTTCCTTCAACTTGCCCTGGAAAAGGCTTTCAACAGAAATAAATAGACCAGGTCCATATACAATCATTTTTGTAAGTTATTTTTCCTTATGCCAATTTTTTATTAAGTTTACGACAGTATTTTTTATGCAATATTTGAGTAAGATGAGGAGAGTTAAATAATATAAATTTACAAATACAATCATTGTTTTGGTCCCGGAAAACAACATGTACACAAAAAATCAGTTTTTGAATATCCCTGGTAAACTAAATGAAAAATCAATCTCTATGTGTCTTAACCTTACCTATGTGAAGTAAATACACATGCCACAGTCCTACTTCCTACACAACAGCCAGTTAGCAAGCCTACCAAGTAATCAAAAGCCCCTTTACCTGGACCAACTACCAAATTAACCACCTGGGCCTAGTACCCAATCAACAGCCAGTTACATACCTCAATCTGCAGTTCCTGGTTGCCTATTCGTAGGAAAGCTTTGTACAGGTTGGTACTTTTGGACCCGTGTACACCCTTACTATGTATCCGACCTAACAATTCCAGATCAAGTCCTTCCAGGACCTCTTCTCGTATCGTTGTGACATCACTTCCTGAATCGATCATGAACTCTACAAAAGGGAAAAAAATTGACATGCTGAAAAAAGTAGTAACTCTTATTATTTATTACATATATACTATACTATTTCAGTATTCTTATTTTGAGGCTTGCGCTATTGGTCATAATTAGAAATTGACAGATTTCTATAACTGTAATTGTAAAAGGTACTATGTTTGTAACGAAAGACCAAATCCGCCTTGGCTGTGAAAATCCCAGCCAACAATTTCTAGTTTTTTCTTTTGTCTTAGCATTTCTATTTAGGTCAGTTATTCCATAAACGAGTTGCTAGTTGATGACATGCAGACTGTAATTTGGGTTTTTATCAATTCATGTTCTGTAGATTGCAATTTATTTTAATTTTAAACAAAAGATTTAACATTATTTACCAAGTGTGTGCGACTTTTTCCGGTCCTTTGTCGAATACACTGTAGCATCCAACACAAGAAAATCAAATTTGCCATCCTGTAATGCCGTTGGTTTGGCCCACCGACCATGTGCAATGGGCTCTTCCGGTGACTGGTCCGTTGTTTTCATACGCTTCCGCAAGCGGCCAACTGAAATGTTAAACAATGATACTTTTTATAAAGAATATTTCGGCAAAATACAACACGAATATTACTTGATTCATATTTCATAATTCCTGACAAACTGATGTAACTCTACCAATTGCTTTTATATTCCAAATGTAGTTTAAATGTGACATCATATTGTACGCTTATAATTACACTGTATATGAGATAGAGTGTACCATCAAAAAGGACCCATTTTCACATTGCTATATATTTAACGAGCACAAGGTGAGTAAGGATACATGACTAACATGCATAGCCATTAAAACAGTTTCGACAATTCACCACACACCAGTTTCGAAATTCCCTATAGATAATGCTCACTGACGCTATCACAGAGAACGATATGGTAAGAGATGGCTACCCATGTATTCCGAGGACGGGTCTAGATCTCCCTACCATATTTTTTATTTCCCCGGACAAATTACACTTTTCAGAAATACCGGGTAAATTAGTGTAATGCCCATAACAGGTTAGATACCATTGTCACTGCTTCCCAACAGCATATAAGTAACTTACTAAAAGGGAGCACTATCCCACACTGAACAGCTTTGGGCAAAATTAATGATTCTAGGAAAAACAATAGTAATATTTGTTTGTAAGTTTATGGTAATGTATGACGTTTGTAAGTTTATTGTAATGTTGCCGTTTGTAAGTTTTATGGTAATGTATAACGTTTTCACTTTAAGGACCAGCTTTCACTTCAAGGTTCATGAGAATCGATCGATAAACTAACAATTGGTGGATTGAAGGCGAAAATGTGGTTCTGACGATTTTATCTGATAAAATATGTCTCGGCGTAACAACCAGTACCGTTGGTTATTGGGAAAGTGATAATTTCGTTCTAACGATGTCGTCTAGATTTAGTATTCACGCTATCTTTCCATCGCATGATGTCGTCTAGATTTAGTATTCACGCTATCTTTCCATCGCATGATGTCGTCTAGATTTAGTATTCACGCTATCTTTCCATCGCATGATGTCGTCTAGATTTAGTATTCACGCTATCTTTCCATCGCATGATGTCGTCTAGATTTAGTATTCACGCTATCTTTCCATCGCATGATGTCGTCTAGATTTAGTATTCACGCTATCTTTCCATCGCATGATGTCGTCTAGATTTAGTATTCACGCTATCTTTTCATCGCATGATGTCGTCTAGATTTAGTATTCACGCTATCTTTCCATCGCATGATGTCGTCTAGATTTAGTATTCACGCTATCTTTCCATCGCATGATGTCGTCTAGATTTAGTATTCACGCTATCTTTCCATCGCATGATGTCGTCTGGATTTAGTATTCACGCTATCTTTCCATCGCACGATGTCGTCTAGATTTAGTATTCACGCTATCTTTCCATCGCACGATGTCGTCTAGATTTAGTATTCACGCTATCTTTCCATCGCATGATGTCGTCTAGATTTAGTATTCACGCTATCTTTCCATCGCACGATGTCGTCTAGATTTAGTATTCACGCTATCTTTCCATCGCATGATGTCGTCTAGATTTAGTATTCACGCTATCTTTCCATCGCACGATGCCGTCTAGATTTAGTATTCACGCTATCTTTCCATCGCATGATGTCGTCTAGATTTAGTATTCACGCTATCTTTCCATCGCATGATGTCGTCTAGATTTAGTATTCACGCTATCTTTCCATCGCATGATGCCGTCTAGATTTAGTATTCACGCTATCTTTCCATCGCATGATGCCGTCTAGATTTAGTATTCACGCTATCTTTCCATCGCATGATGTCGTCTAGATTTAGTATTCACGCTATCTTTCCATCGCACGATGTCGTCTAGATTTAGTATTCACGCTATCTTTCCATCGCATTGATTTCAGTAAAACAAGTGGCCCACATCCTGATTACTGTCGATCGATGACGGTAAATCACGCGCTGTTTCTGACGTTATGCTGGCGACTGAGATGACGATGGCCGTACCGTCAGCACATATAAGTCCAGGTTAAATAAATCGATCACTCAGCTATTTATTACAATATTTAATACTTACGGTTCTCTATCAAAATACCAACTATATGGAAAGTGTTTATTTTGTTAGTTATCCAATTCGTTGCTATTGCTAAATTATGTATCATCTATGGATTTTTCACATTATCAGCTATAGGTGTTTTGTTTGTAATATGATTAGTTTTTGGCAATGTTTACAAAAAGGACCCATGAAAATAAATTGTAAATTGATCGCTGATAGAATTAAAGATCATGCCATATTAAAATGGTAGTAACAAAGTCGAGTAATTTCGTTTTGGACGTACGCGAGTATACCAGGGGTTCTGCCCCTTATCTCTGATCCGCTTAATATTGGGACTGATCAGAGAGTTAGAACCCCTTTTTAATTATACGCCTATGGAAGTCACATTTTGGGGTATTGTCTGTACATACCAGACACTGAGCGTGAAGCCTAAATCGATTGTTCACGGCTAGTGTATTTGACTGTGACTGATGGGGTAAGAAAATCACTGAGGCGTAACCTCACGGTTAGGTGGAGAAATAAAACAATTACGATATCCAGGCAGAGCACCTGTTTATTTCATCGATAATTCTGCACTGATCATTGCTAGTTGCTGAGGCTGAATTCAGGTAAATCACTCTCCACGTTCTACCGTTGCATAATGAATGAGTCGTAACGGTAGATTGGTCCGTTCCCTAACCATGTGTCCCGTCCTTTCTAAATGTGCCCATGATTTACGACCTTTGATAGGTCGGGAGGGGGAGTCGGGAGGGGGTAAATACCAGCTCTACCATAGCAACATCAATTATCGATCAGCTGGGTAACGGTTTCGGAGACAGGTATCGGCGAAGCTTGGTCGGAGGCTGAAGGTGTTAATCGATTGCACACCTGTACGGTACGGTTATAATATGGGATCATGGACGGGACCTGCTCATCCATTTTATATGAAATAGATGAGCTTTGTTTGCGGTTACCGACTGCAAAGCGAGAGAGGAGAATCTTGCTCAGATATATTTTGATTACCTCAATTACACAAACAAAACTTAATTGTTCAGAACTAAGGAAAGTGAGTTTGCTAAATTATAACATTCATTGTGCTTGTTTTTAATTGAGAAATTAATTAACAATAAAAAAACGAACATAAGGTCACGATCTTTTGTCTTTAAAAGGAATGTCTACTGTCCACGGGCTTTAATTCCGTGCTAGTGTCTAGGAAAGGCTTTTGGAAAAAGAATTTGCCAGCCATTGGTGTTCACTACCAAGCCATGTTCATATGTCGTTACATTATCAACAATATATCTATATATAATTATTATGATACTGTAAAAGCAAACATTTTCGCGAGTGGATTTTTTCCGCTAGGTCAGCCTCCAAACTATTCGCAATGTGGATTTTTTGCGCTGTCAGTAATGCTGTTTTACACCGTTGTTTACATTACTCTAGCTGCGATACGTAGCTCTTCACGACGAGACGATTTGTTATATTGCGTAGGAGGCCGGGTATTCATATTAGTACTAACATTACGTCAATACAATGTATGATTTCGGAGGTGTAAATAATTATGTTAGCGTTTGGATATATCCGGGGAGATTTAAAGCCAGCGAAATAAGCGAAAAAAATCCACACCGTAAACAATTCTACTTTTACAGTAAACATCGCGACAATGGCAATACGTTGAGTATAACTATACAAGTAGTATGTTATTAATAAGACCTCAAGTAGCCATTCTCTTGTTGTATCAGTCCCGGTGACTTCCGGAATTCGTTTCCTGTATATAAGATAACTTAGAAACGTGTTTAAGTTCATATGTATGTATAGTTCTCATTGTGTTAGATCGTGACATTGTGATTAACAAGTCCGGTGAGAGAGCTGCTAAAATGTCTTCTGGGGCAGCGCCCAAGAAACGACGACGGTATATATACTTTCGAGATTGTTTCTTTTGTCCGATTATGTGATTCAGATTTTTTGGGAGGGATAAAACAGTCACCCGTTCGGACGCTGGTAAAGCGAGAGCTTTTTTTTTGTGTTTGTGCTCACTATGGAGGAAGGAATAATCGGTGTGGTGGTTCATCGGTAGAGCTTTTAAAAATCAAGTCGTATGTTTGAGTGATTTTTTTTAGCTTTTGCAATGTTGTCTTCTTGCAGCCGAAATGCAAACAAGTAATAAGTGAAATTTTGGGTTTCAGATAACAGGTATGATATTCATTGTGTAATAAATCTTATGTCTATGAGTGATATGGTCAATATCTTCATCCATCTATATTGATTTATTTCTTTCCCTTACAGAGTGGAGGAAAATGGCCAGGCGTAAGTTCTCTGCTTTAATATCAGCATGCATTCTACTGGAACAGGGCCTTTTTGTTTTAACCACAAACCTTTGTATATGAGATGACAAGGAACATATCTGATAATCTGATATTGTACAGCTTTCCATTGATGTTCCCAGCTACCAATACATGATAAAGATAAACCTCCATTGGCCATTACGATAAGACTAGATAAAAACAACAAAATGTAGGCGTACAAAGGAGTTTTCGGAAAGTATAGTCAGGTATGTAATTTCTCGTTCCAGTTTGGAAACGTCTGAAGTGAATTTTCGTTTGCCCTCACTCTACCCTCCACCACGTCTATATTTTCAGTCTTAGAAAGACCTTCCTCCCTTCTTTTGGTTAAAGCTTATCTTCAATGACAGTTCAGTCCTATTTGGGCTCCCACATGAGGACCCAGTGTTGGTCTTGGTTGAGAAGTAATATACAATTAGCCCCCCCCCCCCCACTTTTTAGAGTTAATTAGGAAATATGTTTGTAAACCTTAGTAACAGAACCTTACTCTTATTTGAAAACAAACTTGGACTCATCCTACCTGCTCGTTCAAGTCGCCGCTTGTGCCCAGGAAGTGTGATTTCTAATTCATCAAAGATGTCCGGGTCAGGTAGATTCAGTGTCTTTATCTGGTCCAGGTCGTTCGCTGACTCGCTGTTCACAAAGTTTGGGAAGTAGTAATCCAGACCGTTAGATCTCAGCCATTCTAACAACTTGTACTCTGAGCTTGGTTTGAAACGTCGGGCTACCGATCAAGATATTGAATCTTAGTTCACTTCAGTAAAGGATGTGTGTTTAACCAGGGACATATATGTCATCACATATACGTCCCTGGCTTAACTTTTGATGTCAAGTTTCAATTTTTTAACCAAACAAAATTAAACAACAACATTGATTTCTTTAGCAAATTTATACAGAAAATCACCGTTAATATTATGTACACGTACACACGTAATTTTAATTACCACAAATATAAGTATATAGGACCATTTATTGAAATGGTCTAGTATATAGGACCATTTATTGAAATGGTCTTGTAACATATAGACTATATTAAAAAATAATGCTTGTTTTATACTTACAATCCAAGTTCATTTACTGAATTCCCCCATCAACATCTTTCTTATGGTATGAACACGGACTTAGATTAGATTCTAATCTAAGTCCGTGGGTATGTAATACAACGTGAATATGAATTGTGGACAATTAGAGGGTCTTACCATGGACACATATATACGTCCCTGGTCTGACACAAAATAATATTCATAAAAATTATACTGATAAATAATTTACTAGTCTAAATGGGCTAAATAGAAAATTAAAACGATTACAAAAGAAGCGATAACATTGAATCTACCGTCACCTTTTGCAAAACGAAACTCGCAATATTGACAACGTTCCAAAATTATAGTTATTCGATCAATAACTTCGACAATGTTTTACCCCCGAATTACCTCCCCCTGAAGCACGTGGCTACTTGTTTACACCCGCATTGTGGGCGTGTGCACCTGTCTTGAAACCTAGACACTCACCAGCGTGTAGGATCTGTCGACGATGGTCGGGATCGGCTATCATCATCGAATCTAGATCCGCACTGTCTATATGACATAGGTCTTCCTCACAATCGAAGCCTTTGATGACAAACATGTCATAATACTGCAGCAATCCCAAATCTTCGAGAAATGTTTGCACGCCTTCCGTCATCGTAACATAGTTCTCGTTCTTAGTCCCATTATACATAGCTACACCATTGTCTGGTAGATATATCACTCATAGATTCTCATATCCAGGTACCAGCCATATTGTGTTCTACGGTTCACACAGGTAAAAACACGCCATTCGCACTGTAACGGTGCATTCCGACAGTAGCCGGTGATGTGTACGAATTTGAAAAGATCTGATTGGTCAATAGCCTAACGGGACGCTTCATAGTATCCAATGACGACTGAGATCTGAGTGCTTGTTATATCTTGCGATAAGTGTTTCCCCTGTCTAAAAATAGTTAAGTAATCCTAATACCATCAAGTCTACGATAAAACGAAAGTGACAGAAAACACCAAACACGCTCTTAGTTTCGGATCTCTGTTGAGACATTGTGGCATTGAGCAAATGTATCAATTAAAACAGATGTTGTATGTCTATGTTATTTTAATTAAGTGGAAAATGTCTTGTATTGAATGGAATAATCAAAAAGGGGATATCGAAAATAATCATGGGCAATGGGAACCGGGGAAAAAGTACAACACGAAAACAAATTTAAGTTAACGTTAGAATATAACATCTTTTTTAATGTTTTGCATGATTTCATCAAATTATAACGTGATTTTTAACAATACAGTATGATCATGTCGTACCATTTTCTATTTCCCATGATTTATTTCAATATTCCTTTTCGATAATCAAATTTATTTTGTAGGCAATATTATTTATATATCTGGATAAAAAAAACAACACAACTCTTTATGGTCTATGTTACTAGTCTGAAGCCTGTCCGGCATTTAAGTGATCAAGCACAATAAACCAATGAAATTTACGCAATTCCATTTCCGGTTTCTACCTGACGTTGACAGGAATACCTCATCCACGTTTACACTCTTCAGCATGGCGACCGGAGCTTCCACCAAGAAAATTGCCCTTATCACCGGCATAACAGGACAGGTAAATTACAGAACTATCACACGAGAGAAAGTTTCAGTGCTCAGTTATTCTGCCTTTCTGTACCGTAGTTAGCTCACTAGCAACCAATATAGTCACACATTGAAATTTTTACTGTTGAGAAATAATATATTATTGGACTGTCAGGACGTGGACTGGGGTAACCCCGCCTCAAGCGCTTTCCATACCTAACGGCTGCAGCGCTCTTGCTATAACGTGTCCCCTCTCTCTACCTGTCCTACCGCTCTCCATGCCCACCTCAAAGTGTGTATTCATTGTCATTGGCTGCACACAAGCACTAGCCTCGTCTATCCAAAAGTATCCAAAATACCTAAAGTATACATTTTATATAGCCCTAGTTGGATAGATAAGGCTATACTGCCCATGGTCTGCATGTACAAATTAAATAGCCTATTGGCATACCTGTTAACCCTCCCTCATTACGAGGGACACTCCCTCATTTTGACCGCTACACGGATTCATACAGTTTGCAAACAAAATTTTCTTCATACCCCAATGAAACTAAAAAAAAATCGTCATCAATACTTATGTAAAAAAATAAATACATAGTAGCATACTGTTACCCTCTGTCACTGTATCAGATGATTAAACTGGAAAATTAAAAATTAACACTTTCAATACCAAATTCATAAATATATGTCTTTTTCCTCTAGATCGCCACTAGTCCGAAGGGTTCTGACTCTCTGTCACCCGCTAAATATTTGACGAAAGGCGGGTGCGAGAGTCAGTATTCCTCATTAGTTAAAAAGTGGAAATTTTACCGACTCGTGCACGGGTCAATGTTTAAGCTGTGTTTTATAATATGAAATATTTTCGATCACATGTAAAAAAAGGTTGCAATGGGAAAGAACAGATATTTTTCTACTATCTTACACATTTAATCAAGTCACAGGAGGTCGTAAACTTACTGTTGCCACCCATTTCTAAAAAATAACCAGTTTCCTCACATCTGTTTGAAAATGGCAGCGCGTCGTGAGATCCCATGAGAATTACTTTCTGACCTACCTATTTTGATCATGTGATATTAGGCGGCGGCCATTTTCAAACAGGTGTCAGGAAACTGTTTATTTTATAGAAAGGGGTGGCGACAGTTAGTTTACGACCTCCTGTGACTTCATTAAAAGTGTAGGTTAGTAGAAAAATATCTGTTCTTTCAATTAATACTTAATTTACATGTGATCGAAAATGTTTCATGTTATAAAACACGGCTTAAAGGGGAGACCCGTGCATGGGTCAGTAAAATTTCCATTTTTAACTAAGGAGGAATTCTGACTCTCGCACCCACCTGTCGTCAAAATATTTAGTGGGTCAGAGAGTCAGAACCCTTCAGACTAGATTGTCACATGAACATCCTTTACTGCCTTTCATCATCCTCACTTGCTGAGGCCTTGATCATTATCTTACGAATGCTCATTGTTTGAAAAAAAATTCCATTAATTCTAAGGTAGACACAGGCTTAATTCATATTTGATAAAAGTATAAATGTTCCCTTATGTTGACAGGAAAAAGGGTAACAATGGGAATTTTTCCCCGATTCAGTTGAAATTCTGTTATTAAATAATTATGAACTGCAATTTTAGCCTTTCACTTTTTTTTGCCACATTGTTATTGATATGGTCTTAACTGGAACTTTCCTGCAATACAGATTATGGGAACCAGTCCCAAACTGAAAGAAGTGGGGATAATCCCCAATTAAAAAAAAATCTTTAATTGGAAAGAAGAAAGGGAAATACCCGGCATTAAATTAGTTACATGTGTTTTTGAAAAATATATCTAATCAGAATTTAGTGTATATATTATTATGGAACCCACCCTCTTAAAGTCACAAAACTTGAAAACCCCTGTTCATCAAAAGTTCACTTGGTATAATATCAACTTTATTTGTTTTACAACAATTATAAAACAAGTTATTCAATAAGACATTCAGTTTATAATAACTTATTCACCCCTGAAATTTTCATAATGCACAATTCCAACCTTTTCATTGAAGAGTTCAAATGTGTCTTCAGGGGTGAATGAGTCGATTTCATGTTGGTCCAGATGTTGATTCTTAATGTGGGAGTATCTTGTTTTGGGAGAAAACCATATAACTGAGAGAAAACTCGCTTGGTAGGGCAGGTGAGTTTTCATGCCATTTTGGAGAATTATAACCCCAGCCCCTTGGTGAAGAGTACACTATCCACTGCACCAACAGACCACCTATGGTTCACTTGGTTAAGACACTCATGGTATACAGTATTCTTTGTGAAGTAAAACTCAAACTGATATTCTGAAAATATTGATTTTATCCCCCATTATTTCGTTAAACATTTTGCCACTCCTTTGAATCACCAATGGCTGTGTTGCAATGTCTTCAGCATAAATTGAAGTCCATAATTATTGTGTTGATACATGTCAACAGGGCATCAAATAAAACAGCCGCATGGTCAATTACATGTACTGCTAAATTGTCATACTTTAATTGTCATTTCATGGCCATATGTTACGACAATGTTTGGCATCAATGTCTGTGTGAACCCAGATCTCACAATAGAGATACTTATGTGCCAGTATAAAGTGACATTCTATTTCCCAACCATCTTTTTTGAAAATTTACTTCCATACTTTTTAATAGATATTTTTGTTAACAATGGATATGCATATATATATATATATATGCATTAATTAATGAATTTATGTACATATTCATCAATTGCTTATCATTTTCTTCGTCAAGGCATCAATGGTTCAGTACAAAAGTAGAAATGTAACATTTCTTTAGTTTTAGCTTTATTCTAAAGACAAATGGCTGCAAGTCTTTGTTGTTTAGAAGTTTTATTTAAGCTGATAATCATTTGATTTATGTACTGTATTTGTATTTAGTAAACATTTAACTAAATTCATTGGCTTTTTATTACAGGATGGATCCTACTTGGCAGAATTACTCATCCAAAAAGGATACGAGGTAAGATATTGAAAATGAAATGGAGAAAAAAAGTGTTTTTTAGTTCTTGTGTTTTCGCCCCATAGGTAACCACAAACAGTTTTCAGTTTGTTATGTTTGTTAGAAATTCCATTTTGCTAATATTTATATATGTACAGGGTTCACCCTTACCTAATTTCAGTGAGATTTTTCATATATGGATGGGATTTTTTTGGTATTATGACACATAATTTAGTATGAATTGATAGGAATGCTATAACAATTAGATTTATTAAGTCAATAAATAAATAACACAAGGTACAGTAATTGGGTTTCCTGATCTTTTTTTTTTTTATTTCCTGGATAAAATCGTCCTTGTTTGTGATTTTAACCTTGTCATATACAGGCCTAATTAAAGTTAAAATTCCTCCAAAATCAACACTTCCTAACATTAAACTTGCTACTAAACATCAATAGCATTGACATCGTCACGGATTCAGTCGGTACCGTTGGCCTATTGGCCCCAGCACCGGTGGAATCGGTGGAGTCATTTCCTTTCTCAACCATCTACTTGTTTTCAATGATTGGGTTAACGTTAATTTAATAAACTAAGACATCCCAGGCTGTTTGATCAACTTTCAGTACTGTTTATTTCTGGAGGCATTAGTTACTTACATATTTACCCCAACCTGTCACAAATTTACAGACACCTCACTTGCACCTTTGTGTTTGCGTGGTGGCTTTGTCATCTAAACGTTTGAATTGCAACTGATTGAGAAACAAGCATCATTGAGACTATGACTGGTACAAACTATCATTAGGATTTGCAGAAAGAAATACTTCTGGAACTACGATCGGTATTATTGATCGATGTAGGTATCCACTATACCTGAATTTTGGCATGCGCAATTTTTTCTCGCTTTAAAACAGACGTAAATGCGATTTATATGAAAATGCAGCGAGAATCTCGCGAAATCGCGCCCAAAAGTGAACCCTGTATGTAATGTCTACAAAAATCAAAAATTATTTCTACCAACATAAATTAATCCTTGTTATCTTAGACACTAGCATGTAGGAGGTGTTATTGTGGTGGTTACCAGAATACTCTATGAAAACCTTTGTGGTAGGATGGGTTTGTTTGTATATACAGTTTGTTGCATACATTTGACTCCACCCTAATTTGCTTTGTTTATTGCCTACATTTGACTCCACCCTAAGTTGTTTTGGTTATTGCCTACATTTGACTACACCATAACTGGTTTCGCCTCACTGACCTTGGTTTCTGTTCAGTCGGTGATGTTTCTTTACAGTTTATGGTTTACATGACTCCACCCTAACTGGTTTCGCCTCGCTGACGAAGTTCTGGGTTCTGTTGGCTAATGGCCATTTTATTTTTAAATGTCTTTCCTGTTAGATCATCCACCCCTTAAATCTTATTTGGACCTTTCCAAAACAAAGACTTGGCAAGTCGAGTTAAATATGTAGGATGAATGGGTTAATCTGACCGTGACTACCTTACTGAAGCGTGTTTAATACACTGTGCCTGGAATATGAATAGAAAGGAGTATGATTTCATATCTGAATTCAATCTTGTCCTGTACTGTATGTCTTTCTTAGATTCTGAACAACATCAATTTACTAGCTTTGTTGTGTCACCTGCAAAAAGCAGTTGACATGTGAGGTATCATTATGTTGGTGTCAGCAGTTTCAGTGTCGTGTCAGTAGGTGTTGTCCCCACAACAGTTTCTGTGCGATAACTAAAATGAGTTCCCTTGGGCCAATCAAACTCAAACTTCATATAGTGCTTCCTTACCAAGGTGCTTTCTTGGTATGGCGTTTCATGTTCAAAGGGCAAGGTCACTGTTACTATATATAGAAAATTCTGTGTCCAGTTCCTTTTGGACAAATTGAACCCCAAATTTTATATTGTGCGAACTGATTTCTGTATGATCATGTGAATAAACACTTAAGATGGATTATAATAGGTAAACAATCAGAAAAAATCATTGGAAGTCTGTGTCATGAGACACCTTGATATCATAATCTGCAAGCTTATTCATTTCATGGGAACCCATCAGGCAAATCATACATATTATTTTTAGCTCACCTGGTCCAAAGGACCAAGGTGAGCTTATGCGATACCGTGGCGTCCGTCGTCCGTCGTCCGTCGTCCGTCCGTCGTCCGTCCGTCGTCCGTCCGTCGTCCGTCGTCCGTCCGTCGTCCGTCGTCTGTCGTCCGTCGTCCGTCGTCCGTCGTCCGTCCGTCAACAATTGACTTCTTCTTTATAACCACTGATCGGAATTTGACCAAATTTGGTCAGAAGCATCCCTATGGGGTGGGGACTCAAAATTGTACAAATGGTTGGGCTGACCCCCCAGGGGCCTGGGGGGCGGGGCCAAAAGGGGTCAATTTGGCTATTTGATATAAACGACTTCTTCTCTGAAACCGAGCAATGTATATTGCTCATATTTGGCTGGTAGTATTACTATGGGTTGGGGATTCAAAATTGTACAAATGGTGGGGCTGACCCCCCAGGGGCCTGGGGGGCGGGGCCAAAAGGGTAAGTTGGCTATATTGATATAAACGACTTCTTCTCTGAAACCCAGTAATATATATCGCTCATATTTGGCTGGTAGCATCACTATTGAGTGGGGATTCAAAATTGTACAAATGGTGGGGCTGACCCCCAAGGGGCCTGGGGGGCGGGGTCAAAAGGGGTCAATTTGGCTATATTTTAGCTATATCGGTTTAAGCGACTTCTCCTCCATAACCACTGATAGGAAATCAACTTAATTTGGCAGAAAGCATCCTTGGGTGCCCAGGATTCAAAATTGTACTAATGGTGGGACTGACCCCCTAGGGGGCTGAGGGGTGGGTCCAAAAGGGGTTATTTAGCTATATCGGTTTAAGCGACTTCTTCTCCATAACCACTGATTGGAAATCAGCCTTATTTGGCAGAAAGTATCCCTGGGTGCTCAGGATTCAAAATTGTACTCATGGTGGGACTGACCCCCTAGGGGGCTGAGGGGTGGGGCCAAAAGGGGTTATTTAGCTATATTGGTTTAAGCGACTTCTTCTCCATAACCACTGATAGGAAATCAACCTAATTTGGCAGGAAGCATCCTTGGGTGCCCAGGATTCAAAATTGTACTCATGGTGGGACTGACCCCCTAGGGGGCTGAGGGGTGGGGGCCATAAAAAAATATTTAGCTATATTGATATTAGCAACTTTTTCTTCATAACCACTGATTGGTAATCAACCTTGTTTGGCAGGAAGCATCCTTAGGTGCTCAGGATTCAACATTGTACTAATGGTGGGACTGACCCCCTAGGGGGCTGAGGGGCGGGGGGCCAAAAACCGTTATTTAGCTATATTGGTTAAAGCGACTTCTTCTCCATAACCACTGATTGGAAATCAACCTTATTTGGTAGGAACTATCCCTAGGTGCTCAGGATTCAAAATTGTACTCATGGTGGGACTGACCCCCTAGGGGGCTGAGGGGCGGGGCCAAAAACCATTATTTAGCTATATTGGTTTAAGCGACTTCTTCTCCATAACCACTGATTGGAAATCAACCTTATTTGGTAGGAACCATCCCTAGGTGCTCAGGATTCAAAATTGTACTCGTGGTGGGACTGACCCCCTAGGGCGCTGAGGGGCGGGGTCAAAAAGGGTTATTTAGCTGTATTAATTGGTTTAATCGACTTCTTCTCCATAACCATTGATTGGAAATGAGCCTTATTTGGCAGGAAGCATCTGTAGGTGCTCAGGATTCAAAATTGTACTCATGGTGGGACTGACCCCCTAGGGGGCTGAGGGGCGGGGGGCCAAAAACCGTTATTTAGCTATATTGGTTAAAGCGACTTCTTCTTCATAACCACTGATTGGAAATCAACCTTATTTGGTAGGAACTATCCCTAGGTGCTCAGGATTCAAAATTGTACTCGTGGTGGGACTGACCCCCTAGGGGGCTGAGGGGCGGGGCCAAAAACCGTTATTTAGCTATATTGGTTCAATCGACTTCTTCTCCATAACCATTGATTGGAAATGAGCCTTATTTGGCAGGAAGCATCTGTAGGTGCTCAAGATTCAAAATTGTACTAATGGTGGGACTGACCCCCTAGGGGGCTGAGGGGCGAGCCTAAAAGAAAATATTTTATCATGATTACCTAGATACCAATGTATCCAGGTGAGCGATACAGGCCCTCTGGGCCTCTTGTTTAAACTTGGAATTGATTCAATGAATTTCAAAATCTTGTTCATTAAAACTCATCTCCCAGCTTGGTGCGCAGGTGACACATCCAGTCCCGTAGAATTCTTTTTTATAATTCACACGTTAGATGTACAGAATCGGGCCTATATTGATGTCTGTAACATATGTTGTAATATGTGGTTATACAGTATACATCACAGGTAATAATATCTCAGTATAGTCAGGTATTGATGTTCACAGTTTAAACTAACAGCCTATCTATCAAGTATTATGGTACACATTGTACATCAATGAACTTTATAAACATTCTTAAAAAAAAACTATAACTGTATAATTCGTTGATCAATATCTCAAGACAATATGATGATTTGTGTCCAGTGACTTGTGTATTCTTTATTAAATCATTTGTTAATGATTTGGTTTTAACAGTGTATGTTATTTAAGGATGACCTTCCATCTGTGCTATATATATGTGTGTGTACGTACAGTATAAAACAACTCTTACCCAAACTCGTGGGAACTGATCAGTAATTCGGGGAATACATGGTATTTAAGTAATCTGAGGCTGGTTGAATATATACTGTACAAACTGAGTCAGGACCAAACAAACTATTTGACGATTGAGGGGTATTCAAGTTAACCGGGTTCAAGTGAGTGGGGCTTTACTGTATACAGTGTAGACAGATTATTGGTTTATTGCCTGTGTTTGCCTGTAAAGAAAGAGCAAGGGTCTGAGAAAGGTGAAGGTTGCTAGGAAGTAGAAAGATCCATAATGTTGATATGATTGCAACAGATTTTTTGGGTACCTATAACGCTCAGAGAGCTGGATGCAGTAGCCCAACAGATAAGATAACTTGTTATCTGTGTAAGTGTTAATTATATATAAGTGTTAAGTCATGTACTCCTCAAATCTAATAAACATGCATGATTTCTTCACTGTCTCAGAAAATATTTTCACTTCAGGGACCATCATTTTGATGTTACCATCATACCCATTCTTTAAGTTGACTGTATACTATTAATATAAACCAATGTTTGAATCATCGGAGTTGAGGTGTGTCACCATGCAGGGTTGAATGAGTTTATGTTTTATGATTTTTGTATGGTGTATGCTACATCATTTATGCATGGTCTGTTGATTTTATTGAAATTGACAGTGGAGGTTTTATATTAACCTTTGTTAGGTGTTTTTGACTTCGATTCTGATCTCTGATGAGTGATTCAGTATATGGACTATGTAATAAAGGTCTCGCCACATAGTGTCTGACTCCTGTAGTGATCACTTTATCAGTGCGCCTCTGCCTCCTTGTGCCTGCCCAAAATACATTTATTTTTGCACCATAACTTTTTAAGCTGTCCTATGTAGAAAAGGGATGAAACTTAACATGACTGTTGACAACTATAAAAAATGTGTTATATACTTTATTCATTTATGTCGTTAAAAGGTGAAGGTCTCAACCTTAGGGTTTTTCTATGGGATCCCTTATTGTAAAACACATTGGTTTCCACTCCATAACTTTGTAACCTGTGATAGTAGACAGTGTTCTCACTAAGTTTTGCAATAATTGGCTGACTTCGAAAGAATAGCTGGTTGAATTTTCAAATTCTATAATGTTGACATATATAAAATTCTGAAAAATAGCCGGTTCAAAGTTGTTGAATAACAGTCTACTTTTGCCAGCAACCAGCTTTTAATGAGAACCCTGGTAGAGTGATGAAACTTTGCATGATAGTTAACCACTATTAAATAACTTGCAGTGCAATTTCATGAGGTCATTGTGATGCTGATAGTTCCTCAGGATATCTAATTATACAATGTTCTAAAGTACACTAACTAACCAAACTAAAACATCACATCAAAGGTCAAGCTCATATTTTACATCTGCTAAACATTGCGTTGCAACATTATATTGGTAGTAATCAAACAAGTTTTCAACTGACCAAAGACCAAATATTGTATAATTTGATCAAAGGTCAAGTAAAATTTTACATCTCTTAACTGCTAAACGTTGTGTTAAAACATTATCAAGCAAAGTGTGAAGTAATCAAACAAGGTTTCAACTGACCAAAGATCGAGGTCATCCAATCAAAGAGCAAATAAAATTTTACATCTCATAAGTCCGAATCTGTATGGGTCAGGTTTACATAGTGGTACTGATATGTACATTGTACATATCATTGTTTTGGTTTTGCTGAAACTTTGTATGCAACATTTGCAACTATTTATAATTTTTGACTGATAATTCCTGAGGATTTAAAGCCTTAAGGGGTCCATATTTACTGCTTGAATCTCTTGAATTTGCATATTCTTTATATCAGTTTGCCCTTATTTAGTTTACAATTATAATTTTGGTACTCCACATATTTACTTAATGTTGTGACGGTGGGGGCCGTTATAAGTGGTTTCCATCTCCATGTCATCTAGTTCTAGCTGTTGTATATATTTCCAGGTACACGGAATCATCAGAAGAGCCAGTACTTTCAACACTTCTAGGATAGAGCACCTGTACGCCGACCCTAATTGTCACACCGAGGGATGTAAGTACAGTGTTAGTCGGCATCAATACACATGGATGCTGCATGTAATTTATATGTTTACATGAACCAGATTTTACACCATCTTTTTAATCTTTTTAAAAGAAGCTATTTGAAAAGAAATATTGTCATTTTATTGCTTTTATCTGATTAAATTACATTGTATTATTTGTCGATTCGTCGTTAATTTTTCCCAATTTCTCTCAGGGGCCTTTTCCCAATTTACCCAGAAAAAGCCCTGCATGTATTTTGAAAATGATTTTGCATTTTGAAGTGTATGTATATGTATGCTTATTCAAATATAACACTGTTAAGTTTAACAATTCAGGTAGACATTAAGTCTGATAGTCTTTAGACAAAGTAATAGTGCTCCAAGTGATAGTCAGCTAATGTTATGGTGCATTAAATAACTGATGAGGTTTTATTGGGTTAATAAAGTTTTGATAAAATGTTCAGCCACCAGATCAGTACTAGGGGAGGTAACTCCCATCATCAAATTAATACTAGATACCAGTAGATGAAGATTGGAAGAAAATATATGGGATATATATATGATTATATTCCATGATAAGTTAATTGAAAAAAGAATCAACATTATGATCCTGTACAAATTAATGATGTGAGATCAAGATGCTGGTAGTAGAACATTTTATAAAATACATGTAGGTTATCGCCAAATCAAATGTAAACCAAATCTTTTGAAGCATGTTTTTGAAAGTAAGAAAAGAAAAAAACAAATATAAAAAATAATAAGAAATGCTAAGAAAAGCTCTCAGATGAAGACAGTGAAATAGACTTAATACAGATAAAATGCATCTTGTGTGGTGTTGAATGTGTTGTATGTATAGCTTTGTGCTAAGTCTAGTTTTGTACTTGGTATGCTGAACATCCCACCATTGTCGAACTTCCTTTCCATTACATCCTACCAGATTATGTTGTATTATTGCCTGACATGTGCTGTATGATTGATCATGTGACCAAAAAGCATGCTTTAAGTCTGTTAAACTTGTATATATGTGGTGTATTTGTTTTCCTGCACAGCGGGAAGAGGCAGTAAGTAACTACTAGTGTTGGACCTATATATGTTGTAGCTCTATACTCTGGATTCTACTATTCTTCCTTTGGCTCGGTACATATCAGTGATAGAAATAGACGAACTAGAGGCAGCCAGAACAATATTTTGTTGTATTATTATCAATATTGTCAAGTGAATAATTTGGAATTATGAAAATAAATGTTTGTTTTTTCACAAAATAACAATAATGTAAAAATCGAAAATAAAAAGAGACAGAAATAAAAAGAACAAAAACATTTGGATGACAATGTATAACTCCACCCTGATACTTGCATGATTTTCGTTCTCGCAATGCCACGCAATGTGTTCGTGGCAAGGCATGTCAATTTGGTGGTGCGCAGTGAAGCTGTGTTTGCTGACAGTTCATGCACTGAACATGTATAAGTTATGCGCTGTCTACGCAAAATTGGGCTGCATTGGCATGCAATGGCACTACTTGTTCACACACTGTACATGCATAAGTTATGCACTGTTTACGCAAAATTGGGCTGCATTGGCACGCAATGGCACTACTTGTTCACACACTGTACATGCATAAGTTATGCACTGTTTACGCAAAATTGGGCTGCATTGGCACGCAATGGCACTACTTGTTCACACACTGTACATGCATAAGCTTAAGTTATTTGCTGTCTACGCAAAATTGGGCTGCATTGGCATGGATTGACACACAATGGCACTGCTTGTTCACACATTATACATGCATCAGTTATGCATACTTGCCAACTTTTTGAAATTTCTATGAGGGAGATAACGCGTGTTCAGAATTTAAAGCATAAATAATATGTGTGTTTTTACACCAAAAGGAAAAATAACACATTTAAATGGCTTCTTTCGAGCTGTTCTATCAGATGAAATCATCAGATCTGAAAAATAGTAATAGTGAAGCAAATTCATAAACTGAAAATGCGGAATTTAAGGCTGCAAAATCTGGAGTCTCCCTCCTAAATAGGGAGGGTTGGCAAGTATGGTTACGCACTGTCTATGCACAATTGGGCTACATTGACAGACATTGACACACATATACAACAGCACTACTTATTCGCACACTGTACATTCATAAGTTTTGCACAATGTAAAATTGTGACGCATTGACACACAATGGCACTACTTGTTCATGCACTGTACATGCAGAAGTTACACACACTCATTACGCTTGTCCCCAAAGACTTAAATCATTGGCACACCAAAGAAAATCGTGCAAGTGTCAGGGAAGCTTAAGCAAGAATTATGATTTTGAATATTACAAGTTGCATTAATATTGTCACTGGTTGCTGTAAGTACCAAATTGAGCTATGGTTCTTTAACTGGAAATCTCTATAACTGCCACCCAAGCTTTATCTCAGTCAATGTGCTTTCACATGAAAACTAACAATGTTTGTAATGTACATATTTCTTTTTACACCACTCTTACTGTGCACTGTTTATCTAATGCAAACTAAAATCTTTATTGGGGTTTCCATATCAACAGTTAGTAGAAGGACTGCTACCTGGCAAACTGATAGTAACAACTTATTTCTACACTAATATATTAAGGCTGAGGACAATTTAGAAAAACATGAAGGAAAAGTGTCTTCTGGAATGGAAACTGGTATCACTATGCTATATAGTGAAATTTATAAAAAGATTTGCACAAAATGGCTATTTAATGTAAATATTATTTGAGAAACATCTAAATATCCAATTATAAACTATTAACTTACAATGCATAGTGTGCACTTGAAACATGGATTATCCAACAAGATGTTAAATATTTTGAAGATATTTATGTTTTCTAAATTGTCCAAGAAAGTAGTACCTCAGGGATATTATGTGTGATTTGTAATATTAATAGTTCAACTACTTGCTTATACCTTCTTTATGCCATGCCACATTGTGCAGAGTCCCTTGTCTATCAACATTATCTGGACGAGTGGCACACAGGAAATTTGGTCATGGGTGGGGTGGGTGGGAGTGGGGGGCACACACTGAAAATAGAAGAAAAAATATTTAAATTTAAAACTTTTCTTTTAGAACAAAGATATTTATACAAAACTTTTTGTAAAATATCTGCGAAAAAAAGAGATCAAATTTTGTAAACAGACAGTTGATCGTACTGGAGACAGAATAGTGCTGGGGCCTGTTAGGAAAAATAGATAATCTGAATCAGTAGAGTGCTGGGGTCTGTTAGGGAAAAAACAAATAATCTGAATCAGTAGAGTGCTGGGGCCTGTTAGGAAAAATAGATAATCTGAATCAGTAGAGTCCTGGGGACTGTGAGGGAAAAAACGATAATCTGAATCAGTAGAGTGCTGGGGACTGTTAGGGAAAAACAGATAATCTGAATCAGTAGAGTGCTGGGGACTGTTAGGGAAAAACAGATAATCTGAATCAGTAGAGTGCTGGGGACTGTTAGGGGAAAACAGATAATCTGAATCAGTAGAGTGCTGGGGCCTGTTAGGGAAAAACAGATAATCTGAATCAGTAGAGTCCTGGGGACTGTTAGGGGAAAACAGATAATCTGAATCAGTAGAGTGCTGGGGCCTGTTAGGGAAAAACAGATAATCTGAATCAGTAGAGTCCTGGGGACTGTTAGGGGAAAACAGATAATCTGAATCAGTAGAGTGCTGGGGCCTGTTAGGGAAAAACAGATAATCTGAATCAGTAGAGTCCTGGGGACTGTTAGGGAAAAACAGATAATCTGAATCAGTAGAGGCATTATGTCAACAAATGTTGTTCCTAATCGTCTGCAGATAAAGAGAACTGTGATGGTGGGCTAGGGCTCAAGAGGGGAAATCATACAAACTTTTTAAGATGCATGGAAGCAAATCAAGGGTCATGATATGGAAACATTTTAAATCCCAATGCCATAACTGTTCACAAAATTTCTGGGCATAATAACACACACTCACTTTCTTTGTGTATTTCCTGCTTAATATTTTAAAGTCTTTAAGCTTGAATTCTTCGTATAAATTTGTACTTTTGATAAGCTCATTAGTGATGGGAAGGTTTTAGATTGAACCTGACATACAAGGTAAGCTTTAAGGACCATGGGTCTCTTGTTTGACAGTGTCATTAATCACAGATACTAGGTTTATGGTGTAGACACTTATGTTGATAATTAATGGATAGTCAGTGACGATTCCAGGTTGCTATGTTTAATTTATAATTATTTTGGGTGGTGATGGGTGGGATGTTTGGGTAAATAATTAAGCATTGCCAGAATCCCAAAACACTCTTGGGTCTGCCTCGAATCATTATTTTAATTGTGTATTCCTCTTAGTAATAGCTATATGATGGTAAAACGCTTTAGCAGGCCTACACAAAGGGAGATAATATGAATATTTTGTTAGTCTACAAAGGAGATTATATGGATACTTCTTTAGTCTATACTAAGTTTTGTATTTCTTGCTACATCAATCCGTTGGTTTTTTTTTTCATTTATATTTATCTAGTGTAGGACTTTTATCATTCTTTGTTGTTTTTTTAAATAGATGAGATACTGTAAAAGTTTTCTTTCAGATTTTTATTAAGGTTTGGTTATCACAACAATGACTTTAGTCATTTAAGAATGTGTAGATATTGTTCAAATGAGGAATGTTTTTGCGAAATTTTGTTGAAAGAACAGAAAGCTTCATAAGTCATTACAGGAAGGTGTTAAAACTTACTGTAGGGTTTCATTTTCTAGTCTTGTATTTGCATTGCATTACTCATGATATCACAATGATTTTCTATTTCAAGTTGAATAATAATAGTTGGTTAATCCTTTTAAGGAAAGGTAACCTGCTGTTTTTTTTGCCCGGAATGTAAGCTCTCATATGTTTAACAACCATTAATTACAGCCATGCACCTCCACTATGGTGACCTAACAGACAGTACCTGTCTGGTGAAGATCATTAGACAGGTCAAGCCAGAAGAGATCTACAATCTTGGTGCTCAGAGCCATGTAAAGGTATGTTAATAATCTCTACTTAAAAGTGTGAGAAAGAAATAAAAAATTCTAATAAACTTCTTAACTTCTATTAAATATTGGAAAAACTATGTACCGTATGCTATATCAATGAAAGAAATCCTCCCCCCAAAAAATTAAAAGAATGAAAATTTAAAAAATGAGCGTTAATTAAGTAAGTATTTTTCATGTTGTGTAGAACTTCTTGTACTATCAGATCATTACAAGAAGGTCATGCAGGACCTAATTGTAGTATGTGTACAAAACAAGATTTTGTGTGACTTACCTCCCTTTAACCATTAAAACAACTTTATCACATTGTCAAAAACAGTACCATGTGTCATATTGATGAATGAATATGTCATTTGTGGTTGTATTGCATTTTTCAAGCATCAGATTAATTTTGTTTTGCAATCTTTTTCCTTCTTCAGGTAAAATTATAATAATTGAACCCCCCCCCTTTTTTTTCCTTCAGGTAAAATTATATTTATTGACACCCCCCCCCCCCCCCCCCCTTTTATTTAAATTGCATTTTATAACTCAGCTGTTATAGAGGATATGGCCCATATCAAAGAAAAAGACTTCAGGTTAAAAGTCTAAAACCATTTTGTTCAATAAAAATAATTTATGTACCATTACAGTTGATGTCACATGATCATTTTTCTGTACAGTATGACATTAATGTCCTCACACCTCAGCTTGTAGTTCTTTTGTTGATATACATTTTTTTTAAACATGTATTGACAGATACTTTACTCACACAAAGCGACAGCTTGTATCTCTATTTACTTCCAAAACTATTCCATATATTGATTTACAATTTTTGTACCATATCCATCAATAGCTAGATGTACATAATCCTTGTACAAACTTTATACTTTGAATTGATATATGTGTATTTTTTTTATCTTACAGTAACATTATATAGAAACCTATACACACTTTGTACCAGAATATTATACTGATATTTTGTGTCCAGAATCCATCTGAGGTTAAATCAGTTCTGTAGTGTGTTTAAAACCTGGTTCAAAATCTTGAAATGTTATGTTCTTCATCAGAGATTTGTGTGCAGACCAATGTCTATCCATCCACCTGACTATCTATCCACCTGACTATCCATCCATCTGTCTATCCATCCATCTGTCTATCTATCCATCTGTCTATCTATCCACCTGACTATCTATCCATCTGTCTATCCATCCATCTGTCTATCTATCCACCTGTCTATCTATCCATCTGTCTATCCATCCATCTGTCTATCTATCCATCTGTCTATCTATCCACCTGTCTATCTATCCATCTGACTATCTATCCATCTGACTGTCTATCCATCTGTCTATCTATCCATCTGACTATCTATCCATCTGTCTATCTATCCATCTGACTGTCTATCCATCTGTCTACCTATCCATCTGACTATCTATCCATCTGTCTATCTATCCATCTGTCTACCTATCCATCTGTCTATCTATCCATCTGTCTATCTATCCACCTGTCTATCTATCCATCTGTCTACCTATCCATCTGACTGTCTATCCATCTGTCTACCTATCCATCTGACTGTCTATCCATCTGTCTATCTATCCATCTGTCTATCTATCCATCTGACTATCTATCCATCTGTCTATCCATCCATCTGTCTATCCATCCATCTAACTGTCTATCCATTTGTCTATCTATCCACTTGACTATCTATCCATATGTCTATCCAACCATCTAACTGTCTATCCATCTGTCTATCTATCCATCTGTCTATCCATCCATCTGTCTATCTATCCATCTGTCTATCTATCCATCTGACTATCTATCCATCTGTCTATCCATCCATCTGTCTATCTATCCATCTGTCTATCTATCCATCTGACTGTCTATCCATCTGTCTATCTATCCATCTGACTATCTATCCATCTGTCTATCCATCCATCTGTCTATCTATCCATCTGTCTATCCATCCATCTGTCTATCTATCCATCTGTCTATCTATCCATCTGACTATCTATCCATTTGACTATCTATCCATCTGTCTATCTATCCATCTGACTATCTATCCATCTGTCTATCCATCCATCTGTCTATCCATCCATCTAACTGTCTATCCATTTGTCTATCTATCCACTTGACTATCTATCCATCTGTCTATCCAACCATCTAACTGTCCATCCATCTGTCTATCTATCCATCTGTCTATCCATCCATCTGTCTATCTATCCATCTGTCTATCTATCCACCTGTCTATCTATCCATCTGACTATCTATCCATCTGACTGTCTATCCATCTGTCTATCTATCCATCTGACTATCTATCCATCTGTCTATCTATCCATCTGACTGTCTATCCATCTGTCTACCTATCCATCTGACTATCTATCCATCTGTCTATCTATCCATCTGTCTACCTATCCATCTGTCTATCTATCCATCTGTCTATCTATCCACCTGTCTATCTATCCATCTGTCTACCTATCCATCTGACTGTCTATCCATCTGTCTACCTATCCATCTGACTGTCTATCCATCTGTCTATCTATCCATCTGACTATCTATCCATCTGTCTATCCATCCATCTGTCTATCCATCCATCTAACTGTCTATCCATTTGTCTATCTATCCACTTGACTATCTATCCATCTGTCTATCCAACCATCTAACTGTCTATCCATCTGTCTATCTATCCATCTGTCTATCAATCCATCTGTCTATCTATCCATCTGTCTATCTATCCATCTGTCTATCTATCCATCTGTCTATCCATCCATCTGTCTATCTATCCATCTGTCTATCTATCCATCTGACTGTCTATCCATCTGACTATCTATCCATCTGACTATCTATCCATCTGTCTATCCATCCATCTGTCTATCTATCCATCTGTCTATCCATCCATCTGTCTATCTATCCATCTGTCTATCTATCCATCTGACTATCTATCCATCTGACTATCTATCCATCTGTCTATCTATCCATCTGACTATCTATCCATCTGTCTATCCATCCATCTGTCTATCCATCCATCTAACTGTCCATCCATCTGTCTATCTATCCATCTGTCTATCTATCCATCTGTCTATCCAACCATCTAACTGTCCATCCATCTGTCTATCTATCCATCTGTCTATCCATCCATCTGTCTATCTATCCATCTGTCTATCTATCCATCTGACTATCTATCCATCTGTCTATCTATCCACTTGACTATCTATCCATCTGTCTATCCAACCATCTAACTGTCTATCCATCTGTCTATCTATCCATCTGTCTATCCATCCATCTGTCTATCTATCCATCTGTCTATCTATCCATCTGACTGTCTATCCATCTGTCTATCTATCCATCTGACTATCTATCCATCTGTCTATCCATCCATCTGTCTATCTATCCATCTGTCTATCCATCCATCTGTCTATCTATCCATCTGTCTATCTATCCATCTGACTATCTATCCATCTGACTATCTATCCATCTGTCTATCTATCCATCTGACTATCTATCCATCTGTCTATCCATCCATCTGTCTATCCATCCATCTAACTGTCTATCCATTTGTCTATCTATCCACTTGACTATCGATCCATCTGTCTATCCAACCATCTAACTGTCCATCCATCTGTCTATCTATCCATCTGTCTATCCATCCATCTGTCTATCTATCCATCTGTCTATCTATCCATCTGACTATCTATCCATCTGACTATCTATCCATCTGTCTATCTATCCATCTGACTATCTATCCATCTGTCTATCCATCCATCTGTCTATCCATCCATCTAACTGTCTATCCATTTGTCTATCTATCCACTTGACTATCCACCCAATCTGTCTATCCATCCAAATTGATTATCCATCCATCTGTCTATCCATCCATCTGACTATCCATCTGTCTATCCATCCATCTGACTATACATGTCTATCCATCCATCTGACTATACATGACTAACCATCCATTTGTCTATCTATCCATCTGACTATCCATCGATCCAAACTGACTAACCATCCATCTGTCTATCCATCCATTTGACTATAAATCCATTGGTGACATGCCATTCTTTCACAAGAAAGATAATTCACAGATATATATCGAAGGGTGAATATAACAAAAATAAAACCCTCACAAAATATATCTGCTATACAGTATACAATATCAATTAAGTTTTCACAAGAAAGATAATTCAAAGATTTTAGACAAAGCGTGAATATAACAAAAATAAAACCCTCACCAAATATAACTGCTTTACAGTATACAATAGCAATGAAGTTTTCACAAGAAAGATTATTCACAGATTTTTGTCGAAACGTGAATATAACAAAAATAAAAACCCCATGAAATATATCTGATATACAATATTAATAAAGGATTCACAAGAAAGATAATTCACAGATTTCAGTCAAAGTGTGAATATAACAAAAATAAAAACCTCACAAAATATAACTGCTATACAGTATACAATAAAGGTTTCCCAAGAAAGATGTAAAAAATTATGTGAAAACCATTAACATGGTGAGATATGAATATCATTAAGTGCTTAATTGATAGGTAAACAAGCTTGAAGTCCCTCCAACCACTGTGATCTCAATACAGGCCTTGTACAGACCCCAGTTACTATCACCCGTTCAATGGGTCGGATTATGTATTCAAATTAACTTTGGTATGATACCGTAGCTGTAGGGGCTGTGCTGGCCCCTTCCCTTTGTGGTGGAGGGGATACTGAGGGGAGGACTGTATGATTTGTGGGGTATCTATAACAAGCGAAATGATGTCCCGCTGTCCGCGAGAACGGGAGATAATAGAGTGGGATCTGGGTGTCACTTGGACTGTCAGTGTGGTGATTAGCCGTCAGTCTCAATGTTTACACAACTGTCCTCATCACTTGGCCGTTTTCTTCCCTCAAATTGCTTCATTCAAACGCGTAATGGACGATTCGGTCCCGAAACAGACTCGTTACATCGCTTCCCCTAACCAGAATGCTAAGTGAGATAGTTATAACTGTCCATTCTCCTCTGACAGCCAGTTCTTTATCCCGCTCTTTGTTTCTACGTGTAACTAATACAAATTAATTCTTTTTGTGAATGATCGTTTGCCTTGAACAGTTTTTTTTCCTCTTTAAAAGGATTCTAGTCTGTTAAATGATTATTTTGACATCATTAATTAAGCTGTTAGACATTGGGTTAAAAGCATACACTTTCATTTAATGAATCAAAATAATTTATGAAATCTTTTAATTTCTGATTAAATTAACAAAATTGATTTAATATTAAGGTATTTTTTTGACAATTACCAACAAGAAAAAGTATAAAGTACCTAAATGTAATTAATGTCATGCAGTTGATGCTGTATTTAAATGTGAGAGAACTGTTTTATAGAAATTATAGTGGATTCTACGTAATATCACCCCTGTTAATATCACATTCCTCTTTATGTCATGTTTTTCCAAAGCACTATTTTCCCTCTGTATAATTTATGTAAATTTATTTGGTTAATATCATGTATTTTGAGGTGAAAACCTCTTAATGTCATATTTTTTTTAAACCAATCATACAAAAAACCAGAAGTGATGTCATTTCCATTGATTTCAGATATGACAGACTTGTTCGAAATATTGCATAGAAAATAAAACAAAAACCCCAAAAATGTATTTTTGATGAAATAATGTTATCTTTTGATTGATACATCTTCATATGTACATTGAATACCTTACTTTTAGTTATGGAGGTTGGAAATGCACTAGATTTAATGGAAAAACATGTTTCTCTTAATATCACATTCCTGTTAATGTCATGTTTTTGTCTGACAAATGCAACATGATATAAAGAGGAGTGCACTGTACCAGGTACCATTGTCACTTGAAATAGATTTTGCAATCCTTTCAAATTGATATTTCACAATCATTCATTTCCAAATATGAATACCTGAAAACAAAATTTTGAAAAGGATGGGGGGACCCCCTACTTCAGGAACCAAAGTTGGACCAAAAATGAGTATATAATATGTGAAACCACTAATATTAAAAATAAAACAAAAGAAGTAAATGCAAACCTTGAAATGAAACAAACCTATGATATTGTGAACAGGGACCTAATGCCCTCGAAGTAATGTGGTTTGTGATCTATATGGTTCAGGAATCCGAGGCAGATACAGACACAGAGAATGCTTCTCTGCCTTGAAAGGGATTGTTTGAATGTAAATGTAGCCTTTTTCATTGTATTTATCATTGTTTCGTTTTGTCTTCAGGTGTCGTTTGAGCTGGCCGAGTACACTGCTAACGTAGACGCTGTAGGCACCCTTCGTTTACTTGTCATTTTATTTGTCATTGTTTTTTTCTGTCTTCAGGTGTCGTTTGAGCTGGCAGAGTACACTGCTAACGTAGACGCTGTAGGCACCCTTCGTTTACTTGTCATTTTATTTGTCATTGTTTTTTTCTGTCTTCAGGTGTCATTTGAACTGGCGGAGTACACTAGTACTGCTAACGTAGACGCTGTAGGCACCCTTCGTTTACTTGTCATTTTATTTGTCATTGTTTTTTTCTGTCTTCAGGTGTCGTTTGAGCTGGCGGAATACACGGCTAACGTAGACGCTGTAGGCACCCTTCGTTTACTTGATGCCATGCGTACCTGTATGGACATTCTTCCCAAGAACGTCAAATTCTATCAAGCCTCAACAAGTGAAATGTTTGGCAAAGTTAAAGAAATCCCACAAAAAGAGACCACACCATTTTATCCAAGATCTCCATATGGTAATAACTATGATAGTTATTTAGCAAATGAATGAAATTGAAAAGACTTGTATAAATAATTTGTTTGTGTGTTCTAAACTAGACGCTTTATTGATGTTTACAAAATTTTAACCGTTGAATGAAATTCGGTTTCATTAACAGTATGATATCTAAGAGATATTTGATTCATTGATGGACTCTCATTTATCAGTTGTCCTGGAAATATGTACACTAATTGTAAAATTATAGGAGATTTTAACAACAGATATTTTTAATACATGTAGTTATAATAGATGATATAAAACTTTTCAAATGGATATAAAAGCCTTCAAATTTTCAATTGATTTTTTAACTCTTCCATTATATAATGTAGATTTGAAATGTTGACTTCTAACCCCTGACCTTAACTGACCTTTTGACCTTTGTAGGTGTGGCTAAGGTGTATGCCTACTGGATAGTAGTGAACTACAGGGAGGCTTATGATATGTATGCATGCAATGGAATCCTATTCAACCATGAAAGTCCTAGAAGAGGTAAGCTTGACAACTTTTCAGTAGATACTAATTTTAGATTTATGATACGACTTTCCTCAACTCTCATTGGCTAAAATAAGGTCACGTGGAGGTTCAGATTTTGTGATATTGACCTGATATTTCTACTTTTAGAAACATTGAGTCAGTATTGCGTTTATGACATCATAATCATTGTGACGTAACAGTGCCCCACTAAATTTCATCCTTTATCAAGATAAATAGTTATAATGCTATTTTCAGTCTTCTGCAAACAAGTTTCATATCTAATATAAAAATTAAGAACCGTTGATTCGGTCCATATGGTATTATACTGACCTAGCCTGTAGCATGCTTAAATGAAGGGCCAGCAAGTTGTTTAAATGCATGACCTTGACCTACTCTCAATGTCACAGGGGTTAAAAAAGTTAATATCAAAACCAACTAAAATGATATATAGTCAGATGACTGTTAAGGCCTGTTGGGTCTCTTGTTGGACCTGTTATTTCAATACCTGAAATCAACAGCTCAAAACTGAAATAATGTTTTTAAAAAACAATTGTTTCCATACGATTACTCAAGTTCCTCTGGGCCAATCAAACTCAAACCACTTACAGTGCTTCCTTACAAAAAGTGCTTGCTTGAGATTCCTTTCAGGTTTGCAGGTCAAAGTTCAAAATCTGTCTCCAGTTTCCTTCGGACAAATCAACCACAAATTTTATATAGTGCTAACTGGAATAAAAGTCTTGAAAAAACACTTAACATTTATTATAACAGGTAAAAATCAGGAAAATTTATGCATGGGTAATCTGTGTCATGAGACACTGTAACATTATGATCTGCAAGTTTTATTCATAGCATAGGAATCCATCAGGTAAATCATACAAATTACACTTGTAATTGATACAATGAATATCCATAGCCTGTTCCTCAAAACTCATCTCCTTGCTTGCTGTGCAGGGGACACATCCACTTCCGTGGAATTCATACTTAAGTTGAAATCATTTAATGAAAAGATCAATTAGCTCTTGTTTTTTTTTGTATCAATGCAGCAAATTTCTGCTACAGTTTGTTACTTTTCTTTTCCATAATACTTCAGATTTAATTATCTGGTAAATGTGTCGTAGGGATTTTACCAATTTCAAAAAAATTAAGATTATGTTGAAGGAATTTGTTGATTTAAACCCCTGGATAATATCACCTGTCTAAAAATGACCAGTGAAACATGAAACAGCCGCTTGACCTCTGGTCACCATGTCCACCTGACGTTATTAGTATCGATGACATCTCCGTCATTCCTGACAAGTTAACCTGAATTACTGGTGTCCGTAATTGGTTTTCGTTCCTCCATCTGGGCTGTCATTTTCTGTTTCCATTGTATAGCCGTAGCACTATGTTTACCTACCATTGACGTTTTGTTTTTGTTGGGAATCTCGTCTGTCGATGATCACTTTCTGGACAACCAAGCTATCCCTAGGTTTAAAGTAGACTTGATTGTGTTGTGTTTGACTCTTTACCCCTGATTTGCTGAGTTTAGAGATCTCTGTTGTAAAATCTCATCTGAACAATAGAAAGATTTTGAGCCAGAAGGTTATTAGAATTCATATTTTCAAATATTTTCTGTTTAATTTGTTCAATCTGTGTCGTCAACCTGTTTATGGAAGTAAAAGATTGATGAAAAATAGCCATCACATATTTACTGATTTAGTAACACAAATGGTTTCTCTTTGTTAAAGTGAGTCTGAAAAGGAAATACAGATAACGCAATTCATTATGACAAATTTGATAATTCTTGATTGAAAAATGATGACAATTAGTCAGAAATATTTACCTAGTGAAATATTGAAGATTATTCATTCTATAAAAGTGATATTTTTCACTAGTGAAAAATATCACTTTTTCTGAGTTGACCAATCAAAACACTCTTTACAAAAGACAATGGGGAAAATCAAAAGCTACCCCGTTAAACATGTCTGGCTGGTCCCTTTTCAAGCTTTGACATAGTGAAGGATTATATTCTTTTTACCTGTACTACAGTTTTGTACTACAGGTACATAAGTGTAGATCTAGCCCTTTCTCTGGTATGTCACTACCAGGTCACACATATTTAATACTGTATCAAAAGTTGTTTAATTTCATGGGGAGGATATTTCACATTTTTTTTATGAGGATTATTCACAGATATAAAATTTCGTGCTCTGCCAGGATTATTTGTTCTCGTATGGAAATTTGTCTTCACAAGGTGATATATTTCATGGTTATTTAATTTTGCAAAATTTTATTTGGTCGCAAATTTAGTGAAATTAAATCCCCCGCAAATGAAAAGCAACTATACAGCGACTCAGTTAGTGTCCCCCTCGTCTCTATTCATTTTTTGAGTAAACTAGACTTTTTGTGTTTTTTTTATTTGTTTCATTTTTGTTTGCTGTTCATTTTCTCTATGTTCCTGTGATGTTCTTTGAGGTGTGTACTAAATTTCCTCCCAGTTTCCCCCATACCTAACCGTTGACAATTTTCCCCATACCAAGATAGTTGAAAGGACATAAAACAGAAAAAAATGACACAAACCGAAGAGTCCATCCATTAAAATCATGGAAACTCCAGACAAATGGATCAGTCTTTCTTAAACATTGTGACAGCTTTAGTGATACATTGTGCATTGTTTGTGTATAAATTGAACCTCAGATATCCATTTTTTATTGCAGTTTGTGTGTTGCAATGTTTTTTAAATGTGACTGGTTGGGAGGTTTACTTTTCATTGTATATTTTGTCGCCTTGTAATATCAACAAAGAGCTTGTCACATTACATTGAAAACTTAATTGATAGGATTGATATATTTCATCATGATTTTCTTGTTCAGTTTTTATTGACCGTTTTTTATTAAACATAAAACTGAAGTTTTGTTAATGTAGATCTGTAAACCGGGCAATTCATTTTTAGGACAGTTCAATTTCTTCAGGAAGTTGGTGTCGTGTACAAATTCCTGTTGTACTATAAAACTTGTTAAAAATTTCATTCAAATCTAGTTCCGAAGTCATGTCCCTTGGCATACATACATTACACTAGTACTATTAGTCTGTATTCCATAGTGTGAGAGCCTATGCTGATGAAGCTAGTGGGGAATATCTGACCAGCAATGTACCTGTACTAGAGATCATCACTCTCTTGAAAATGTTCTTATTTAGGTCAATGGCCGTCAGCTATATCAGTGCTCTAGTGTTCCTTTGATACGTCCCTTTGCCCTCTCCATCCTTCCTTTGTACCAGCTACCTTGTGTGTTTGGAAACATCACCTAACATGTTCTAGAGAATACTGTATCCAGATCAGGCACGGCTCTACAGTGATTTCCTGCTACTTGTCTGCTTAGAAAAACAAGGTATTGGTGATTGGTGATGGGTATACACAGTTAGAGTGTTAGTTCTCTGGGTGTGTTGACGGTCCTGACACTGCAATAACAGTGCTGGTAATAATACCGCAGGTCTATGTATTAGAGCGCTACAAATCTCTGTCAGCCAGTAACGCGCAGTGATTGAAACCTAATTTCTGTGACAAAATCCAACGCTTTACGATGTCAAGTCTTTATTAAAAGAGTTCAAAGGTTAATTTGATATCCTGGTAAGTTGCCACAGTTGCTTCTGTACTTTTCTAGTGAGAGATAGAAAAAGAGATCTGATTTGGGTGGAGTAAGAAATGTTGATGATTATAAGAGCTGATTTTTAATGCTTGGATATTGTCTGCATCATGTACATGTTAAAATATAGTTTTGAAAGTTAATTTAAAAATGGCTAAATGATACTTTTCCTTTTGACAAGGAATCTTCTGGACAATCCCCCATGACTTTGCCAGTCAAACTGTACAAACTGAGGCATTGTTGCCAGCTGACCAAACTAACTAAAAAGGTTACCTTTTAAACTTTGTAGGTTAAATCCTTAATACCGGTATATTTTCTGCTGTAAATGATATGGTTTGGTTTTTACCTTATAGTCAAAGTTTTATTTAAATGAAGGAACAACTAAATTTCCATTTGAAACGTTAGTGATGTAATCAGCACACTCCTGTAGTAAACATTTAAATCCGGCCAGTTTCAGTTACCGGTACGCTACTTTTTACAAAAGTTAGTCAACCCAATATTTTACAGTGTTCAGCTGAAAATTTAAGAATCTATACACATACAGTTAATATTTATCTGGCTTATCTTTATGTATGCTTCTAAATATCATATGTCATTCCTCCCAAAGTGCTCCACCAATTTGATTGACCCTTAATGTTTCACAGAACCCATTAATTAATGGCATATCAATAAAATATGTTATTGGTGTTAATTGGATGACTTGCAAACAATTTTAATGGGATTGCATCATAAAGACTCCAGTTCAGATTAAATTATCAATGTCAGCACTATTTAAAACTGATGAGATGAAATAGTTATGTAGTATTTTTATATGGAAGCAAGCTTAAGGTGTTACACCACCAGCTAAACAAGGTTTTATTTCAAGTTAAGCCATCTAGAAATACAATGTATTTTGTTTTGCATCCAGTAAGATATTTTTTATGTTCAGATCGAGACAAAAATTGAACAAAAATGTACGTGGCATTTTTTTTGAGAGACACAAAATTAAGGAAGGGGGCTTAATTGCAGACACTCACCCAGTTTCAAGAACACTTACTAAAGTTACCCAAAGGAGGGGGCTTATTTGTGGTAAAATACAGTATTTACTATTTTTGCAGGTGAGACCTTTGTGACACGTAAGGTGACAAGAGCTGTTGCTAAAATCAGTCTTGGCCAGCAGGAGGACCTTCAGCTGGGAAACATCGACTCTATGAGAGATTGGGGCCATGCCAAGGATTACGTTGAGGTAAGCAGATCTTACTCTCAGGCACTAGATCAGCTTCCTCCTCACATACTCTATGTACTTAGGAGACGGAACAGTACTAGGTTTTAATGGCTTGTTAGCTTAACTAGTTCATCATTCCACCTCGGAAATGCATGTTTTACCTGATTGGCTTTCAATATCCTGACATTTTCTTGATGGTTTATGTTGTCATCAATCTTTTAAATCCAAAATTTGAAAGATTTATTTGTAGATGTGCTTTTGTTGCTATATTTCAATGAGGTTTTGTTTATAAAAGCTCAATGCGTTGGAAGTTTTTATGTGCCCCAGCGTACCAGAGAGATTATGAAGTAAATCTTGCGGGATTTTTTTGCGTTTGTCATATTTTCAGTAAGTGTTTATGGAGAACATTTTTGTTTGTCATATTTCTGTGAAGTGTTTATGATAATTATCCAGAGTATTTCCAGTGTTTGTCCTTTCAACACAGTAGTCTTACCATTCATTGTCCAGTGTCCTGATTCGACTTGTAGTCTGTAGTTTGCCATTCGATCTCAGATTCAACAATTACTTTCTCATCACTAAGTATTTTAGACTGTAGTTCACCAGTTCTGCATTTTATCATCAAGTATTTTTACATGGCTACATCAGTCTATGAAATACTAAATAAGACATTTATTAATAAAGATGTTTATTAGTATTTTAAATGATTCAGTTTCTACAGAGAGTGGAAATAACATTTTCCTTTGGATGAAATACACTTACATGCATCAGTGACTATGTTTATTGGAATTGAAAATAATATAATTATTGTGAGGATTGTGTTGCAGCATGCCTCAGGGGAGTAATTTAACCTGCACAATAGACAAGTATAATGGCTGAAATAAATAAACTAGCCTTACTATCTAAACAAGTTTAATCTGATCTGTTACCACAATAATATAACGTTTTACTGAACGCCTTTCAACAATGTTTTCTAAACCAGCTTATCATGGCAATTGTGTGTTTATAAACCAATCAGATTTGTGGAGTAAGCATGTCATGCAACCGAGGAGATTTGAATTTAATAACTTGTAAAAACAACCCAGTGATTGTTACAAGGCAGTGAACACAGAAACTCTGGACGGGATGGTGTTGGATTTTTTTCCTCTCTGGTTTCTGTGGTACAGATCCTGTACAGGTTATTATTAGAATAAACACTGTCACCCTTTCAAAGTAAACATTATTCCATACCCCAGTAACATTTACATACAAAACAGCCTGCCCTCAACCCAAACACGCTACAAGCTACGCCAACAAAAGACACATTTTCATCCCTGTTATCCTTAGCAGTTGAGAACAGAATCAAGTTATTATTTTTTTCATAAATAAACATTGAAGTAGAGTATATAAAGGGAAAGAAAATCTCAGACTCATAGTTGTCTAAGTCTGGTTCACTGGTGGAAAATTACACAGGCAAATCTAGGGAATATTCAGCATTTTCAGAAGGAAAAATATTTACCGAAAAATGTTTGATAACAGCAGTATTTTGCAAATTTTAACAAAAATCATGTTTTTCAAACCAACAAAATGTTGCACAAGTGTCTTTTTCAAATTTATAAATGGATGTTCCTGTCCTCTTGGCGGAGATGTTTTTTTCTTGGAAGATTGTGTGGATTATTATACATGTGGTCCGATTTGAGGTTTGTGTTTGGAGCGTCCATGTGGATTATTATACATGTGGTCTGATTTTAGGTTTGTGTTTGGAGCGTCCATGTGGATTATGTATTTGAAAAATGCAGCATTTCCCGCTACTCTTCTTTGGACAAGACATAATTCAGAAAATTTGATACTGTTTTGTTGGATTTTAATCAAAATCTGTTAGTGTGGAAAATAAATTATCTCAGTGCAGTTTCCCAATAAAAATTTGACATTGACAGATTTGATATGGAATATTCTTTTTTTATTGTTAATATTAATTTGTTTTATAATGATCATGTTATAATGCAGCTATGGAAATAGCTGACAAAGATACACAGAAGTTTCTTCTTTTAATTAGTCTTTACTTTCACTTTGATTAATTTCACCTGAGTGTAATGAAAGACCTATTATGAAGCTGATGTCTCACTGATGAGGAGGGCATTTATCAGTGGAATAATCAAAGAAAATGAAATTAAGAAAAAAAAGAAACTCAGCGTTCTATAAACTTTATAAAAACTTTGTAGGATTTTATGATATTTAGAAAATAAATATAGATTGATGAATTCCAGTCAAACTTTAACTTAATGAAGAACAGATTCAGATTTTCTTTTTTACTTTTTCTTTATTATACAAACAATTTCCTAATGGAATAGTGCACCTGTATATGGAAATTAAAATGTGACAAGTAAACAAAGTTGATTTTGTAAGTTAAGAGAAAAAGACTAAATTCAAATTTTGTGACTTTGAGTATTCAGATTTTCATTAAATTCTAATTTCTGTACAAATAACAAATATTCTTGTACAGTGTATTGTAAATTACAGTCTCCATATATTTTCTCACACTTTGTTGGATTTCACAGTAAAGATTGAATAATTCTACAAATTAATGAAATATGCAAGACTTTTTCACTTATAAGACATAACAATCTTAATTTTTCTGTTCTGTGGAACCTTGTTAATCTGAAGATTGATTTCACAAAAAGTTGCGGAATATCACATTTCATGGGTTAATAAAATAATTTTGCAGGTTACTTATTTTCCTTAATATAGGAAAAATACCAGCATATAATAAAGGATAATAAAAGTAAATAATACTGAGGTTTAAAAATAATGTAATTCTTCTAATAGAGATAAAACTTGCTTTTTTCCAGTTAATTATAACAACAAAACAGAATTGCTGTTTAAAAGGAATAAATAAGTGTAAAAGTTCAGAAAAAAAAAGTGAATATTGCTGCCAGAATATGAACAAAAGTTTCAGTTCTTGATGGAATATAGGTTTATGTGTTTATAACCTTAAGTGAGATATATAAATTGGATAATATTGAAGAATGTTGCATTTTTTTGGGGGAAGAGAAAAAGAGCAGATATGTTTTGTGTAATAAATGAACATTTTGTGTGTCTTGTGCCTTTCGTAGGCTATGTGGTTGATGATGCAACAAGAAAAAGCGGACGACTTTGTGATCTCGACGGGAGAAAGCCACAGTGTCCGGGAGTTTGTAGAAAAGGCCTTCAAAGTGATTAATGTAGACATTTGGTAAGTTGTGGAATTAAAGTTCTCAAAACACATGTGATTGTATTGTTGTCTGCTTAATATACGATGTATGATATATATACTCCAGAATGTTTTAAGGAAATATTTTGTGCAAATATTTTTTTAAAGGTGTCATCTTAATATTACACATAATAAAATTTGATAAATTATTTTTAATTTCCTATGAGTCATCTAAATAGCATGTTGTTTAAAAATACATTGTAACTAAATATACATTGTAAGGAAAATACATTGTAACTGAATACAGGAAAATTTATTTAGTTTTTTAACTTGGACCTGCAAAATTGCAAAAGAGATAGAAAAGTGTACTGGAAACAGTTTCAAATTCCATGCTCTTCTATTTTTTTCATTTGTACATGTTGAGATTATTATCCATATTTCTATTAACCATTTTTTCATTTATGTTATATTTGGCAATTCTTCATACAGTAAAAAAAATAAAGAACATGTATTACCTCTGTATTGTTGAAAATCATATTTGAAATTGAAGTAACATTGCTGAATGTCGCTAGAAATTTCATTAGAGTATTAGAACTGTATAGCTAGGCAAGTTTTAATTGCAATAAATTTTCTCTCATAAAAAGCACTGTCATATAATTTGTACCAGGCAGTGTGAAGGAAAAGTTATGAAGTAAGCTTAAATTTTGATATTGTTTTAAAAAGAATTGATTTCATTTATAAAAAAAAAATTAAAGCCACATGGCTATATCAAAGTATTTAAATGATTTTAAAAAGATTGAATATTTTTCATTTGTAAAGCTAATATCTGAAAAAATTAATGGATTTGAATGTTATATATTATCAATGAATATCAAATGTTTTAAAATTCAGAGACCTCACACAGATTCATGTAATTTATTGCAGAGTTTAAAAAAGAAAACCTCGTACATATACAGTCATATGAATAGCACACAGTCAGTTGTATCAAAATACATATAAATGTAAAAGCAATATCACAAGTTCATGAGAAATTTGAGAATGAGTTGAGGTTGAAGATCAAGGGGTTATAAACTCATGTGTGTAGTTATTTACTGTGATATGAACCCTGCTTCACAATAAACAGGCAACAATTTATTAAAACAGAAAAACTGTTATGGGAAAGTAAGTTAGATTTTCTGATTTCCTCCTGAGTTATGTATCATCAAGACACATGGTTTTATATTAAAAGTCTACATATGTTTTTGAGATTAAATTCTGTGTGAAATCTTTAAATACGTTCTAAGGGGCGAATATGATGGATTGACAACTTATATGTATATATTGTTTGTCTGTAAAACTTCTTAATGGTTTGTTAATTACTTTTTTGAAATCTTTCACACTGATATTATATAAATGTTGTTGAAGGATACTTTAGTGAGATATGGTAGCTTAATCTCACATGTGAAGTATATTCATTTTAAAAGAGTTCCTCGTATATTTTGAACTATAATATATTATAGAAATGACAATTACTTTATTATATATTTTAAAGAGATACACCATGTGTAAAGAAAACAATGATATTAAAAATATATTTATACTTAGGTATTTTCAAAGAAATGTAGAATACCATGGTAACTTCTGACTGTTAACGAATATTTAAAAATTTGTAAAGAACGGTATGTACAAGTGTTGGATCAAGTGATATTATAGTGTCCTATGTAGAGAGCCTCACAGACACCATGGGAAAGTTTCTGTTTGTTTTGAGAAAATCTAATAATGCCGAAAATCTAATTACTTTTATTTGACAAAATGATAGTGTAATCTGTCCTAGTTCAGCATGTTCTATAAGAATTATTTAATAAGTTATGTGTAGAATTATACTGATTTCAGAAATCAATAAATGAGAGGGAATATTTAGGAATCTCCCTTAAATTTGGGACCCATGACAGAATCAGTCATTGAGGTTACTTGTCACAAATCAGAGCTTTGTTTATTGAAAAACATAATGAACCTAAAAAAACCAGTTGGATTATTATATGGTGCTACTTTTTTTGGCCACAAGACAACATTGAGTCAAGCAGAAATAAAATCACCATGGACACCAAATTCTTAAAAATGAATTGTTCTTGATTTAACTTATCAAAGTTACAATTTAAAAAATCAGAATGGATTTAAACTGATTTGTTTAATACCTCTGCTTTAAAATTTAAATGTAAAAAGGCAATTTTCAAATATGTCCCATCAAATATTGAACTGACATCACAAATAAGTTAATAATTGTAGATGAGGAATAAGAACCTAACAAAAGCTTGTCCAAAAAAATCTTAAAATTATAATACTGTATTTAAAGATGTACACTAAAACACTGGAAGCATTGTGACATCAAACTAACAGACTTAGGTTGGTGTTAAGATTTTATGGTGGTCATAGAAAACATCTTTATTCTTTAGGAAATATTCAAACGCATCAAGCTCAGGAGAGGTTAGTGTCTTTATTGGTTTAGTTACGTCTGCCTGTTTCGACACAACATTTGGGCTTATTTTTTCTTTTGTATTATTTATTCCACATTCTGAGAAAAAAAAAATCCCTCATGATTAATATTCCCCACCATGTATAAGATTTATTGGACTTGTTCAAAAGTTGCTTCCGGACTTCTGGGATCTTTTATACAAATGAAAACTTTTGGCTTCTCATACATGTCACATGACATGAATCCTCCGATTCATAGTAAATACATTGTGTATGTATCAAATTCTGACAAATAAAACAATCAAGAAAAGTGTTTCACAACACAGACTTGTCTCTTACAGCGCTGTACTGTAAACAAACATAAGTTATATTTAGCAGACATGTTATTTTAGTGCTGAAAGCATTCCGCTGAAATAGTTTTGCTAGTTACAGGTTCGCTGAAATAGTTTTGCTAGTTACAGGTTCGCTGAAATAGTTTTGCTCGTTACAGGTTCGCTGAAATAGTTTTGCTAGTTACAGGTTCTGTGGTATTGTGAGAGTGTCAGTCAATTCATCTTCACTTGTGTTTTTGGTTTTGTGCTAAAATTTGAATGTGTCAAAATATAGTATGTTTATTATATTAGCTATTTATGTGTTGTAGTTGGGAAGGCAGTGGTGAAACAGAGGTCGGTAAAGACAAAGCTACTGGTGTGATTAGAGTTCGAATCAACCCCAAATACTACAGACCGACGGAAGTGGTGAGTAAATATAGAGGAAACAAAATCTTCACTAGGGTTTCATCAGTTTGGAAATATGAAATATCCAAATTTTACACAAATGTGTTTAATGTGTCACAAACTGGTCCGAGTATCAAGCCGTGACTAAGTGAGTGATTTGTTTTGTTTTCCAGTGTAGTGATGTGACAGAATTATATATTTCACTATTGATAGGGGTTGAATTGATTCAGAGTTTGTCAGGCTGATGAAGAAATAGCACACTTTAAAGACTAGACTGACATTCTAAATAAACATATATGTGCTCTAATAAAGCTTGAAAAAGCTTGAAAAAGCATTCCAAACTGATAAAGATTGCTTGAGAGCAGTGATTCATTAACAGTAAGGTGTTCAATTAACAATGTGCTGTACAGGAGTTACTTCCCCTTGACTATTTCTACAGCCAGACACTGACATAAAAAGTCAGTGACATTGATAGATATAAGTAAATACATGTACATTTTGATAAAGTAATAATATGAAAATTTGCCAACTTTTATAAAAATGTAAACCTTCCAATTTGGTTGAAGTAGGATCATTATATTTAAAGATCAAAGGAAGGGACGTTTTACTATGTAAATAAATGTGACATACATCATCATGGATAATGCCAATAATTTGTATGAACCTGTCTGTTTTGGTTTTTTAACAGGTCATCATCGACTTAAAAAATAAACATGGTAAAAATTTACTGTGTCTAGAAGCACATGTTATATCAGTCATTATGAAATACAAGACGATTCTGAGGCTACACGTTGCGAGCTAGAACTGACTAGGGCTTTGATCATTTAACTCGCATCACACACTGAAAAACGGCTAGAAATGTTAGACTAATCAGCAACATAAAAAGCACATAGAAAAACAAGCGAGAAAATATGAAAAAACAAGCATAAAGCAAGTTGTTTGCACTTGTTGACAAGGGTGCAAGTAAACGAAACCTGGGCAAGAGGATCGGTGGGGTTTGATAGATGTCTTTATCTGAAGGAGAAACGGCTAGTTATTGGTCGGACAGTTTGGTTGTGTGATGTCCTAGTGCCGAGACAGCTGGCTGATGAGTTTTCCGTGACGTTATGTAATGAGGTAATAGGTAGGATTTGTGTAATTTAAAGGTTGATGGGATATACTGGTGTAAGTTTAAGCGTAATGATTGGAACAGCTTTCTGACAGACGTAGCCTTTTTTCACCAAGTTTCCACACACACTGTCACTGGAAGATTAAGTTTTCACTCGACTGAGTGATGTATTTTTTTTTGACATGTGAATCTGGAACTGGTGTACGCTCGAAAGATCTTGGCACGTTATGGAGAAATTTCCATGAAATGCATGACTTAAACCGATGAAAAAAATATCTGAAAAAGATATCTTGAATTTTTCTCACACTAAAGGAATTTTAAACATGTAATATTTTTCTAGACAAGAACCGCTGTTTAATTTTAGGTCACTTCACAATCTACATTGTACATATATACTTAAATCAGTTCAAAATGTGTATAAAAACAAACTGTTCAAATTGGCAAAAGTAAAATATTCTTTAAGATTGTGGTATAAAATTTCATAAGATTTAAAAGAAAAAAATTGGCCCTAGAAAATGTTACAGAAAGATAAAAATATACATGTATAGAATTTTTAAAAGATATGAATTGTTTGAAAAAAAACCCCAATGAATACTAGAAAGAATTAACTATTTTTAGAAATAGTCAACTATCCTAAAAAAAATTGTCAACAAAATATGCATATATGAAAATAAAAATGAAACCATTGAACATTTATTTATATCATATAACTGTGTATATTTGTATAGAGAACAATTAGTATAGGCATTACAAGACAAAATAGGTGAAGATAGTTACAGTAAACCAGGCCTTGTCTGTAGAATTACTTAGCAGGGACCTGTGGTAATGACGGGAATGGCTCTGTATGCGAGGCTGAAGCCTGCAGGTGCTCTGACCCACCCTATGAGTCGGGAGTCCTCCCCTGTGGGAAGTATTTGTTTGGGATGGTAGGGAGAGATCCAGAGTCCTCCGTGGGTAGTTGGTTGGGGGAAGGGGAGTATTTGTTTGCTTCATTTACCTCTGGAAGCACCACACACAAAAAATTCCTTGTTTCAGGGCAATTATCGGCTGACGTGTAAAACACATATTTCTAACAAATCTTTTACAATATCTTGTGTCTTTATTGTTAATTAAGTGAAATTCTAGAGACAGAGATGATATGGATAGTGTAATATCGTATTGAATAAAATTAATTATAGTGAGCGAAAGTTTTAACAGTCTCTGTAAAGAAAGGAAAAATAATACTTGAGCATTGAAGTTTTTAAGGAAATTAATGAGAACTGATGTTATTGCCACTTTTATCATGATGTGTCTTGAAGACATTGGGGAGAGTGGTTCACAACACAAAACCCATGTGGGGCAGTTGCCAGGCACTGACCATCGGGCAGTGGTTTTTCTCCGGGTACTCTGGCTTTCCTCCACCTCCAAGAACTGGCACGTCCTTAAATGACCCTGCCTGTTTAATAGGACGTAAAACAAACTAAACCAAACAACGATAGTAAATTTAAGAAGATGCAATCTGTTTAATAAAGTAAAAAGATTCTGATGAAAATCTCTACCACATGGCAAAATAGAACTTTGTTGTAAGAAAAAGTTTAGATAATGTGAATTATCTTTCTTGATTGTGTCATATTGAGGCAGTATTTTTCACATTAATGTAACACTAATGAAAGTTACCTCCCTTTGTTTTAATATTGAAGGAGCTAGATAGTAGTGACCTTTCATACAGTGTGTGCTTCATCTATAGAATACATATCAACTTACAGGGGAATCAAAAGAAAAAGATATTGACTGGTTTCAAAGCCCTATAGATATAACCACTGATAACAATTTGTGAACGGCTTTGAGATGACCTACACACTTGCAGTTAATTATGGTAATGTGAAATGTAAGAACTTTGTATCATTAGAATGACTGATGACATTGTAAAATTCAATAATTTCATACAGAAAATAAAACCTTCAATGCTTTCTGGCTCAAAAATGAAAATCTGTACATGAAAATATGGTCATTGAAATGCTGTACAGGAAATGAGTTCCTAGTTCATCAGTTCCCAGGGTAAAGATGGCCATGCATAGCCAAACGAAGCTAATTGAACTGTCTGTAGATTTACAAAATTATTCAGAACATGTGAATCACATTTCATACATCTCCTATGCATTACTGCATGCCACACTAAGAAAGTCCAGCCATGCAGAATTAGTAGCTAATTGTGTGAAAATTGATAGTACAGGGGCAGGGAGACAAGAAATGTGGGCCAAGTGAAACTGTATGCTTTTGGTATGTTGGGATTCCAGCTAATGGAGTTGAGAGATAATGCCAAACATGTGGGAGGACCAGTGTGGGGATTGTACCTGTCCTACTGCTGCTCGGCTGGAGCTGTACAAAAGTACAGCAATATCAAAACCATAGTATTTGTCAGAGTATTCCCCAACTGGTGGGGACCTGGTCAATAGCTCGAGGAATACATGGTATTTGAGTAGTCTGAGGTTGTTAGAATATGTACCAGCTTAGTCGGGATCAAACAATCTATTTGACGAATGAGGGGTATTCGAGTAAACCGGGTTCGAATAAGTGGGGGCTTACTGTACCGGCTTTACTCACTTCAAACATTTGGACTACCTGTGCTACTGGTGCTCGGGCTTTAGAAAAGTAATATCAAATCAGTAGTATCTGTCAGGGTAAAACTACATACAGGCTTACTGACACCAAGATTGGGGACAGCGTGATTTATTTCATGTGTAGCAGGTTTCGGTATATCCTAGTCTAAGGCCAGAATAAGCTGTCTTTTAGGGCTCTAACATCCTCAATATAACATACATTTGTATATACATATCTGTCGTTTTGCTGTAAATCTGATAACAGTGTAAAATTGATATTAAAGGTGAACAAATTGATAGAATAGATATACAAATGTGAAACCCATGTAAATGACTCTGTTACATACATGTTGGAAATAGTGTCTTGTATGTATGTAGATTAAAACATTATGACATCTTATAATGCTATAGTAAATATCAATCATTTGACACAAGGCGTTGGTACATGTTGTAGATGACAATAGAGCTTAATCACTCGTCAGGTTTGTTATGAAAAACTGATAAAAAGGAGTTGTTGCTCCAGGATTCAATAGCATAAGCATTCAACAAAATAACACCCAAGAAATAATCAAGGTTTGGGTAAATCTTCTGACAGATTTCAAAAACAAAATTAAAAAAAAAACTTTTTCGATGAATGTTTCATCAAGCTAATTATGCTTGAAAACTGGTTGACATTGATCCCTGCATTGGCAGTGAAAACAAGACTTTGACCATGACAGTGAGAATGAGGTTGACTTTGATAATTTGAATGGGGTTAACTTTGACCCTGTAGTGTCTGTGACAATGGGAATGAGGTTTGACCTTGCAGTGACAATGGGAATGGCATTTGACCTTGACTCTGTAGTGTCTATGACAATCGGAATGAGGTTAACTTTGACCTTGCAGTGCAATTGAGAATGAATACCGACATTGTGGGTAATGGTGTGAACGTGTGCTATTAACATACTCCTCATCACCAGGTCTGGCAAAGTCGCCATTATTGCAGCAGCGTAACTGTCTGGAGTGGCCATTACTGGTGTTGTGAGAACAAACAACATTACAGGAAGCTCACGTCTGCATCACCATGGCAACACAATAACACTTAGCAGAAGACATGACTTTCTAGTGTTTTACAGTTTTGATAGAAAACAATATCAGTGTCTTAACCAATAAATAGCTGTCCTGTTAGCAAAGCATCTCGGTATCTCAAGTAACAAGTTAAGTGGGGTTTGATGAAGGCTGAATTAACATGTCCAAATCTACATTTCCATAAATGTGTCTACATTAAAGAAGAGTAGAGTAGCTAGGGAAAACCTTAAGTAATGCTCTTTGTACAGATGTACTTGTAATGCCATGCTAAGATCATAAACTTGTAAAACCCTGACAAAATTATGACTGCTATATATAAACGTGTACATGTACTGTTCATTTCTCAAATACCGCTCAAAGAGTCCGATTCAGATGACATATTTTTTTAATCTGTTTAGGGTTCTTATAATGCTGGCATTATCTGTGACCTTACATAAAAAGATCACCATAACTTATGACCTAATTCCAAAGAATATAGAATTATGGCCCTTTCTTCACTGCACATCACTTTCTCTGGGGCACAGGGACCTGAGAATTTGTTACAGCTAGTTTTGGACTTAAAATAGTGTGTTTAGCGTAATTTTACACATTTGGGGGGTTAAGATCAATTTTCGATAAAAATGCTCCCTCAGTAGTCATAAAAGCTAAAGGGTGGAAAGCTTTCCAGATCGAAAAATAGACCTCAACTACCTTTCTTGCATCAAAAATCACATTTCTAGTTGAGGTACGAAAAAACGCTTGGTACCGTTGGAAAGATGGATAATTTTTATTTTATAAACCTCCTAAATGCAATTCAAATGTATCCTCCTTCCGCAGAAATAATCTCCATTTCCTCCAAAAACACGAAAATTCCTGTGTTTCAGAGTTCTTGGCGGCTTGGGGGCCATTTTCGTTACATATTCATTAGGTTCACGTCACCCCGCGTGCTGGTCTTGAATATTTTTCATCATAATACCATACATCACACAGAATATGGGATATCACATTATGTTACATATGAAGTTGCCTGTATCTCTAATAGACAGTAATATTGAAGTGGGGTGCTGTGTTCCACTATATACAGAGTTATTTTCCTTGATTGGAAGTTAGTCTAAGGATGAAAGGACAATGGGTGGCTTCAAAATAATGGATATCATGTCTTTTATAAATACACCTTGTATATCCTACATTTCCAGTGATGGATTATGTGTAATTGTGTTACAGGAATTCCTACAGGGAGATTGTACTAAGGCGAAGACCAATCTCAAGTGGCAGCCCAAGTATTCCTTTGATGTAGGTTCACATTTCAATTTTTCTTTTGCTTAAATTGCCTGGATTGTAACTTTTATATAAAAAAGTATCAAAGTTATCAAAGCATTTTGTGACAGCTATATACTAACAATACTAGTACATTTTGAAGAGAAATGCTTCCTTTGCTGTATTTAAGATGTTTGTTTTATTTTCTGAATTATAAACTTTTAAAGATTCATCTTGGTGTATATGAATGTTTTGTAAATGCAGAATATTGATTTTATCATATGCAAAATAACATGAATTGATTTGTAAACATGGAAAAAAAATGACATGAATTTATTTTATATAATTTACATTATATTCCACAGAGCCTTGTTAATGAGATGGTGACGTCTGATATAAACCTAATGAAGGCCAACCCCAAGGCGTGATGAACAGGAGACAAGTCTACTTGTAAGTAACCAAGGCAATATTTAGTTTGCTTCAGAACTTTCTGTAGGGATTACCTCCCTTTGATTATAATGTTGTGCTATCCAGGGAATACAGCCCTTCATTAGTTCAGTTTAACATATTTTATTTGCAATATTCAAAAGGAATTGGACACAAGTCATTAAAATTATAAAACGACCCTCATTTTGTTGATATATGTGACATTGATAAAACAAAATCAACGTTCAATGTTTAGAACTTGTCACATATTATGTTGTTAGGGTCTAAAGAATGTTGAACAAATGAGATGGAGTCAAGAATAACCTGTATACCAAAGAAACAATAAATTGACAAGTTATAATGATATTTTACACTTCATTGAACATTTGTATCTTCTTCTGAAAACTGAATAACCTGTTGATATATACCTGTTATGAAGCAGTGTTATATTGACTGAAGTTTGAGCAGTTGTCGTGAAGCTTTATGTATCTATTTCTAAGTTTCCAACAGATTTTCCAGTCAATTTTAATTTGTAGTGTAATGAATAATAAATAAGGGTTTTGATAGTTGATACCTTAATGTATACATGTATATGTTTCATCTTGCAGGTGTGAGATTTGGGGACTTGTACCAGTCCAGCCATGAATGCGAGGGAAGTCTAGGGGATCATTTTATAACTGTCTAATAGAGAGTCTATCAATGTTCGGCATACAAGTGTCTTTTTAGGAACATACTAATTACCTTGAAAAATTTAATATATTGGGTTTCAATAGATGTACAAGTGTTGTATGGAAACTGACAGAACCTGGTAGTTAACGTAATGGGAAAACCTGAAATTGTGGGGAATCTGTTGAAGTTAATTTTGTTAGTACTAGTAATTGTTTTATTTAATAGTATGGCGTAAAAACTGTGGAATTTTTGGATGCTGAAAAAAGGTTGTTTTGCATAATATGATTTTGCGGTGTTTTGTATGTAGGTATTACTTCAGGGGAACTTTAATGAAGGACTTTTAAGATGTGCTGAATCTCTTATACAAATTGCTGGAACATAGTTATTAATTTAGTATTAAATATTTAGTTAAGATTATATTTAAGAATTCTATTTAATTAACTCTCTTGTTCATGAATTGGGACAGATATATTTGTTTTAATTCAACTAAATTCTCCAGCTGAAGAATAATCAGTGCTGTTATTGAAAATGAAAACTACATTTAGGTATTGTAAAATCCAATATTTTAGTTTGTGGACATTTTTGCTTAGTCAGCCTCCAAACTGTTTACAGTGTGAAAATAGACAAACATTTCCAAACTGCAAACAATTCCACTTTTACAGTATCTATTTATAGGTTTTACTTTTTTCATTGTATAACAATCAAAAATATTCTTTCAAAAGAAAATGATAATTGCCAGTGACAGAGTGATTATTTTTTTTATTAATGAATTGGTGAACAAATCAAATCCAAAGGAAACGTTTTTAGCGCTAAAACTACGAGTAGTTTTTGCGTCTATTGCTGCCACTATTCTGTGACCTTTGACCCATGTCATTTTTTCCCCTCCCGCTCCGGAAAATCTTGAATTGTTACCAATCGCATGATATCTGAACTATTTGAAAGCCTAAACCTAACAGGAAATGATGTTCCCATGGTATTGTTAATAATTATGATGACTTTAATAATCTATATGCGATTTATAACAAAGAAATCAATTTTTCACTCCCACGGCTCATTTAAATATTACGTCTCTGCCTCTGGTTGACCTCTCGCGTGTATACATGCATTCGTGTTATAGGCCTATACCTCTCGTATACGGACCGTGGAATGTACTGGCATGGTGTAGTTTGCTATGTTAAACTTTGATTATATAATCGCGCCATAGCCAACGACCCTGATTTGGATTTCAGTGATATATTACCTTGTACGTGTGCGTAAACCAAAATACTTGACCAATTTGTCAGTCGGAAATATTAGTTCGTAATTACAGTGTAAATCCGCCCTCTGGATAAGATATTGTTATTTACGAGTTACTTCCCCTGATAGTCACTAACGCAATGTATATATACTGAATGAACAAACTTGATTGATTTTCTTACTTAATATTATAATGAGTATACAGTTGTTTATGAGACATTATCAGAACCTGCATAATGTACATATGAATTGGCAAAACACTTGATTTATTGAAAATAACACTTTTACTTTTTTTATGGCGAGCAAAAAGCTCTTGGTTTTATAATTACGTTCTCTGTGCTTCACATATCACTATATACTGAAGGTTCACATTTTTGTTTTTATGAAACTTTATCAAAACCTGTATAGTGTACATAGCAATTGACATTTAGTAGAAATAACACTTATATTATTACTCTGGCATGCAAAAACCTTTATCGTGTATATTCCCGTAATTCTGTGCGGCCCTATATACATAGGTCACGGCCAGCATACATGTAAATTTCGCTGCTTTGTACATGAACTTGATAATTGATAATATTAAGCCTAGAGATGTAAGTGAATATGACATATTTGCATACCATTATTTTTCTCCGGCTTGGTAAAGATATCGTAATAGGACTAATATAGGCTTTAAGACTGTTGTCCAATCCTTTTGATTTTGTAACATCTTGTAAATGAAATTTAGGGAAATTCCTCAAGCTCGAAGCTAGAAGACGACCTAAATCCTATGTACACTTAAAACCTGCCACACATTAATCATACCTTTAGGTTGCTATGATATGTCTACGTCATAATGCAAACTTTTATTACCTTACAATAACATCTTCTTTTTTTATTATTATTGAAACAAACTAGTACATGTCTCTGCCAATGCTCCCGTAATTTATCTTCATCTTGCATTTCCATCTGGATCTCGGGTATGATTTTTTGCTTTTTTTTTTAAATTTTGTGTCTAACACACTAATACCGTTTCAGTGCAAATATTGAATAAACACATTCGCTTCCCTATAAATGTTTTCATTTGTAATAAAAATTGATATTTCAGCTAAATTGTTAAAGGCCCAATAAACGTAACTTTGGGCAAAACTAAATTGTACATGTAGCTTGAAATACAACTCGCCAATCTAAACAACTTGTGTGTTATTGGGTTTACTCTAAATACTTACTTAATCCTTATTCTGAAACTTTGTGATATCGAAACTTAGTAACCCTACAACAAAAACACTTCAATAGCTGTCGAAATATACAAACTATTGTTTGAAGTTTTAGCGTTTCAGTACTTTCAGTACATTGATTTATATAGCTTACAAAAATTGTGTCATTCAAATGATATTGTATTATCCATATCGTCAAGTAAGTGTTTGAAAATACATGTTTTTTATGTGTGATAATTATCATAATTACATGCATTTCTATGTATGTTTTAGTTTTATGTTTAACATTTTATTGTGTACGAAGACAGAAATCCAGGTAATGTTCTTGTGGGTGTTTTATTTGCAGGTTTTGCTTCAGCCTTTATTAAGCCTGGGGTAGATATTATTTATTTCATCCATGTTCTAAGTTCACACTACCTTCAACCACAACATTCCTATAAACTTAGGTCCAGTGCTCTTGTTTGTATTTATGTTTATATTGTGTTAAACATATCGTTGTTTTAGTCAGATTACTGGTTTTGAGGAAAGAATATCACTATTGAAATTTAATGAAAAATGAGGTCTTTCATGCAGATATCTAAAAAAATGATATCTTCAAGGTTTCAATTATTACTAGTTGAGATTTTTATGCAAATTTCAATAACCTTGGTAAAATTGTTGCTAAGACTTTCTCTTTTTCATTCTGATTTTCATGTGTTTTTTTTTTTAATTTTAGTTCTTTTTAAAATAGAAAACAAAACCATTAATATTTAAATTGGCAGAAGGATAAAACAATTAGTTTGAACTGAATGTAAAAAGTGCTTTGTATTCTGTGATTGAAAACAGTATTTTGAAACTTGACACAAGTATTCTTGTTGCATTGTTACTTATTCTGTAAATCTTTATACAAGTTGAAAAGTAAACACATCAATCGTAATAAGTTTAGACTGCATTGTAAATATTTGTTATGTATCGTACAGTTTTGTATGTGATATTGGACAAAAACTTGTTTGGTTGATATTATTTTGTTGTCATTTTTGTGCCGAGACAAAATTTGAATCTTATCGAATGATTGGTAGAGTGAAGTCATCCTTATTTTGATGGTGTGAATCTTGCGATAAAACAAGTGTATAAAAGGACCAATCTGATTTTGTGTTCAAACATTTTGCATAATATACATCGACCTGAAGAGAGTTTGGTTGTGCATTTACTCATGAGATAGAACAATAATCACGGCAGAAACCATCAAACTTCATAAAATTAGCATTTCCATAATTAAGTACTTAATTAGTTTCAATATCTGTTGAAAACATGTCTCAAATATTGCATTTTATTTTTACCCTTTAATATCTCGTGCGATACTTTCCATCTCATTTCTGAAAAAAATGCGTGATACTTTTCCTCTGATTAGGTATAATCTGATCTTACCAAATTCTGTTTTTATGTCTGATCATATTTAGTATTTAATATATGTAATAAAGAACAATGTTTTCCGATTAAATCTTTTTTAAGTTATATTTCATTGCTGATCGCCTGATTTCTTTATTTGTATTTTAGTTGCTCCATTCTTTCATTAAGCTCAACCTTCCTCATTTTATATCTGATGTATATCGAAGTGGCTGGCTTAATACTGCAGTTTAACTTTAACTTTAATATATAAATATATGTTTGTGGTATTGTATATCTGTTTACAGACGAGTGTGAGTGTATTCATACAATGATGACCATATCCGTCAGGAATTTGAAGTTATTGCTTGCTTGTATTTTTGAGGAGAAGAAACGTCCCCTATCACATTCCTATCTTTAACATTACATGACATTGTAGAGGCTTGTAGACATGACTGTACCATACATCAGGATGGTGTATAGATCTAAGGTTTGACTTTAATATGAATACGATTCATTAATTTGTTATGAATGATAAAAGGCCAAGTCCATTTTTGAAACAAATAGGAAACGAAATATTGGTTTTGTTGACGCTTTGATATTCTCTGATTTTTTTTGCAACTTTTTAAAAATGTTTTTTCCTTTGTCAAGCAATTAAAAAAGCCAGACGTTTTGCTCGGTTGCACTCTTAACACTAATTATTGCAGATAAACAGGGGACAGGTGACATGTTTACAAATTTTACCTCTGTGGATGTTAAAATGCTGGTAAACCCCTTGCTTACATCAGAAGAGCAAACTTTTAAAAAAAGGTTAAATTAAAATCATACATAGATTAATAATCCGTTAAATATTGGAATTCCTTGATGATAACAGGTAGTATAACTAAGATATTAATTGTGCATCAAAAAATGAAAATGTTAATGTCATAAACCGTTTAGATAATGCTTATTCAAATGATGCGTTATTTATCGGACTGGATTGCAAAATTGTTAAAATTTGAACACACCAACGGCAAAAAAAAAGATCCTGATACCAAATATCCATATTTATGACGTATCACATACGGAATTGCATAGTGGTTTTCATTTTTGGGTTGTAGAATAGAAATAAGATGTCAAGTGACATAGGTCCTCAGTGTAGTATCACAAGAAGAAGTAGATGGTCAATCAATGAGGTGATACATTTGTCTGTAATGGCATTAAGATGTTACATAATGGGTATTTATGCATTGTGTTTAGGTTTGCAAGCTTTAATGTAACATTCTCTAAGTAGTATGTAGTCTTTATTTGTGTTTATTTAACAGTATTGATATTCGATGTGACTAACAGATTGCAGGAGGTTGTGTATGTCTGTGGGATAAAATACATTGTGTATAAAGTAGTTTATATTTTTTTTGCAGTTTGACACTTCAAACCTAGTTATTTTTCCAACAACAAAACTATAGGATGAAATAAGAGCCCAAATGAAAAAAAAGATTTGAAGTTAGAATCCCGCCATGAGGCCTAACATTTTCACTTTGGAATACTATCATCTGTTTCGCTAATTACAGCAGATAATTCTTTTAAAAGGAAACAAACGTTTCCCAAAACATCTTTTTATTTCACTGATTGATACATACTTTTTACGTTTTGGAAGTTTTCCTTTGACCACTATAGGAATTCCCCAAGGCTGTTTAAACACCACGACATCATTCCCCTAAATTGCTATTAAACAGTCATTTTCAGTCTGCTTTATGTATTTTTTTTGTATTGACAATCACAAATATTGCATATTAAAACCGTTATTTTTTATGTGTGAGCCAAATTTGAAGTATTCATTGATTTGTTTCTTATACACTAGTGTATGCAGCAATCACTGACAAATCTCATGTTATTCAGTAAGTTTAGTGGTATTTTAAGCTATAAAACTACGGTGAAACCTCGCTTAAAGACCACTTCAGAATTAAGACCACCTCGCTATGAAGACCAGTTTTGAAAAGTCCCAAATACCACTTTTACACTAAATTTCACCTCAATATTCAGACCACCGACCAAACACAAGGTCACCTGGTGTTTATTCCACTGTGTACACCTGTAAAGTGTCGGACTATTAAGCTGTATTTTGGTGTCAAATTGGCTAATTCAGCTACAATTACTGTGTGTTTAACATCATAAAGCTTATATATTAGTTAATGGACCATGAAAACATGTCGAAAGGTGGATTTCAGAGAAATATGTCTGCAATGTCAACCTCGGTATTAAGACCATCCCGCTATTAAGACAACTTTGGTGCGGTCCATAAGGTGGTCTTAATAGGGAGGTTTCACTGTAATTAAGATCATTAATAAAAAGAAAAAGTAAACAAAATCTCATAAATGTCATTCATCATCGCAGAGAATGTTAAGGTGTGAATATTCACAGAATATTTAATTGACAGTGAACGAAATATCCGCATATATTATTAGTAAAGACACACATAATGTGAGAAAAATATTAATGTGATTTTGGGAAATATATTGCGCGATCTGATATTCTTTGTTTGGCTAATATATTGGTATTTTATTAACGTATGCAATGTAGTAATGAAGCAACATCAATGTTTTAGCCGCTGATGTTCACTGTTAAAGCAATCTACAAGAGGGATATATGTAACGGTTCTATTCTTTCTCTGGAAATAAAGTCTGACATTAGCTACACTTCTAAAATGGAGTTTGTGTTATTTTTATACGTCATACGATGGGTTGCATTAAGATACATGTATACTCGGCGTCTGTCTGTTAACTTATTTCTTGTGTAGAATAAGTTTTCTGTATAGTTTAGAAAATAATTGTTCTACAATATTTTATTACGAAAACATATTAATATTCCATGATCATATACTTCTAAATTCTTGCAATGGGTATTACTAGTTCCCTAGAAAAGCAACCTATATTGTTGCTGAAGTCCGACATGTCTATGGCATTCTAGCTGTCACCATAGAAATTATCCCAGTAAAGAGGATTGGATGTGATAAGATCGAAAGCGATAGTATAAATGATTAATTATTGAATTAAATGACCTTCCATGGTTTCGATACACCGATTCTTGTAAAAGTGAATCTACGAATGTTTTATAACCCCAGCTTACGAAAAAGGTCACCATTGTCATGCGGGGTATAAACTTGCACTTAAACAGAAGCACCGCAATGGTCCCATGTAAATTGTATTAAAAATATACGAGCAGGAAAAAAAACCCCGTGGATATCTACATTGTTGACGCTAATACGTTACCACTAAACAGTGCTGCTTTAATATAAGAAGGAAGTGTTTCCAATCTTACCCGAATCCATCGCCTCTGCAGGGATCCAAAAATGAGCTAATCGTAAAAGTACCTAAAATAAAACCGAACAAACATAATATACATTGTACATCAAACAAAATTGCCAAAGTTTACACTTCATTTTTCAAATCTTAATGGACGTAAATCGTACAGTTTTGTATGTGGTAGTCGATAGAGCGCCTGTTATATATATTATTTTATAGTCCACAACGACTTATATTAAGGTTGATATGGAATAAAAAATATTAGATTAAAACATGTTATTCGCGGAACCATTCTGTGTTCATAGACAAAAAAATCATTTTCTCTTTTTATATGGCCGATCTCAGCCATATAACATTACCAGATACCATATCATGAATATTCATATAACATTAAACTTGTGAGGAGAGACATCTAATAATAACAATCGTTCGTCACGAAATAAGTAAGAAACTATTTTAACAGCAGCTTACAAATCATATACTTATGGCTTGATATTTAAAAAACAAATTTAGAAATATTATTTTAAACATAATGACCTGCTTTCTATAGTTTGTAAAAATCAGGAAGGAATAGAATGCTGCATTACTTTACACAATATTATATTATTATTATCAGAGGTCGGGTGCAAATTTTCTTCAGTATTTTTTCTTGAAACAGGCCATGTTCGCATTCTCTATTCCATCAGTGTTTGCATGCAACATACAACTGAGATGTCTGAAGAAGATGCACCTTCATAATACTGACAATCTGAGAAAAATCCAAAATAACAAAGCCTCAACAAGAACATAATCCGAACTCAAAATCGATTACAATAGGGGCAAGATATGGACGAAGGAAATATTCACACGGAGATCCTCGAAAAATACTCAAGACAATCATATTTATCACATTTTATAATTTATTCTGCAAAAAAAAAAAAAAAATAGAGAATACCGAAGCATCAACGAAACCATAATCCGAACTCAAAAATGATTAAAATAGGAGTAAAATACGAAAAAAGGCATTACCTACCTGGAGACCCCTGTAAAAGTACAATAGAATAAGACCAAGAGTTCCGGAAGAGTAAGCGTCTTCTGCTTCATCGACGACACCCGCCATGTAAATCTTGGTCGCATCCAAGTAATCATCAAGTCCTCGAATGAGTCATTGTCAATCACAACAATTAAGCATACTAAAAAACGTCCATCTTCATATTACACATGGATACAGTGAGACAAAGTAAAGTATCTCAAAGTAAAATTAATAGATTTGGGAAGGTTTTTGTTAACTTCCTGATTAGCTCTTCCACCAATTCAGCCTCGTATGAAACAAAAGCAAGTCAGCTAAGAGTGGAACACAGTTTGTTCCCATTGGAATGCCAACAGTCTAATGGCAAATCTTTCCTAAAAACTCAATAAAATATTGTCAACGAGGAATTCAGTCTTTCGTGCTATATTCTCTTCAGTATATTTCATTTTGGCTTTGTAACAGTATGCCCCAGGATAGCTCATTTCCTTACATTTGTCCGGCGTTTTTGGAAAATAAAGCTCTCATAACGAGAAATCTAAGATGCTCTTTCAGTTTTGTATGATGTATGGTCGTGTACAGGATGAAAAAAAATCTAACGTTTTGATCAGAAAAAAAAACATTTTTAAGGAGTGGGTTCTCAAGATTGATAAAGAAATCTTTCGAATTTTTCGAAATCAACACCCCATTAAGTTTTGATAGAGGCATGGTCGAGCAAATATATGCTGTATAGATAACCACATTGTCCTAAGCAAACATAATAACACATTTTGCTACCTTGTATTTCAATGGATGGTTAACTGTCAGTTAACATTAGTTTTTAATGTATAGTTGATACAATTTTGTTTCCAGATTGATACTGGCAGTGCTTTAGGACTGCTAATTTCTTTGCGACATAGGATATTAATGATGAAATCATATCATTTATAAATGTGTTTCCCCAGAAGACTTTCGCATTGCTTTAGGACTGTACTTACCTGCATAATTATATCTTTAAACAAGAACGAGCAAAATAAGCCTTTTTATATTGACTTTAAACGAAAACCACTGGTAATCCGTAGCAGACGAAAAAAGATGTTTTATTTCAAATAAATTTCTTCGATTAAATAATTCAGAAAACAGATACAGGATGCAGTACATATTTACTTTGGTTTTCTCAGTGGCTTATTAGGTTTTTATTAGGCATCGACATTAACATAAGTAGCCTGATCAATTGTCTGTATGTATCATGGCTAACCTTGGACCTTGCTTTTGGCATTTAATTTGCCAAGGTGTTTGTAAATTTTGGCAAAACAAGCGAAAAATGCATGTTGCAGGGCGGAACAATAAGCTCACATAGATCAAACATGTTGCAAAAAAGAACAATGTCGTTTTACTCTCAAGTGTCTATAACAAACGATAGGGACATTGGTTTGACTGGATATGGCTCTATCAAAGCGTACACATTGATTCTATTTTGACCTGGAATTGCAAATGGCGACTTTAAAATGTTTTACTCAAATATGCATACATGGTGGCATTTCAATTATTAACATAATTTCTATTGGATATTTGAAATTCATGATGATATAACGAATAATAATATTGCCAGAAAAATACGATTGCACATGCAGTCAATACGTGTTATATGTAATTGACATCAAACTTTAACTATTTCAAAGTAAGTTTTATTTGTTTTGTGTGTCACTGAGGTCTTTTCTAATAAACCAATACGAAAAGCTTTATTATAATTTGATATTTCATTTTCGAGTTTGTTCACGATGAAATGTAGAATAAAGCGTTCCTTCAATACGTCCCTGTTTAACTTCTGGTACCCCATACCCGCGGGCAAAGACTGTTATTTATATACGACACCTGAGCATATTAAATTAAAACTCAAGTGCTGCTCAAGTGAGCAGAGCTCCTCATCCACTGTCCGAATGCGATGACCAGTTCATTGAAAGTGACCATTTGACCCGCAGGGTAATATTTGAAAAGCACTAGAAAGACTCAGTTTTGTTTTATTTTGTATTGAATTTTTGTTGGAACTTAAAACTGAATTGAAAATAAACTTTCAAAAGTGAATATTTATTTTAAATTGAACTAAACAAGTTTAAACTTCTTCGTTTTTCTTTTTTTGTATCGTTTTAAGATAGGGATCTGATCAAAGTACCGCCACATAATCTTAAAGACGAAAGGTCAACTACATCGCCAAGGATTTGTTAATGTAAATAGTCCTCAAACAGGATTACAGCTGGACACAGCCAATCATATAATCTCGAGTACCGGACACTCGACCAATTCACTACTATAAACATTTAGACTCTTATATAAGCTAGCTCTCACAAATTTACTATCAATAACACACACGTAAACTGTTATCCCTAGACAATTTCAGGTTTTTTCAAATAGTTATTCTTGGTTATTAAAATCGATACGTGTTTACATAAGGTTTTCTCTGAGTCAGCTACCAATATAAAGGTAAATATTTTAAAACCTATATATTATGAGTAGTTGAATTCGATATTATCCACCGCAGGTATTCACTTTGAACTAGCCGCTGTCTGTAGTAAAAATTAGATTTCCATTTATGTAAAATTTAATCTTAATCTTTCATAAAATTATTTGTGTATATGAAATGATACTTTCTGCAGCAGTGACGGTGATATACAAGGAGGAATGCCTGAGTCATCGGATGACGTGTACATAACAGACCGTCAAATCAACCTTTTTGTTTTGAGGAAGTTGTAAGGTTGAACTATCTCAAACACTTTTATCGAAATGTTGAAATCTTAGCACAAATCTTTATTTAAATTTAACCCTTATCCTGTGTAAACCGTTTAATGAAGCGCTTACGTACATCTGGTAATCGCATGATAAATGTCATTTAACTATTTTACGTTGGACTTATTTTAACACTTTAATTTCACGTTTTTTTTAACTTTTCACGATAATTAGCAATAGCAAAAGGGAAGACGTAATTGGACGCTTAAATAGAAAAGCAATTAGCAATGGCAGCAAGCAAGGGCATTTCACTTTGTCTAAATTGTATTCTAAGGATAAAAAAATACAGAAAAATAAATCCAGTTTGTCATACCTTTATTATTCACATATAAATCAAAAGATTTTGACTATATGTACGAAATATATTTCTATTTATCAAACGACGTCACCACCCCTTGTCTTATATGAGAAAGTGCACGCGGCGTTGTTTAAATAAATAAATAAGAGAATACCGAAGCGTTAACAAAATCATAATCCAAACTCAAAATCGATTACACCAGGGGCAAAATATGAACAAAGAAAAGATTTACATGAAGGCTCTTGTAAAATTATAAGAGAATACGACCAGGTGTTCCGGAAGAGTAAGTGTCTTCTGCTTCATCGACGACACCCGCCATGTAAGTCTTGGTCACATCCATGTAAACATCAAGCTCTCAAAATGAGAACCGAGTATCAGTGTCAATCACAACAAGTAAACACACTAATGAGCATACTCAAAAACGTCCATCTTCATAACACACAAAGATACAGAATATTTCTCAATGAGACTCGATTTAAGCTAGATTTGCTTGGCGAATGACGTTGTTGAACCAGACGATGCCTAACGTTATTTAGGGTATCAATTTTTCTTTTACATTGATAAACCTTTATCTATTTATCTCGTTATCAATTGCTCGCGGTAATTATGAGGATTGATATAATAACATTTTGTTCTTCACACTTTCATCGTATGACGCGTCCTTGCAATTGCCACAATAAGCAACATCAGATGCAACTGGTAGTGGTGAGTCACGAGGAACAAATATATATTCTTAGTCTGTATGAATGGTCAGTACATCTTTTCTTGTTTTTGTTTGTGTTGTTTTGTTATCAATTGCATCCTTACACATATTGGTGATATGCATATTTTTCATATCAATTACGTTTGTAATAATACATAATATTACAAAATTCTCTCCTCGATCTCTTATGTGACCAATGTGATCATATGTTCGAGATTTGCAGAAGACGCTTACTCTTCCGTAACATCTGGTTTTATTAACTTGTACTTTAACAAGGGTCTCCGTGTAAATCTCTCTTTTGTTCAAATTTTGTTCAAAAGTATAATTTTTGAATTGTTAATATAGACTAGTCAAAGCTTCCTTCCAAATTCAAGTTATGATATTATTTTTAATTTATTTTTTCTTATATTGATGTAGTATATATTCAGTAGTTATATTGATTAAATTATTTAAAAGCCTAATGGGCAAATAAGTTGTCAGGGTAATCCGATCCATTATTGTGGCATACTGTTGTTTTCAATCCTGCGACCTATATTATGATAAAATATATGCATTCATTGATACAGTGTATATCTTAAAAGCAACTTTGGTTTTAATAATGGTTATTTTTGACACAAATTATTGTACATGCTGTAATAGTTCATCATGCTGTATAACAAATCTGTTTCATATCATATTTAATAAGTGATTACTCGTTACCATTTCAAATGCAAGTTCTGTTTAATACGGTTCTGTCTCGGACTGAACAAGAGAGAGAGTGAAATCATATGTTGAAATATAGTGTGCAGTTCCCATACAAAGATCTATGATAGTATGTATATGCATGTTTAAAGGCCCAATATACGTAACTTCAGGACATTTTTCGGGATTCTGAAAAATTACGAAAAAATTCCAGTTGATAACCATGCAAAAATAAGCCTAAAACGAAGTAAACCTGAGCGGTAACTAACAGGAAACTCTTGACAAAAAAATCCAAAGAACTGAAAATATTTCGGGTGGGGCCCACTTCAACAACATGCCGAAGGTAGAAGACAGTTAACAATGGACGCGTGTTTACAAATAGCGTGTTTCATCTGCTTCTGTACCGGTAACCGCGTAAGAATTTATCTTAAATATTGTTGATATCAGTTAATCTTAACTAAATCTATAAATATAAAAAGTTATCATGCTTGATTTTCACTTCAAGTTTTGCAGAAAGTTACGTATATTGGGCCTTTAACTGTGTTGTCCCTAGATTGTACCTACCAAGTGATTAGGTTGTCGTTATACATATTCTGCCATATTGACATGCAGATACTGGCGATAATATCTTTATCGTGTAGTTTACTCTTGGAAATAAAACATTTTATTGGGTTTGAGTTTCTTAGGGCAAATGATCTTTGTAACGTTTTAATCAAATGTCAACAAAAGCTATCACGGATAAACAATTAAGTGTAAATAGCACTTGGAACTGTTTCATGCCAGGAAGGAAAATAATAAACTACCATTGAATTCAATTTAAGTACCATATAATTCATTTTATTCCGGTTCGTCCGTGTTACATGTTTAACTTTGTTTATGTCAATACACATAACAAATATTCGACGAACAAATCAACACCCAACTTTGTAATGGTATAATGTGTTCACACAGGAAAATTACTTATAATCGATTAACAAAGTAAGATCAATACTTCATTTATTGAAATCAAAATATCTTTTTCATTATTTCAGTGTATACATAAACCGAAAAAGCTAACAGTTTGTGGTGTTAGGCCAAGAACGCCAAAGACTCTGGTTCTTTCTTGTTCGACAGGTGTTGAATTTCGCGCAGTATTACAAACAACCGGAAGTAACCCTAGCACACACGTGGGGTCCGCGGTTTTCCTTGGTAATTGAGTCCCAAGATAAACACTTGTCAGTTTGTTTACTTTCTTAGGCACATCGTAATCTCTGTCAATCTGTACGCTATTGAATAAGAGTTACAATCTGAGTGGAGATATGTGATTATTGCCAGGAGTTATTCCCACACGTAAAGTCAAAACCATCCAAACAATCCCTCCGGCATTCATTACCAAATTCTCTATGGAAATGTGTAAAAAAAATAGGTGTTATATTGCAACCATAGGTTACCAAATTCAACCAGATAAGCATGATGATGAATCGGTGCACGCATATTACTTACTGTAAAAACCAATATTCAGAAGCTAGGTTTAACACAATCATAATTTAGCGTAATGGTTTTAGACCGAACTCGCTACATAATATAATTACTAAAATATGTAGGTTTATAGTATATGATTGCGTCTCAATTCTAAAAGTAAGAAATATTTTCTGCAATGCATTTCTTCTGCAACATAGGACTACCTTCTGCTGATCGTGATTTTACTAGATATATATATATATATATACATGTATTGCTACATAGATATCACTGTTTTTATAATCCAAAGCTCAACTATTGAATTCCGATGAAATATTGGCTTGTTTTAGATATCGTCGGTTATCGATAAAGACATATGTACCACATGTGTAGGAAACCCTTACTCTTTCAGCACTATCTCGTTTACATCCATTTTCCTTAAAAGCTTATTAAGATTTTTTCTGTCCTTTTTGTATCGACTTAGATGTTCAGGTGTGACGAAGGTAAGCCATGTTTAATTCATGTGTGTTGAATAATGGTTTTAATTTGTCCTTGTGTATATTTAAGAAATCCCTATTAAATTAGACAAACTACCATTGTTCTCTCCATAACCATTCGGACACTCTCTAGATCATTAGGATCGCTATGTGATAATTGAGTAGTTTTTCGCTGAACACTCGGTGTCAATAAGTATAACTCGGTGGTACTTTCTAACTGTAATATAACGACGGAAAATATAAAGTTTTTCAAGTACGCATCAGAATACTTATTCAAGTTGATGGTATTTGAACATTGCTGAATTTCGTTTTGTTTTTGTTTTTGTTTTTGTTTTTAATAAAAAAGGTAATTTCGTTGTCAGTAAATACATTTTGCTCTAAAACACTGTCGATTAACATCTCTGAATTCAAATACAATAATGGTAAAAGCATAATAAGCTACTTCGCTTCAAGCAGTTGTCTTTCATTAAATTGTCTTTTCTATTGCTCAGAGTTGCATCTTAAAGCAGCTAGGTATACATTCTTTTTAACGTTGTTTTCATCACTTTGCATATTATGGCTAAATTCAAACGGATCAGTGAATAAAAGTTTAGTACATTATTATCATTTCTGGCCAGGATATATCATTAAAGTCATGTCAAATTTATATTTCCATTATTTCTAAATAAATAAGGTAGAGAGTGTTATCTTATTTATTACTAATTTCAATAAGCCTCATTGCTTCAGTCTTCTATTTTTACGTTAAGGTCGACAGACAAGCAGCCTCGTATACCTTAACATGACGATACAACGTCTCTGCAATGATTTGAACACGTGCTCGATCTTGCGGTATTTTTCAGTCGTATTGGTCATTTCCAGTGACCAAACTGACCACGGTATTTATCTAGAACATGATCTTCCTGCCGTTTACAGCGGTCAACTATTTGTACAATAAATTGCTCAGTTGTATAAACCTCGTTATCCAATTCACACAAGTCTTTTCATGGTATTGTTGTGCCAAAAGAAACACTGTTTGGTTGTTGGAACGGTGGAAAACGGGCCATTGTGGCATCGTCAAATACCACACGTAAACAACGGACCGGGGACAAAAGTGTCGTTAGTCTTACAGAGGAAGTGGACACGCCGGTCAAATATATCAACACCAAATCTTGACCAAAGGCCATTGTATACAAAACATATCGATGTTGTGTTATGGCCATTAAATCTTGATCTGTCTCATTAACTTGTAACGGCGAAAAATATACACGGTTGTATTAAATATACTAAGACGCACTCTTCGCTATATTTTTATCAATAGAAATCTGCCTGTACGCTTGCTTTTATAAAACACGTGTCGTTTAAGTGGCCACTTAGCTGTTTATCTTCCCGATTTTCGACTTTTTAAAGTATATGTTTAATTAAATGTTTAAGATTAACGTCGTACAATGCCTCTCTGTGTGATATCCATTAACACTAATTCGAAATATTTATACTTAATTGGAGTTGGATATGATATATTACTCTTTGTCGGTACATCAAGTGCACGTTTTCTTGCCACAGGGTACAAAATATTTATGCATTGGTTGTAATTCTATTTTTTTTATCAATATCAAGTATCATTTCAAATCCCTTGAACAATTTTTCAGGGGATTAAATAATTGATACAGTTAACAATGAATGCGCGGTACAACTCCGAAATATTAATATTTTCTTAACTAAATACACATTTTATTTAATCGGTTTTGATTCTGTGCCAAGTTAATGAGTCACATTTTATACCTAAATATGTATAGCTCTTGCTTAAAATACTTTGAGTTTTTAATCAGAAGAATCTTGCTTGATCATCAATACCTGTAATTAACAGTGAGACACTTTAGAGAGAATATAATTCTTATTTGATAAAATACTAGTACCTGGAATTGTGGCAATATTTTGTCCTCATTAACGATTACACAGCATCAACAACTATCGTTCTGTTTGTTTCGTGATATTATCAGTAAGATAAAACAATCTTTTTCCCCTAGGTCGTCAAAACTTTTAATGAACATTGCGACAGATCAGAGAGGTTATGATTTCTATTTTATGTAAAAAATACCTGGAAATATGGTAATGATACTATCCTGATTAGTATTTTAACGAAATGAGATATCGCTCTCTTTGTTTCGCAATACTGTGGGTGAGATTTAATACACAAAACAAATATCATATCATTAGAACAATCACAAAATAAGCTCACCTTCCATCTATCCAATTTATCACTGCGGGCTTCAGATTCATAAATGATTCTTACTCATGTTAATCATGTTTATTTTCAATGGAACGTGATATAGAAGCTCAAGAAATTAATGCTAAATTCCTATGGAAGATTTTAGGAAACATCCCAAGCTGAGTAACGTTGAAGTGGGGTTCTAAGATTGGGAGGAAGTTAGAACTTAAGTAGTGAACAGATATTTCGTAATATTTATCTCAGTCAAGTAAGCGTATATCTGTCTGTATTAGGTATTTTTTTATTTCCCTTTATATGTTTTGTTTAAGTTTGATTTTGATTTGGGTGCTGTCGATGAAGCGGAATGCGCCTACTTTTACGGAACATCTAGTTTTATTATCTTGTACTAATTCAAGTGTCTCCGTATATTCCTTTCCTTTCTTTCATATTCTCTGATTTTCTTTTGCTATGTCTCCAATAAAATTGTAAGTAATACTAACTGCTTCAACATTACTATTTAACAGTTTTGTTTTAAAGAATAAGTAATCACAGGTAAGTAATGTCGATGTCCAAAGCCACACACATATTGATATATTTATAACGTTTTTGTTTCAATGTGTCACCGTTGTGGCCCATCATTACTGACTAAACTAGGCGTTCCCCACTTTGTTCTGTATAAATCTTGTTCATGTCACTCAATAGGTGTCCTTCTTACAAAGCATATATATTGTCCTAGTATGAATTTGTATTGAAATTTAAAAAGGAATCTAACATTGCTAGTCACATTAAAAATACTGGTTTCGTAAAATAATCTTTACATAAACACTATTGCTTGTCAACTTCTATTGTTTCATATTTAAACTCCTTGTCATGTGCATGGGTTCGTAAGTAAATATGTTTTGACATCATGTTTTTCATTACAAGGAACCTATTCATTTTCGTGTATTACTTGCACCGATTGTTAAATTATGTTATTATAAATGGAGGTTATGAAATTTCTCCTTGGATTATCCTGTTTTAGTGCCGAATCGATACATGTATATCACATATTGTTCGCCGCTAGATTTTATATAATTCTAATTCATACCAGACTTTTTTTCACAAAATCAGTGGCCTTACTGTAATCTACAAAACAACAGTTTTTATTTCAAGTACAACTGCTTAATAAGCGTATACGCGAAATAGGCGTAATTATCATTTATCACTCAAAACGATAAAAATGTCATCTGTGATAAAAGTGAAGAACTAACATATATAATTTTATAATTAAACCACACCTCCTAAGCGTTCTAATTACATTATGTATTGTTAGCTACCTTTTTTTAAATAAACATATTGGAAACATTTATCCACTTAATTGATAAAATATTAATACAAATACCAGCAACCATCTTGTTGGTAAACATTTTTATGTTAATGATAGTCGCTATTTTTTTCTCTGTAGCTATCTAGTTAATGAAATAAAAGATCTTCGAAGTTTCTGCTAATGCGGTTAAAAAAATCGGAATGTCCTGTCTTCCGAGGGCTCATCACCTGATCCCTCTCAACAGAGGTTCCGTTAAGATACAATATTTACCATAATATGTGTTCCCTCTTTACATAATATAAACTTATTCTTTTCTCTCGAAAATATTTTTTGAAAAGATCTTGATTTAAAATTAAAACAAAAACAGCACTTTCTTTATTTCATGATATATGTGCATACTTATTGACTTCAAACAGCTGCATGGATAGATCTGGTCTAATCAGTAAACCTATATTACCGGAATTCAAACGTTTGCTAATGTATTGTTTAGTGACACGCCCCTCCTCCGCATCCGTCTATAATATACTGCCATGTTTAGAGGCTGACATGACGTGCGTACACGTATTCCTGTTTATTTGCCTGTCTTGTTGGACCGGTGTAGACTTATAGAGGCCATTGTCTCTAATTACAGGTGCTTAGAGAGAACTAGTTTCGATTTATATATACTTAACAGTGACTGACAATACCAAGTCGAGTTAAACGGTGTGCCCATGTGTTCATAACAGATTCACGGCAAAACGCCAACTTTAACGTCACTGTGATAATATTGTCAAGCGGCGCTTTTCAACAGAACGTTTATTTACCATCCTCGTGTATTTATCGCATTGCATCGATCAGTTGACATGCGCAATGAAACAGAACAAGATATTGACTCAACGTTCTGACGCGAGCACACATAAACGTGACCATTGTTGGTAAGAAAAGCGCCATCTACCCGTCATGTTTTCGCTGCCCGGTTGTAGAAACAAACACTCTCATTCGACAATATTTACGGTAAACTGACGCCCATTAAATATTTTCTCAAGAATTCGCTTTCGTTTCAGATGTCTTTACTGCATCGATCTTGTGTCATAAATTACAAACAAGTCATGTCGAAAACTATATATCACTTTCTAATATGCATTGTATAGTAAGACATCAACTTGTTTGTATGGTTACAAGATATCAGCAGTGGATGTATTTACCCGCAATCATTATATGCTGCCAAACTAGTAAGACAAGGGTCCAGGTCGTATGGTCTTTTTAAACATTTCAATATTTCGATAATTTGTCTGGTTTTCCCAGCATCGGCTCAATTATACTTACCTAACAGTGAATGTTTGGAATTGTAACTGTTTCCTTTCTATAGACTAACAAAGATTTAAAAGTTTTCCTGCAATTGATATTTCTGATCAAAAATAGTAAAACGTGTCATGTTATTATTGTGTTAGTACTGTAACTGAACTCACTACTTAATGGAAGTTGAAGCAATGGCCTGAAAACATAACAAGTGACATGGTGAGAGAGTTTTTATTTATTTATATATTTATTTGAATCCATTAAAAAAAACAATTGATAAAACTTAATGACCAAACCAATTTTAAATCACCAAAAAGATATCAGTGCAAATTGGTTGTGTGTTGGCTAATCTACATAGGTCAAAAAGACGCATTTGTATAATAATTTATATGATGTCGATTAAAAATGTAATTTTATTTCGAGAAAATAATGAAAGGAAATGCATGTTTCAACATTGGAATCATAAATGTTCCATAAATATGTTTGAAAATACTTTATAAAGTATTAATATTAAACGTTCAGAGAATGAAACGTTTTATTTGATGTCGCGCCACTGTTGCCAGCTGATAATTATATGGTTGTAAGTTTACAAGTTAAAACCCATTGGTAGTGTGACAGTCTTCTGTTCATTTATCTATCAGATTTACTTTATTGTAACTAGAATTATTTATAAACATATTCCAGAGACGCTGATAGTCGGGTGAAACAGAGGTTCATTATAGCCTTCCCGACAATGTAATTATAAGTGCCAGTGTTTGAGACCACACAGGGCCTGTAGCCAGTCATACCTGTCAATGCTTAAACACACAAGCTGATATCGCCGACCAAAACAGATCGCTGGAGACTGAGAAACAGCCATACTTACTCGTTCATTCAATGGAAGATATTTATCTTTTTATGTTTCGAAAATAAACAGGACATTTCTTTCTCTGTTGAAATGCTATATTTCACATATACTGGATAGGTCCCTAATAAATAACGCTAGGTGGCGCACCACCCCAGCAGAGGAGGGGCTCTCGTTAGTTTTTTTTTCCTGTAAATTTTTCGGTTGGTTGATGACGTCAGAGTGGTACGGAACCGTCACTCAGCCAAGAGATACACATTCTGTTCATATAGTTGAGTAGAATACAGCTTCATTTATGACAACAAAAATATGAAAAATATGTTTTAATAAACCCCAATAGATAATGCTCTATATAAATTATTGGATATCCGTTGGGCAAGTTTTATGGTCGCCACCTTGGTCTCATTGAGAAATAGTCTGTATCTAAGTGATATGGAGATGGATGTTTTTAGTATACTCATTCGTGTGTTTACTTGTTGTGATTGACAATGATACTTGGTTCTCATATAGAGAACTTGATGTTTACTTGGTCGTGACAAAGATTTACATGGCAGGTGTCGTCGATTAAGCAGAAGACGCTTACTTTTCCGGATCACCTGATCTTATTCTCTTGTACTTTTACAAGGGTCTCCATGTTAATCTTGTCTTTGTTCATATTTTGCCCCTGGTTTAATCGATTTTGAGTTCGGATTATGATTTTGTTAACGCTTCGGTATTCTCTAATTTATGTCCATAACGTTTATCAAAGAAGATAGAACGGTTAAATATGAATTAGAAGCCCCATCCAGTGGACTTATTTTTGTTGAAATTAATCATGAAATCAAAAATTGGGATGGTATAAAACTTACAGTCGATATAGAAATCATTCCACTTCAAATTTTACATTTCATCTGGCTGTTTTGAAGAATCCAAAAAGGGGCCATTAATACGTAGACTACTCTTCTCGATAAACAGTGTGGTGTTTAATATGGCTATGTTTGTGTTGCTCTTGAGATATTGGTATTACCTAACAGTATTTGTTTTGTGAAAACTGATCACAACTGTTATGTAGCAAACTACTTATTTTAGTATTTATGTTATAATTATTGGGCAATAAATAAAGTTCAAGTTCGACAAGAAAATTGGAATTTGAGTTTTTTTCCTGGCTTTAGCAAAAGCAGAGCATATTTATCATATACTAAAAACTTTGTTTTCCTGATATTCCAAACAAACACGGTTATTTATTCATATGCAATACGAAGTAATATAATTCTGCAATAACTGAATATGAATTCCATAGTAAATAGGCAGGAGTATGCTTGATGAAAAGGAATTTATTTCATACATTCAAAAGTGACTTGGCGATAACCTAGACCTCAGACTTCAACTCACAACAAATGACACATGAAGTTAAATAAGGTTATATTCAACGTAAGAGGACAAGAAATATAAGATTGTAATTTTAACACAAACTTTGGTGCAAGTAGCTGTATCTTTTTCAAGAATCGTAAAATGTCATAAGGCGTTTAAATACGTACTTCTTTATGGAGGCGGGTCAGAATTCATTCTGGTAGCAACAATCCATTTATGCGCAAAAAGCAGACAACAAAAACCTATTTTAATCGATAACACCTTTGTTCTCAAACTGGATTACGATTCCTCAAAAGGCACTGCCGCTTCAGTGAAACAGAGAATGTTTAACGGTGGTCCGGTTAACTTAGTTTGAGTTATATTTTACGAATATTGATACATTTTATCATATGAGTGAAACATACAAAAAATAAATTAGAGAATACCGAAGCGTCAACAAAATCATAATCCTAACTCAAAATCGATTAAACCAGGGGTAAAATATGAACAAAGGAAAGATTTACATGGAGATCCTTGTAAAAGTACAAGAGAATAAAACCGGGTATTCCGGAAGAGTAAGCGTCTTCTGCTTCATCGACGACACCCGCCATGTAAATCTTTGTCACATTCAAGTAAACATCAAGTTCTCAAAATGAGAAATAAAGAATTCAAAGAACCTGATTACAGTTAGAGGTCAAAAAACGTGATGGCCACATTTAAGTAAAGTCGTTAAGTTCTTGACAACGATGAAGGTTTGAAACGTATTTTTACATGTTTAAACGCGTTTATTAATAGCAGAGGGTGAGTTATAATACATTGGTGAACATATCAAAGATGTACCGAAAGTATCAATGTATATGGCTTGGAATGAAGTGAACACACATTTTCAATACTGAAAGCAGTTTTGACTGTGACCTTATCATTTTGATATCACGCACAACTTGTAATAGATATTTCTTCGTCGTGATTTTGTGGAAAGAGTGTTGCATAGTTGTATAGAGAAAGCGCTTTCAAAACGATCATATTCCAAAGATAATAATATCTTGAAAATGTTAACGTTTTTCTGAAATATAGGCTAGTAATATGCTTCACTCCGAATTTTGTTTGTAAAATGTTATTCAGACAATAAATGTACGTCCTATACAATTCGATTTAGATCGAAGAGGAGAGAGCCGCTAGGATACTTACTATAGGAGGCTTGCCTGCTGCCTGTCGGTGCTGTAGTGGAAATCGTGAATGCGATATTTTTCATAAAACATATGGCGCTGCCCGGATTCCATACAGTATGCTTGCAACGCCGGTGTTCTCAGCTCCCTGGGGATGATTATTTACAAATGTCAACTTATCTTATCGCTCTTATGTAAGAAGAAATAAACTCTATTGTTTCATTTATTGCTTCAGATTTCAAACAGCAGGGAGCTAACACAGACCTGCGGAGGTGTCGGTGATAGCGTCTCGGCTCTCGACAGCTGAGGGGCAGGACCGGTGTTCGCGTTGCATTCTGGGCCCGTCACAACCAGGCAACGTCATTACGACACAATAATAACAATCGTGATGTACACCAACTCCATTAATTTTGTTTTCAGGATTTGTGGTTATTCAATATCAAGCAGGTATCCCTTCCATACATATTTTTTCTTTCTTTTCGTGCACGTGAACAGACATTCTTTGATAATGAAAAAAAAAAGACAATCGTGCAATGTTTGAACATGATTGGCTTATAACGAAAACCAGTGACATGGCTGAAGTACGTGACTTCCCGCCCAAGTTTTAGGATATAAAAATGTGCTGTTTACAACGAAAAAAGTTCAACTACCAAAATAACGTTGTTAATTCTCAACTTTAAAATGGAACATCTGTTTACATGTAAAGAACGTAGTAACTATTCCTTCTAAAAAGTTTTTGATACTATCGGTGCCATTTTTGCCATAATGCAAAAAAATAGGAAGTAAAATATAAACATCGGCGCTGGATGAATATGTAGATTGTAATATATGTCATTGTAAAATCTGGGGTCAAAACCATCAATTAGGGAAGAAGACCAAATATTTGTTTTAAAGTTTCGTATCACTACCATACCGATGTCTGGAGTTTTAAAGGTACTTGTTTTTTTTCATGTTTGGCTCTAAATATTCCTGGGCTTTATCTCCAAATGAAACATAATTTATTTTCGCTGTAATTCATTTAAGACATAAGTAAATATTTAAACATAACAGAAATTAATTGATTTTTGAAGAGTGGAGTGTCTCTGGCTTGCGTCACGTTTGGTTGTTGAGTCTGGTGGACCCCCGCCCTCCCGATAAACGTCCCCTATCTGATGGCGGTGTCAGACACCAACTAGTTTATGGTCCTCCTGTATAATCGGGCACAGAACGGCTATGAAAGTGTCATGCCTATTTACTAAAAGTGTTGCATGAGAAATTTCTGGTACAAATATCAGAACAAGAAAAGATAAATTGATCAATCAACGAAAAATTCTAGAAATAAGGTACAGTAAGACGATGCAACGGTATTTTAAAATTTTATTTAAATAGGTTAGTCCTGACATGTCATGGCGACAAATTGGTGGAATTATAACATTTTCATTACCTTGGCCTTTCTGACGTCATAATTTTTGCAATGACGTGTCAGTTTTTATATTGTCATGGTTTGATACGTGCGCGTGTTTCGGATGTCACATCCTCTCGACAACTAGGTCATAAGCAGAGTGGTGACCCCAAATGTAGTGAAAATCGCCAAAAGAAGGAATCGGAGGGAAAACAATATACATGTACATGTCCAATGTTTTGTATGGAAAACAGATTTCTCCAATGAGACTTAGCATGAGACAGGAGAAACTCATGACCGAGGCATATAAATATTATATTACTTACAGTAGTGGGAAAGACTAACGCTGTGATTATACGATGGCATTTATAAAAGAAAGACGACAGTGGTATAGTTAAATATGTCTACATCCAACAAATAGTCTTCAAAAGCCGGTATGTTAGAACGATATGGAAAAATACAAAGCATTAGAGTTTAAATTGATGTAATTGTCTGCTATGACAATACTGTACATAAAGGAACAGGTGTAGAAATTCATGCTAGACAATAGCTTTGTTTGGTTTTGGTTTATTTTGTTTTACGTGCTATAAACAGTCAGGGTCATTAAAGGACGTGCAAGGTTTTGGGAGGTGCAGGGAAGCCGGAGTACCAGGAGAAAAACCAACGACCTACGGTCAGTACCTGGCAACTGCCCCACATGGCTGCCCATATGATATTGAATAGAATGTTCTTATTAGTATTCATTCAAACAGATTTTATTGATAATAACTTAAAACTTACTGGGCCCTTTCCCAAAGAAAGAAAGAAAGAAAGAAAAAAAAGAAAGAAATAAAGAAAAAGAAAGAAAGAAAGAAAAGATGAGTGCAATAGTTTCTTTGGAAACGTTCAGGTCTCTTTCAATTCACGGATATGTGTACGCACGCTTTAAGACTTAACCGATATGACATTGAGACAATAAAGCAAAGACTGTCCGTTGGCCACTCGGAAAACAATAACTGTATAAAGGGGAAAAAACACTCATACAAAATAAAAACTGACAACTTGGAAAAACCCGACAGATTATCAAAAATGCCAACTATCATCCCCATTCTATAAGATCCGAAACACAATGGCGGAGCAAACGTTGTTCCGATATAGCACATTTTATAGTTGTAATATTTGTACAACAATAAACGCGTTTTATTTTCAAATGTACACAAAAGAGTGCTTTGTTTTGTATTTGAATTCAAATTAACTAGTTAAATATTTTATTTGTGACCAGAATCAACAATGGCTTTCGCTATCTCAGAAGAGGTCTTCAGTGGCTGTGGAAAAACCGGAAATTATCAAACTAAATGTTGGTCCAACGACTGACTTGGTGACTCCGGAAGTAAATTAGAGTACTTTTGGGTCATTGACGTGTTTTCTCTAGCATCGATGAAGAACGATCGAAACCTTTTAAGCGGCCATATTCTTAGTATTCGTTTGCTTTAAAGTCATTGTTCAATACTTTAGATTTTCCATTTGTAAAGGACTATTTCGTAGATTGGTATATACACAGGTACAAATTGTCGCGCCCCAGACTCGCGCTAAAAGCATCAGTAATTAACTGAGCGATGATTCATAAACAAACCAGTTTGGTAAACACAGCGAGAGATTAAAGAGTCAACCGATGGTAGTTTCCTAGTAGAAATATTTGTCTTTTACAGGTGAGTTTGCACTGGATGGTATTGATTTAAGTTGTTCAACGCTGATTTATTATTATGACCATTATACCACTCCAATCCGACACAGACTTTACGATAGCTGAGTATTGTGTTCTATCTCAGTCTGTTTGAAATAACAAATTTAAAGCACGTTTATTAGGCACATTCCTCTATTTAATGTTACTTACTTATGGCACTCATATATTATATAAACGACATGTTGCTGGTCAAAGTTTAGTTGAGGAACAGCGTAAACTTGTAAGGATGACGTAACACACACACATATTCTGCATCTTTTAAATTTAGAATTGCATACAGTATGCCTAAAAATGAATTAAACTGCATCATACAGCTGCCTCGTCCTCCTAGGACTCTTTAGTGATGCTATAGGAGCCAAAAATTGGGAATTCAAAATTTCTAAACTATTGTAGAAGCAGAAGTGTCATGCTCGTTAAACCCCTTTAATTTATCAATTTAGAAGAAAAAATTAACTAGTTCTGTATAATTTCAAATCGTGTACTACGAAAATGTGTATATTATGTACCGTGCCACTACTCAAATGAGATTAACTGTGGCTATGGAGGCTCCAGCAACCTCGGCGACTAAAACATCCACCAGCAGAGTTTGTCATTCCTATCATTAAAGATGACACAACACACACATATATGCTGTACCTTTTAAAATTAGTAATGGTTACAGTATGCCTAAAAATGAATTAACCTGCATCATACAATGTTTCGTCCTCCTAGGTCTCTTCAGTGATGCTAGGGGCCAAAAGGCGGGAATTCAAAAATCTAAACTAATATAGAAGCAGAAGGGTCATGTGCGTTAAACCCCTTTGATTTATCAATTTAGAAGAAAAAATTAACTAGTTCTGTATAATTTCAAATCGTGTACTACGAAAATGTGTATATTATGTACCGTGCCACTACTCAAATGAGATTAACTGTGGCTATGGAGGCTCCAGCAACCTCGGCGACTAAAACATCCACCAGCAGAGTTTGTCATTCCTATCATTAAAGATGACACAACACACACATATATGCTGTACCTTTTAAAATTAGTAATGGTTACAGTATGCCTAAAAATGAATTAACCTGCATCATACAATGTTTCGTCCTCCTAGGTCTCTTCAGTGATGCTAGGGGCCAAAAGGCGGGAATTCAAAAATCTAAACTAATATAGAAGCAGAAGGGTCATGTGCGTTAAACCCCTTTGATTTATCAATTTAGAAGTAAAATTTATCTAGTTCTGTATCATTTCAAAACTCGTATTCCTAAGACTCTTCAGTGATGCTAGGGGCCAAAAGGTGGTAATCCAAAATTTCTAAACTAATGTAGAAGCAGAAGGGTTAGGTGTTTTATGTAAATTTGTTACGTGAATCCCTGTTACTGCATTTAAAAGTAAAGTATATGTTTAGTGAGATTTTTCCGAATAAGATGGACATCTATTAAAACAATTCGAAATAAGTAATAAATAACTGTCTGTAAGACAACATGAGTTTATATACCAACATGGGTGGCTTAGTGTGATATATCATCATATAAACAAGGCACTTGAGCTCTCGGACGATGGATTAAACGAAACATATAATGGTAAAACAAGAACACTAAACTTAACATGAAACACTTTTCTAAAAATAAATTTCAGTTGAGAAAACATTCAAAGTGTGATAACAAAAACATCCATTTCCTCCAATCTTACTCCACTTAAAAATACAATCAATTCTTACACACTTTTTTTTCGGAAAAGAAAGTATACTGCTAATTACTGGTATAGCACTTTTGGAACTTATTCTGTTTACAATAAAGAAGTGTAAAATAATCCCATTAAAGCCATATACCACAAGGTGTTTTAAGTGATTAAAACAAGATTGAAATCATGGATTCAATAACTTTACTGATTTCCCACTCACAGAAAGGATCAATGTTAAAAAGTTCCCCTCCATCGTATTCACTTGGAGTTAGGTTTAATCACTGCACCAGATGTCGTAGGTGTACGGGCTATTCTTGTAATTCAGGGCATTAATGTTAGGCAATGATTTAGGGGTAAACTTTGTTGCTGATCCTATAGTCTGTGACAAAGCTTTGCTAGTGGGCAGGACTGTGACTGAAAACCAGGATTTATACCCAGCATGTGATGTAACCAGGGCTATGGCAAAGAGACAACATATAGAGGTTGAAGGTCAAGTATATATGTCTGCCCCGGACAGTGCCAGGTGTGTTCCTGACACATTTTGGTCACCAATTTACGACATCCTTGTGTTAGAAGCCAGATGCTGGTTGCCTCTCCAAGCCTCTGCCAATTGTACCCTAAGCAAGAAGCAGTTGCTTGCTGAGCAGCTCAAAGATCCAAGCATCATCTAGCTAAGAAAGATGGCTCTCCTACCAGATGAGGCAGCCAAGTTCCAAAGTGTTTTACATCAAAGAAGGCATTTTGATGAGAAAGTGCCGACCACCAGATGCGACTCCAGAGAATGCCTGGCGAATCGTTCACCAGAGTGTGTTTCCTGTGCTGTATCGAGGGGAAATTATGAGCATAGTCTATGAAAAACCCATGGTAGGCATTAAGGTATTAATAAAATATCTAGCAAGATTCCAAGACATTTTTATTAGCCTAGGCCCAGTAAAGATGTTTCAAAGTAATGTAGGTCATGTCACGTTTGTCAAATGGTTGGTAAATCAAATCAGAAAATTCCACCGGCTCCCCTGCAGCCTATTCCAGCATTTGAAGAACCATTCATTAGAGTCTTGTTTGATTGTGTAGGGCCTCTCCCTAAGAGTAGGATAGGAATCTTACAGTCATATGTACAGGGACATGTTTTCCTGAAGTTCTTTATTTTTGCCAGTTCCGGGTCATCCTTTACAAGCTAGATAATTTGGTCTTCATGAAGAAGAAAGCAAATTTAGTGATTTGTTCTATGTTGTCAGAAATCTAGGTCGGCAAACAGAAAAGAGAGTGTCATTTGAACATGATGAAAGAGTATAATGAGAGAAGTGATAAAAAAAGTGTGTTTCGACCTTAGCCCATGCTTTTAAAACTTCAATTGATTCTGTTTGCGAAATTCATGACAATGTGGATGCTTCTGAGGAAGGTGAGAAAAATATGAAAATACTGTCAAATCCGGATGTGAAACTGGGCGATTTAAGATAAAAAAAAATGAAGTGAAAAACTTGATCCAAGATTATTCAAATATATTCCTGATGTTCCAGCCAAACAAAACAAATGCAGTCTGATGTGGAAATTAGAAATTCTTCCTCAGTAAAGCAGCACACATATCGGTTAAATCCAAGCTAGTTACAGTTTCTAGGAAAAGATTAGCAGTACATGCTTGAGAATGACATTGTTGAACCTAGCAACGATGACTGGAGATCTCCTTGTGTTCTCGTTGGAAAATCGTAACCTCGTACCAGTTTATGTTAAAACAACTGACTCTTATCCATCAATGACAGTATCGATAAAATTGACAGTGCTAAGTTTGTCAGTAAGTTTGTTTCTTTTTAAAAGCTTTTGACAAGTACCTTTGACAGAGAGAGCCAAAGAGATTTCTGATTTTGTCACTCTATATTTACTTTGGTGTTAATCGTGCTTTCTGTTATTGTATTAATTGCTTAAGTTCTGTGAGATTCATTTCTTTTAAGGTGAGAGATATGTTAGTTTGTAATACAGTTTTGTGTAAACATGTTTTGAAGTTAACAATTTTGTGTAACTTGTGTTGCAAGAATATTCTGAAAATTGCCAGTGTTTGCCAGATATTGCTAGAAACGAAGAACGTATTAATTGTAGATATCGGTTGAATTTCCCTTCTCAATCTTATAAACGTCTTGGACTGAAGATGACAAAGCCCTATGTATGCTAGTGTTTAATAGTAAATCGTTGCCACCAAACCACCAATATCCGCTTTTGTTTTTAACCTTGTAGAAAATTGCACTTCCGGTTTATCAAAAGTCCTATAAATGGCTGATCGATGATGGATTGCTTTAACATCACTGATGTTTTATTGTTGCTAAACATAGTTTATATATGTTAACATACACGACATCTCGCCGTAACTCTACACCCACCGAAGTGTATCAAATTAAATTCCAGGTACCGCCGATCAACGCTGTGTCGGGGAGAACAAAATAGCGCGCTACTTTATGCCGCATTATTCCCTATCTGTCTCGCTGGTGAAATGAGTCCCTCATTTGACCCCTGACCCCAGATCAGTGGGACAATAAGTGCACAAACAACACCTAGTGTTTTTTCAACATTGAGGGCAGAATACATAACAGTGGCGGGGTCGGGGTAGGTGATACCCTGAGATACCTAAAACAGTGCTCCACTCACCGCTAATACGTTTTAACACGAGAAGGGTGTGAAATAATCAGAAATGTGTTTTACTAAACAAGAATGTACAGTGACGAAAACAGAGCTACACAATCTTTCGAGTATATCAGTTGGAAAATGAGTTTTTCATTTTAAAAAAAGTTAACAATTCGATTGATCGAGCAATCCGAGCTGATAGAAGTCCTATTGTTTATAGGTAATGAAAACTACAAGGTTTATTAACGGATTAAATAGCACACGATATTAACGAGAAAGTTATCAGCTCGAGACGTTATCATGCCTGGTGGGCTGTGCTGTAACAGACGGGTGGTACACGTTACATGCTATCTAACTCCACATCTTAATAAGTTACATTAATTCAAAGCCTCTCGGTGCACGGCTTACTGTTTGGTGCAAAATCGAAACTTCATACCTGTGGAGAAATTTCCCTCTTTGATGAAGGAGAGATCAAATGTCTCTTAATTTCATTTTTTATTAATAAGTAAACATATGGTACATTTTGCAAGTCATCATTATGACAATATATGCATCGATGAATGAAATATAAATATTGTTGTTGAGTTAGATAGGCCTAAATCTGTAACTCTATCATGTAGTATGTAAAACACACACGCTGTTTCGGGGTAGTACTCCGCTCTACGGAACATTAGTCCGGTTCTGTTACAAATATTTTTTGTTTTTGATTGTTATACATTTTTCGTTCTAATTGATACATTAGGTAACTTCATATCCAATAGAACTGTTGAATTACGTCAGAATCAGACAGAGAATATGATTCATCAATTCACCGTGAAGCTTATCTGGTACAGATTTAGCCTCATCACACACAATATCAGACCAGACAATACCTCGCCACACACGTCAGAACACCTCAGGCATTTCTGGCGATATTTAAGACGTGTTCCTTGGGAAACAGTCGACGCCATTACCCTTCAAAAAGTTTTAAAAACGTCTCGGCATAATAAAAAATTGCTGAAGTTACGTAGAGTTGTTATCGATAGACGCACGCTACGTTCGATGTACTGTTTGATGAACGTAGCGTTCAATGTGCTTTGTGATGAACGTAGCGTTCACTGTGCTTGGCGATGAACGTAACGCTCACTGCTGTGTAGTGAACGTAGCGTTCAATGTGCTTTGTGATGAACGTAGCGTTCACTGTGCTTGGCGATGAAAGTAACGTTCACTGCTGAGTAGTGAACGTAACGTTCAGTGTGCTTTGTGATGAACGTAGCGTTCATTGTACTTTGTGATGAACGTAGCGTTCACTATACTTTGCGATGAACGTACCATTAATCGTGCTTTGTGATGAACGTAACGCTCATTGTGCTGTGTGATGAACGTAGCGTATGCCGAGGAAAGACACCATACTTCCAGGTAAACGGAGCGTGCGCCAAGATTAAGTAACATGTTTATATACATCACGATAAACATAGCGTGTGCCAGGTTACAACAACATGTTTGCTATGCAAACGTTTTGTGTTCCAAGTTATAACACACGCATCCCGTTGACTTTGCGCATGCTAAGTAAACAAAAACCCATCCCAATGAACACCCTGCGCACTTAGTTAAAACAAAATGTATCCCGATGAACGTAGCTTACACCTAGTAAAGCATAGTCCATTAAAAACATACATACATCAAAATGAAGGTCTAATACGTCGTAAATTGAAATGCATCGTAATTCACTCATATTTGCCTAATTTAAAGCAACACATTTCCAATGAGCTGAACATGCGCCTATTAAAACACATGCATCCTTATAAACGTAGTGTGCGCCTAGAGAAAACAGTATACAGATCGTGTGCAACACAGCCTTTTCGAAACGTGCTATATGTACAATGTACTCTCTATTTTATACACTGTGCTATCCATCTTGTCATGCTTATGTATTTTGATTGTCAATATGTCCTCATGTCACGCATTTCCATATGTCTGGGTGAAATAATAAAATCTTGTGAAAATCTTGTGGAAAGACAGCTGCCCCATCAACGTAGTGTGCGCCTAGGTAAAACTAGTTAAATTGTTTATTTTTATTTTGGCATTGTTATGTCCACTCATGGCCTTTCGACCTTTAGCGGACGAGAAAAAGAGGGGAATGAGAGTAGATGGGATAAATTACAGTGTATAGAAGGAAAAAAGTTAAAACAACCAGTAGTCTATTTAACGTAGTGTGTGCCTAGTTAAAACAACCAATGGTCTATTAAAAGTTGCGTGCGCCTAGTTAAAACAGCAAGTTGTCTATTTAACGTAGTGTGCACCTAGTTAAAACAACCAGTGGTCTATTAAAAGTTGCGTGCGCCTAGTTAAAACAGCAAGTTGTCTATTTAACGTAGCGTGCACCTAGTTAAAACAACCAGTAGTCTATTAAAAGTTGCGTGCGCCTAGTTAAAACAGCAAGTTGTCTATTTAACGTAGCGTGCACCTAGTTAAAACAACCAGTAGTCTATTAAAAGTTGCTTGCGCCTAGTTAAAACAGCAAGTTGTCTATTTAACGTAGTGTGCACCTAGTTAAAACAACCAGTGGTCTATTAAAAGTTGCGTGCGCCTAGTTAAAACAGCAAGTTGTCTATTTAACGTAGCGTGCACCTAGTTAAAACAACCAGTAGTCTATTAAAAGTTGCGTGCGCCTAGTTAAAACAGCAAGTTGTCTATTTAACGTAGCGTGCACCTAGTTAAAACAACCAGTAGTCTATTAAAAGTTGCTTGCGCCTAGTTAAAACAGCAAGTTGTCTATTTAACGTAGTGTGCACCTAGTTAAAACAACCAGTGGTCTATTAAAAGTTGCGTGCGCCTAGTTAAAACAGCAAGTTGTCTATTTAACGTAGCGTGCACCTAGTTAAAACAACCAGTAGTCTATTAAAAGTTGCGTGCGCCTAGTTAAAACAGCAAGTTGTCTATTTAACGTAGCGTGCACCTAGTTAAAACAACCAGTAGTCTATTAAAAGTTGCGTGCCCCTAGTTAAAACATCAAGTTGTCTATTTAACGTAGCGTGCGCCTAGTTAAATCAGCAATTTGTCTATTCAACGTATCGTGCGCCTTGTTAAAACAACATTTACAGGTATGTAGTCTATTCAACGTATCGTGCGCCTAGTTACACCAATCTGTAGTATATGTAACGCAGCTTGCGCCTAGTAGACATACTGTGCGCCTATTAAAGAAGACACGTTACAATTCAACGAGAAGTCGTGTTCATTGTTTACATAATGCAGACTTATTAAAATAACATTCTTCTGTTCAACGTAGCGTGTCGCCTGTTAAAACACCGCGCATCAAATTGTCAACGTAGCGAGCGCCCTCTAGGTTCTTGTTTGTTTATTGTCTATATGGCGTGAGGCGACGAATTAGACCTAGTTGTTCGCGGCTGTAATGTGTTCGTGATGAAACACTAAAAACGCTATTTGTAGACTTCAAAGATCCTAATAAAAACAATGATTATTTATATTTCTGTACAAAACACAATGCTCCGAGCTCACTTTCCCAGGCCGCTTAACAGATAAATCATTTACTATACAGATTTATAAATATAACCCCAGTCTTTTTATTCCTTCGTCAGATTTCACCCTTTCGTGTGTATGTGTACATATAAACAAAATTTCTGAACCGGTGGAATTTTAATGAATTATTAATTTACAACCATTACACTTCAACGACCCGTTCGTGCACACCGATTAGGCTGACATGCAATACTAATAATGGGCTAGTTCACCGGTGAACAGCCATCCGGAACGAACTTCATACTAGACAGTATATCCTAACCCTATACAGCACAACAAAGATACAGTTTTCTTTTCAATCTGGTGAAAAAAGTCAGTGAAACTATATCAATTTTCAATTTTATCGTTTCATCAAGAAAGAAATAATAAATAGTTACAAACTATAACAAACTTGTAATATGAAATCGTACAACATACTGTACCGCCCAAGTTGAGTGTGAGAGAGAACGGACATTTTCAAAGATTATTTATTTTGGGGAAAAAAATTAAAAAGCAGGTTAACAAAATTTTAAGAAACAAGAAAATATGTTCATTTGTACACGTACTCTTTCGATTTTGTTATTTCAAACCTTCATTATATCAGATTAAAAATGAAGAAATAGAGATTTCAAATACTTCGTCTATCAAACACCTTAACTATATTTTGAACTGATTCAATACGATAAAGATTTGTTCGCTAAATACATTTATAAGTAATTTTGATGTCTCTCATCTTACATTGACAAAAGGTATTAATTACAATTTAAATCCAAGGAATATATAAATACATATACAAACTGTTTTAATATAATGAATGAAAGATTTCTAGAATCACAGTTTAAATAAATTTCCTCTTTTATAATCAAAAACATATCTCTTTTTTTTTCATTTTAAGTTTCCTCTAAAGAAAATAAGATATCTCCTGTTATAACAAAACAGTTTGTTCATTGTTTTTTGTTTTGTTCAGTCATATCAAGATATCTTTATTCTATATATTTGAAGTAATTATATTTATGTTCCATTTTATATAAAGATATTTCTGGAATTTTTAAAATAAGGCTATCGTATCCATTCGAAGTAATGCTATCTACATTTCATTTAGTTTAAACTGTATTTATTTGTAAATTAATTCAACATGTAATACAACAATGTTGATGTAATAGTCGGATTCAGAAACAAGTACAGCGAACTTACATTAATCTGTCTCCGTGATTGTAACGTAAGCAAGGGGACGGTACTGACAAGTGGGAACGGAAAGGGTGCAAGAGGAAACTGTTGTGGATTTAACGATACAATACTTTAGATATGTTTATTCCATTTAATAATCATATAGATATATCATTAGTCATAATGACACTTATATGCTATTTGATATAATGATATGTGGTCGGATGGTATAATGGATAGCGCCCATGCCTTTCACTAAGGCGGCCGGGGTTCCGATCGACGTGAAAAGGTATGGGGTCACCTGTCCGATCACGTGGCTTTCCTCCGATTTCCTCCAACAATCCCCCCCCCCCCCCCCCTCGCCCGCCAACATCCTGGCCAACAAGAGTGATCAATTTATATAAGTTTTTTTTAACTCGTTTCATAATTGTTGTAAATAAATAAAGATTATATATAATTATACTTGTATCTATATTCCACTTGATCATAGTAATGATAATTATATTCCATATGATTTAATGATATAAAGAAATATATACGCTCCATTTCATGAAATTATATCTTAATTCTATTTTATATAATGACATTATATCTTGTACTCCATCGGATTTATGATCTCACGTTCCATTATATATTATGATATCTCTAACTTTTGACTTTGATCATATTTATTGTCCAAAAAGGGTACAAAGGATTTGGTACAAGTTATGAAAACTTATGAAGCCATCTCCTATCAACAAAAAAATACGCAAATGAAGACATTGTCAATTACAAATTGAAAAAGTCAATTTTACATAATGTATGCAAATGGTGATATAAAGATAAACATAAATTGCATGTTTAAAATCTTTTATATCTATTAATATATGATATGATGATTACATGGTATCTATATATAACATCGATATAATGATATATCATATATAATGATATCAATATTCAGTTTGTTTGATATCGATATAACAATTAATATAGTATCTATATTTCATTTTAAAACATCTCAGACAATTATGATTTCACTTTCTTTGTATAGACATATTAACTGCTAAATTGACCTGCTATAAAGGACTCTATTAGCATATCAATTTCATTTCATCGATGTTGTGGTCAAGCTTTTTTCTTTAGTTTTAAGATTTTGAAATTATACATCCCCGATGTTCATTTTTTTCAGTGAAAACTGCAATAGTTTGTCATCGGAGACAACATTTAATTAAAATCAATTATCTTTTACTTTTTTAAGTAATGCTGCTCTCACTAACACATTGGAAATGCTCTTTGTTGGTCGTCTACCATCTGTTATTATGTTGTATTGTAATTTATGTTGTATTGTAAACGGTGACAAATCGTGTAATCAGCCACATTTACGCGTCACTTATTAATTTTGAGTCTGAATATAGCAGACGTTTCTTTTGTTTTCGCTCCACATATTTCCTTACCATTGATGAACGAATGATATCCCCCCCCCTCCCCAACGTAACCATTGCAAGGGTACGCCTATAGAAAAGATATTCCGAATGTTCTCGCTAACGACTGAGGCTGATAATGTACCGCGTTTACTCATTATATAATGATGAATGGAAGATTTGTATATATTTAAAACAAATAGTTCCTGATTTCTGACAGTTTGGAGGTTCCATAACTGTCACAGAACACGATAGACACAGTGTCCTGGTTCATCTTTTAAAAGTGTTTTCCTTTTGTCTTTTGCTAAGTCATTTCGGAACCGATTTAAAGTCTGTTTTCATTAAAATAATGCTTTATTTGCTATTTTGTGATAAAAGATTACAATTATTTCTGCGCTATTTTTTGTCTTATCACATGATTAGCGATTCATCATCTTTATAACAAACAATTCAAGTCTTTCCTTTTTTAATATCCATCTAGTTTTCATTGGTCAGGAACTCCGGAACTGTAACATTGTCCTTTTTTTTCGGTATTCAAAATAACGTGTTCTTGACAGACGATTTAACTCTAATTGTTTTAAGCAGAAGGTTAATATTGAAAGTTTCCGGTAGTGAGTCTGTGCATTGCTATTGAATAAGTTTTATTTCGGTAAATTTGCCTTCTTAAGTTTGCATTATCAAAAGAAACTTTTATATATTTGCAACAATTAAAACATGTTTTTCCCAATAAAATAATTCTTGTATACATTTGAATATCGTACAGTATTACTCTTCTTTGGGCTGGACAGAAGCTAGATATGGCTCTTATTCCGGGAAGAACCAGCATGTTGGGAGAAACTCACAGGGAAGTTTCAAAATACCTTTTCACCTCCTATAAGATAAGGAAATCGAACCCCGGCCGCCTTGGTGAAAGACTGGTGCTCTGTAGCGCTCTATCCAATGAGCCACCGGGCCATCCATTATTCACTGGCGTTATTCGTCATTTTCGGTATCGAGTCCGACCTAACTAACACCTTGTATTCTGGTGTGTTAAGATATTTATTGTTTTCCAGCGTAGTTCTAGCATTACATCAGAGTTTATATTTGTACGCATTCATGCATTTGTTGTGCTTCCATCTGCACAAGAACAATTGACCCTGTCCTTGAACTTACATAGTTCAGATTGTCTATGAGTGCCAACTGAGGGTAGCTCGTTGTTCAACTAAGTAGGACCTAGGTGTGTTAACTTCATTTAGACCATACCCTAAACCATAAGTCTTCTGTTTATTATACCTAAACGACTGGAAAATAAATGATATTGATCAAGATCAGTAACAAGTCTATCATTATATACGGACTGGTAACAAATCAGATATATAACTAGTGGACTAGCATCAAGCCGAACAGTAAGTTGACTAGTAACAAGTATAAAAATCTTATAGTAAGATCTTTGGTAAAACGTATCATGAATATATAAAAGGTGTTTAAAGGGCACGATTAACGAAAACTGAACTAATCTGTTTTACGAGAATGCATTAAGCAAGTTATGTAAATTTAAATGAACCCCTTGAAGCCTTGAATGGCAGTGCGAACTGAGTCTTAATTGAAAAAAGTGAAATTGAACAAATGTAAGAATTGTAATTAAAACTTTGATTGTATTGGAAAAGCTCTTTGCTTTTCGCCGGATTTCCCGTCCCTAGTGGTTTAATATTTTAGGAAATGTTTAAAGGGGAGTTGGGGGGTTGGGGGGGGGATATCTGTTTTGAAGCGATACGACTTTTATATGTTTGTTTCTTAGAAAAATGATTCTATATTGGAAACATCTAAGATTCACTTATAAATAAGATTTTTTTTATTTAAAAAGACTTGGCGTGTAGAGTAGTGGATCAAAATGAATCCATGAGAATAACGTGTATATACAGTTTTCGCAGGTTTCGGGTACGTATGCCGGTACATGCTAGCATCTGGTGTAATTATAAACCAAAGACATATGTCACGTGTAATGTTGTACTGACAGTGTAACTTACATACCATAGTTCTTCGGTTTTTCTCATCCATATATACTTTGACTTGACCACAAGTAGGACGAGTCTTTCTCACAATAATATGCTTTCAAGCCTAAGGAAAGTCCATTATTATTAATTCTTTTTTTTTCTTCAACTTAATGAACTTTGTGAAATAAAATTTAATAAAAGCAATAATTTCTTTATAATATTAAACGCTTTAAAGTTTAACAATTGTGTCTTGATTGAATATAGTATACAGATAGACGAGACGAAACAAGAGGTCCCAGAAATAAAACATATATCATGTACGATAACGTTATAAAAATTTCATGTAACAGGTCGAAAAATTATATATAATGTACGATACAGTTATAGAATTTAACAGACCGAAAAAATATATTTCACGTATAATACAATTATAAAACTTAAATAGATCGAGAAATTTGTCAGTATTTTCAATAATTTAAAAATGTCACTCAAGTGCGACGATGGCTAACCATTGAATAAATTATCTGGAATAATTAAATTCGTTGACAATTTTGTTCAATATACAATGTATTTCATAAAGTTATAAACATATAACCTTTATCTATGTACATTTTGTATACGTTCTCCAATAAAAATATGCAAACTGCATATCTGTTTTCATTTCTTTAAATAGGAAAATGAGGGGTTGTTATTTAATGCTTAAACAAACTATATAGAGATTTAAAGATAATAAAAAAATAAGTATGAAAAACGCTTTATAAATTCAGTATGAACACGAAACTTTAAAGTCGTATTAATTAGGGAATTTGAACAAAATTCATCAGGTCGAGCCAATAAGAAATCTTAAGTAATTATTAGAAATTATGTAAATCAGAGAATCTGACCTAATAAATGCTGTTTAGAAATATTTAAATGTAACTGTAAACTAAAATTGTGTGTTTTGTATATCTTTATGCATGAGGATGATCACAGAAATTCTAGACCAAAATGCAAATTTTTAGAAAAAAATCCCAATTATTCCAATAGAAACTATGAATTTACTAAAATATTTAAATAAGTTTGCAAAATGAAATTTAATACCACAAAAGAAAATCTCGGCCTAACATTACAGATTTTTCTTCTTTCGACTTCTACAATGTTATTAGAAATTAATCAAGACATCAATGAGATTCGACACTCAGATACAAATATTGAAGACATAATTCTCCTTATTTTGGCCAGTAGGTACCCCACGTTTTAATTATTTTATTATTTTGGCCAGTATGTACACCGCGTTCTAATTATTTTATTATTTTGGCCAGTAGGTACCCCAGGGTTTAATCATTTTATTAATTTGGCCAGTAGGTACGCCACGTTCTAATTATTTTTGTATTTTGGCCAGTAGGTACCCCATGTTCTAATTATCTTATATCGTTAATGAGTTTCAGTATGCTGAAACACCTCACAATATACACTTATCATAAATTACTATAACTCTATATGAAAATCTAGTAAGTATGGTACACATGTAGCAGTTACATTGTATCATAATTTTGTAGTATATTTTCATAAATATAATATATGTCAATAAGTTGTTTATCAATTTATTCTTTACAATAAATAATTGTTTATATGGAATTGTTTTTTATTGTGGTAATATCCATTCCTTTCGAAAGACATACGGATAAGTGTGACGTTATAGAAATTATTACCGTGATTTTAAGGGCCGTACCTTTAATGTAGAAACAATTTTAAAATTCCGTATTATAATAAGAGCTATATGACAATATGATTTTACATGCAAATTAATGCACATGTGAAAAACTTTGAGAATTTCAAAGTTACAAGACACAAAAAAGACTTTTTTCAAATACTTCTCCTTTTATTAATTTCTTCAACATTAGAAAACATGATAAACTCTGATATTCAACAGGCAATATTTCGTCAGTATTTTCTCTCTCATAGTTTTATTTTTGTATTTACACATAGAAATATAATTATCCATAATCGTTCTGATTATGAACATTTTGTAATTTTTCTGATTTATGTGAAGTTTGTTATATAATCAGCACTACTTTCTCCCATTGTCCGTCTAAACCACAGTCTGTAAATAAACTTATATATTTTGCTGAAATAACTCACAGTCTCTGTTGAATATAAAACGTGCACCTGCAATGTCATTGTCCAGAGTTTCCGTCAGAACCAGCACACACACAATAAGTTACGTCACACACACAGCTCCGTGTGCGAGTCCTACACTACAGATCACAGATACACTCTGTAGGAATACTACTTTAGTCTCATATTCAGGACTTTTTTCTGGAAATCGTTGATTTTACCTGAGAGAAAGCCCTGCCTGTCTCTGGCTCCATTCACTGTCGCACAAGGAGGCAAGAGCCATGTTCATAGGTAGGTGGGTAATGCCGTGGGGTCGCATCATAAGTTCTTGGGAGGGGGGACGGTGGGAATACCCCCCTAGAGGTCCGTATCCAGGGAGGGACAAAATGTTTGCCGGAATTCCATGGTGTGTGTTCCGTACGAGCCCTCCGTGTCCATACATACTTGCTGTAGCCAAAGACAGCTGCAGTGATGTAGGGTTTTGTCCTTTCAAATCAATAATCTTTGGAGGGGGACTTGGAATCCTATCAAATATATCAAACTTTTTCTTTTTGATATTTTCATTACCGTTCACATCGTCGGGTGTCGAGGATTTCCGTTTGATAGATCCCATTTCCGAGTCCTTCCGGGATGAGAGGTTATCGTTTCCTATGATACTGTCAATTGTAAAAAGACTTTTCCGGGTTTCCGGACACTGTCCAATTCTTAGATTACAATTGTTATTTGGTTCATTCCGTACACATCTAGAGACATCTGTCCTCGTCTCCAATGAATCCCGCGAATTATCGTCTTCGGAACAGATGTTGATGCCACTGTCGTCTTCGCCGTTATTGGATATATCGTCTCCAGCGTCGGATAACCGATCATCGCCTCCATCAGAATCGTCGAAATCATCTCCTAGTGCTGATGATTCGTCTCCGTTCTCTCTGTCGTCCTTTCCTGTAGATTTTACGCGCCTCTTTCGTCTCCTGTAGTTGCCGTTCTCAAACATTTCCTCGCAGTTAGGATCCAATGTCCAATAGTTGCCCTTTCCTGGTTTGCCTTTTTCTCGGGGAACTTTCACGAAACAATCATTTAGACTTAGATTGTGTCGGATTGAGTTCTGCCACCCTTGTTTGTTGTCATGGTAATACGGAAATCGCTCCATGATGAACTGATATATTCCGTTCAGGGTGATTTTCCTATCTGGTGCGCTTTTGACGGCCATGGCGATGAGTGCAATATAGGAAAATGGTGGTTTCTGCGGCTGTTCCCGGCGTTGCATTTCTTCGATCATCCTCAGGGCGTAGGCCCTATTGAAGTCCAATGGAGGGTAGAACATGGAGGAGGGATGAGAGTAAGGGGCCATACCGTGCCCCATAGCACCGAAGGGACTGTAGAATCCGCCGACAACTCCGGGATGAGACACGTTTGGAGAAGTTTGGTGCTGAGACGGAACAAGATCATTTGGAGACGCCATGTTGAAGACACAGCTATCGAAGAAAATTATAACTTATGTCTTTAAATATTAAAAAGTCACTTCAGGAAAAAACTGTCTCTGGTTTGACGATGATCAATGTTGACGTGCGTATCACCACAAATTTGTTCCGGTGTCAATTATCTGTCCATCAAAGTGTACTATATTACATGAACGTGTGCTCCCGTGGAGGTGAGCCGTGCGAGTGAGGTCTAACGAGGCGTGTGCCGGGGGTGTAGTCAGCTCGCCCAGGATACCACCATTGTTGTATGTTATTGTTTTCTCCAGTAAGTTGACTTACTGATGGCTAAAATAAATCGTACGGTGAGTAAACATTTGTAAAGTAGCTTTTTGTCCTGGAGGCCCGATGGCTGTCAGTCAGCCATACAGAGCGACGCACACAACTCACGGCAGCCAATCAGAAGCCGCCTACGTAGAGAAAATGTTTATAAAACATTGTTAACAAAACTAGTGCCCACCCATGACGGTTTATAAGTGTTTATTTTGAAAATTCAAAACGAGAAATTGACCACCATGTGTATAAACACACAGTTAGAAGTTTTTTTACACTAAGTCTCGCATGTCTGCTATTTAATTAACAATCGAATTTCACCCCGATAATATCAGCACACCACGGCATTGGGTGAGACCAGACAGCAGCGCATTATAACGTAAACGATTCTAATCACGATATATTCGCCGTGTACACATACTGATAAAGCCTTACTCGAGCCGAACAGAATCCTACATTTCTTTTGCTACACTGATTTCCACAAGAGCCGCTCTGTTGTGAACGTATTAAATCGGAGATATGCGATTACTTGTAACTGTTTCATTTCAAACCCGCTTCTCAGAATGCTATACCTACAGTTACACGTAACTCTTGTTTCATCTACTTTCAATTTGTTGTAATTTTACCTCATTTTGTTGTTAAAGTTTTCAGTAAGTTTTCAATTTTACTGAAAGTGATATTACCTTTAATTTAGTGTAAAGCTAATTTCTGTATATTTCTTTTACACTTTATATGAAATTCCATCTTATACAAAAGCACATTTGAAAAGTCTCGTAATAATTTGACACGGTGTAACAAAGTACGTTCTCATTTGTTATATTACATGACTGACCATTTTTCTCTCGCCTTCCTCCCCAGTTTTTTTGTGTGAGTTCCCCTCTATGATAGCTGGTGGTTTACTACGGGCCAGTAATAGCTGCCGGGCCGTAAATCAGTTATAAATGGCCCCGTCCTGGAGGCAGGCAAACTCATCACTCACAATATAAACAGAACTCAGTCTCTCGTAGTAACAAAATAAATAGCGAAAAAATAAATGTAGGCTTTAGTTTACCTTCTATACAACTTCCATGTATGAAAGCTCATTTTTCTGCCATTTTATCCCCCTTGCCATTTTGTGAGAATGGTTAAACATGTGGACTGGTGAACATGTAACAGTAGATATGATTTTAAAGATTCATAGGTGTGACCATTTCATCTGGAAACGACACACACGTCTGTAGTAAGTATGATTACCGACAGTTATTGTCTCGTGGTTTATAAGATTTTTATCATCAAACTGGACGTGCTTGTATATTTCCTGTGGTTCCGAGTACTTACGACAGATATACTTCGACCATTGCATTCAGTTTTATACCCAGAGTGATTTAACATAGAAAAAATATTTTAGTTACAATATTGAATTTATCTATAATAAATATATGTAAGTGTTTAATTTTAAAATGTATAGCAGTAAGCATTCGGGCGCTTTAATATGATGCAGCAATGTAACAGTTGTCTTTTTGTGCCTCGCTGTCTTTTGTATAAATTAAAAATGACATTTTCCAATTTATTTCCATTCCCTGATCGACTTTGAATTTCTCCGCATCTTCACAATATTGAATAATTGTGATATATTAATTATATTTTGGATGTGGTCATATTTCCTGAATGTGGAACTTTTTAGAGAGAAAAAATGATTTAAACATATAACAGACTTTACAAACGAATCGGGCACTATTTTATTGAAGACCTCTTCGATACTAAACATGAGATAACAATACATTTGCATATCACGCAATGTTAGAGTTACTTATATTTTACAAGATAGATTTTTCGAAAAATAAAGCCAGCTTCACATTTCCTACAAGATACAAGAAACTTTATTTACCGTCGCATACATATAACAAAGAACATTACATCGTGCGAACTATTATTGCGACACAATCATTATATATATTTATTGGAATATAAAAGCCGAATTCGTACATGAATTTCACTTTAATTTCATTAAAACTTTAAATAAATAAATAAACTGTTCGGCAGATATTAAAGACCAAAAATTCAGAGATTAATTTCTTATTACATGTAGAACCCTGAACTTCTGTAATTTTCCCACAAACTCCATGTTGTTTTTACTACACGGGGGCGCTAAAGAGATTAACCCCTCCCTTTGGTTATTGCAAACAAAACACCTGGTCATAGATCGGGGGATTATACAAAACACACCCCGGTTACCGGACCAAATCTCCGGCTCGTCTGTTCTCGCACTAATACAATTAACCTGATCAGTGCCTTTAATCAGTGTATCAATGACGTGCCGGTGTCCAAATACTCTGGACACCTTTCTCTGACCATTGGATAAAGCGAGGTGTACTCGGCCACTTTCTACTGTCCAAATATTTTATCAAAACACCATCTCGGTGTTAATTGTCTGTGAGACCAAAAAGTCTATTGTAAAAAACACACTGGCTAGCCTGGGCTAAACAGAGCAGTTACGACTTTGTACCATTATATAATTACAGGAAATAGACATATGTACGTGAAATAGAGTAGTATTCATTCTGTAACTGTCACGGTTTATATAGAAATAAATAAAAATTAAAAAGATGGTGATTCCATTTGAGACAATTTTTTTGTTTTGAAATTACAAATCAATATAACACATTTTGTCTTCTATATTTATGTATGTCGAAACCATTGTTTAACTCATCAAATGTATGATATTTTATTTCAATTAACAAAATATGAATTTGAATATAAATCAAGAGGTGTGTAACATTACAACGATTTCCATGCCATAAAAGACACCAGTATGCTTGGTGCATTTTAAATCTGGAATTATTATGTTTCATTTGATGATAAAGTTATAAATATATATTTTTAAATTATGTGCGCGACCTTTTCTTTTAATTTCAGTAAAGTAAAATAAAATTTGCAAATGCTTCATAGTGTGTCGGTATGAAAATTGAAATTCAATAACCTGTTATTATTTTTCAAATGTTTAATGCTTGACACATTCATAATGATATTTATTGACTTTAAATATATACAATATTTAATGATATAAATGTATAAACTAATAGTATGAATTACAATTTCCAGAGTTTTTGGAGCTTACGGGTTCCACAGTTTAATTTTAATCTCTTTATTTCCTCCAGTATGAAGTTACATTAACATATCACACAGCAGTAATATAACATTTCAATCAATTGACAGACGTACTTGAACACTGGAGAAGTATATTATATCATATTCTAATTGTACCAATTTCAAAATCCTCGCTGAGTTTGAACACCTCGATCTATTCTGCCAAAATTACTTTTAATGTAGCGTAGCCGCACACTTGTCAGGAAAACAAGAAATATAATTATTGTAAATATGAAAACACTTACATTTGACATTCTAAGGAAAAGCCGAAATTTCTCTTAGCGTAGGAAAAGAATAATATGAAGAAACATTTAGATGGTTGTCTTAAAAGAATGGACACAATTTAATTATATTTCCTTTGATTTTTTAAAAGGCTGAATTCTTGGTGTTCTAATTTTGATAAGAAAGTAAATAAGTCCCTTACTTAAGCAGTGGTATTTTATAGAGTTATGTAAGACTTTCCTCTCATTTCTCTACTGATATATTATACATGTATAATTACCAACTAGACGACCCCTCCCCTTTAACACATTAAACCATAAACTTAAATTAAAACTAAATAATTCCTTGGATATAGACGAAGATATTTTATATATAAATTCTGTAATTATTATTTACAGAATCCAAAGTACATTTTCAGGCCAGTTTAATATGAATATATTTCATATGAACATAAAGGATAAATTCACTTTTCAAATAAATTTAAATTTAAGGCAAAGGCGGACTTTGTGGCAGATTATTTCAACAAAACAAAACAATGGCCATGGATTTTAACATTGTCTGTCCGATGTCAGAAATTAACTAAAAGATCATAGTTCGTCTTCTCTTGTAAACTTACAGTGCAGATACACAAGTTAGAACGACATTTTTGATAAATAAGGTAATCATTTAAATATCAGAAAGGTTGATTTCTCACGGAAATGGCTGCAAAATCCGTGACTAAGTAAATAAGTCAATTTAAATTTCAATAAGATTATAATGATACTATATATTTATTACATAAATCCCTTGGCCTTCCTAAGCCTAAGATAAAACGTGTTAGTCTATGGCGGTGCCGAGATTTCCACCCTCGCAATCTGCTCTATACTAATGAGAAATTGTTGTAAAAACACTACCAGACAGGATCAGGGACCACTTGACCAGAATTGTCACCTCGGCTATCGCTCATAAGCCTGGGATGGACAGCGGTCAGTGTGTGGTCACTCTACCCACCTGTACAGGTGAGTTGGGAGCCGGAAACCTAAGATTAAGTCATCAACATAATCCAATCAATTGATATAGGTAGTTTTATTTGTGATAATTTCACATAAGTTTTGTTTTTACAATCCCGCGGATATTTCTCGTCCCCCGGAAGGTCCAGCGTTGTACAGGGTTTAGGGATAAGACGTCCTTGTTTTATTATCATAGCACATCCCTCCTGACCCGGGGGCCCGGAAATACAATCACGGAGGGGGAGAGGTGTCCAAATCACATTGTTAAACTATCACCCTGTACAAAACCCCGTAATTAATATGATCTAACAGAGTAAGCTGGTGGGTCAATATTATCGTTATGTTGGTGAGAATTGGTCCTAAACAACTCGGGTAGCCACCTGTTTTGTGGTTTATGGCGAAACATTAACACCATCAAACCTCATTTGTGGCCAAATGTGTTGGCAACCAGTAAACCATACTGAATTAATACAATTAGGATGATGCAAGAAAAACGATGTGCTTTATCGTTATATCACAGTGTGATAGTACTGCACCGGAACAAATATTCTAATGGAGACATTGTTCCAAAATAATAAATGTAACGAACTTATCGAGACTGTTGTAGTAGATGGAAACAACAGACGAATTAAAAATAAAATTTATTCATTAGTTATCTAATAAAACATTTTTGTTCCAATGTTAGTGTAGGTTTTGTTTCGTTAGAGTAACAGAAACAAGATGTGGAAACAGGCTTATATATAATACTACTTCCTTCAAATGGAAATGTAATGATATAAAGGAAATATGAGAACATTTCGAAAGATTTACAATATGATCAGATGATATTAGTACAAATGTCAGTACATTTTCTATTGCTAAATCTCAAATGTATTATTATCAGTATCACTTTGCCTTCTGAAGTGATCTTCAATGTAATGGAGATTAGTCAAGTATTTTAGATAAAATACCATCGGTCGAAACCATCTCCCTTCTATATAGTGTTCGTCAGAGGATTAATTGATGCACACATCTCTATATTTGTCTTAAAAAATCAAACTTAAAATAAAAAGAAACCTTTTTGCTTACTTGTTGTTCAGGAGGGTTAAACTGATTTCCAGGTGCTATTTTCCTTCAATATTTCGATTTAAAGGAGAAATGATTTTCTACATTGTAAATTAGTTTTTATAGACATTGCTGTTTTATTTAAGTTCCTATCAAAATTATTATTTACATTTTATAGGCTGAATTGTTCAGTATTTTTGAAAAAAATAGATATTCTGATTTTGTAGCTGAAAATACACGAGTGAAAGCATCAATGCTTCTATATATATTCGTATTGGATTGAAAGTTTAACTTATAGATTATCATTTTGTATACATTTCCTTTCAACAGTTTGCGTTTTGTCGCATTTTTTTGGGTTAAACTGTTTCTTCGGTTGTATATATTTCACGTATCGTTGTAATATTTACCTTCAAAAACATTATACATCTTGAACTGTAGGTTTCATTTGAGCATTTTGGCTGTATTTTAATGTAAAATGTAATATCAGTTGTATTTGATCGTTTCTATATATGCAGATATTTAGACTGGCGCACTTGTCTAGAATAATGAACGAGAAAACAAATCTGACCATTCGGATGTTTGAGTTCTCAATTTAAGGGGAACTAATTTAGCAGTAATATACTGATAGAAAGTTCTTCATATCAAAACACATTGCTGGTACATGTATCTAATCGGACACTTGTTGTACAATGTTTATAATTGGTATTATGATTCATTCATGTATTTGCGATAATGTAATAATCAATTCGAGTGAAAGAAAGAGTGTTCAATGATTTTTAAAACTGACTTTACTGTGGACTACTTTTGTTTTTTTTTTGTCATTAGTTTCTTCATTATAAGTACAAAACAGTATTTGCTATTTGACCACTCAAGTTAGCCAATATTCTGAGGGAAACGGATTAATACAAGCTACTATAGCTTGTTTTCAAAACCTTCATCAGATCTCATTTTGTATTGTATTGTATTGTTCATGTATATTCATGATTGTTCTAAATAAAATACTGTTTAAATCAAAGAAAGAAAGAAGAAAATAAAAAAAAAAACCTATCGTAACAAAGAGGACCACACCAGCTATTTCCAAGGTATATGTGCGTACAATATATCGGGTGACTGTGGTTTACAGGACCAATATAGTAGTATATAACACGGGAGAGTAATTCTGATAAATAGGGAAACAAAAGTCGGTTTTTTTATCCACCCATTTGTTCCTAAGTGTGTTAACTTTGTGGTATACTTTGTCCATAAGCGTGTTGACCTTGTGGTATATTTTGTCCCTTAATGTTTTGACTTGTGATATTCTTTGGCATCAAGTGTATTGACTTGTAGTATACTTTGCCCAAAAGTTTTTTGACTTTTTAGTACACTTTATTTCTTATTGTGCAGACTTTGTGGTACACTTTGTGATAAATTGTGTTGACATTGTATACTGCGTCCTCAAGCGCGTTAGCGCTGTTGGATATGTTGTCCTCTAATGGAACTTTTTTTTTAAAATTAACTAATATCTACATTTGCTCTGAATCTTTCCATTGTAATGCATTCTAAGGGTCGGTACGGGGGAAAAGAAATGAGAGAATACCAAAGCGTCAACAAAACCATAGTCCGAACTCAAAATCGATTAAACTAGACGTAAAAAAGGAACAAAAGAAAACACAAGAGAATACGACCAGGTGTTCCGGAAGAATAAGCGTCTCCTGTTTCATCGACGACACCCGCCATGTAAATCTTTGTGACATCCAAGTAAACATCAATTTCTCAAAACGAGAACTGAGTATCATTGTCAATCACAACAAGTAAACACTAATGAGCATACTCAAAAACGTCCATCTTCATATCACTTAAAGATACAAAATATTTCTCAATGAGACAAAGATGGCGACCATAAACTTGCGCATAGTTCTAATCAACCTGCATCTCTCGAATCCTTGCGTTGTTAGTTTGTTTGTCAGCAGTCGACATCGATCAAGAAAATCACGATACCTAGAGCAAACTCTAGAATATAGAATCAACTGCGACATGTAAACACCATAGGTTGGATAAGCAGGGATATTACTATCAACAAATGGAAAGTTTACGATCGGAAAATGGAAATCTCGTTTATTGTATAGCTTAGTAGTAAGCTGTCCATGTTGGTCTTAGTTTAAGTAGAGATCGAGGTAAGTAGCTGATGTAGAAGAGTCTGTTGTGTCCTTTATTTCAAGTTCAGAAGGGTATATACGATCGACGTGGTCAGCATTTGTTTTTACATTTGTGCTGTAACCCACTATTAAAAACATTGCCGAAAGGAATGCTTTTCATACAAATATGAAAGCAATGGTTCAATCGCAACATCTCGGGGACATTTCCGGTAATCTTCGGAATCTACTCCCTCGAATTCATGCGACTGGCAGCCATGCTGTGAATCATGACATAGTTCGAAAGTCCTCGGACTTTATCAACACTGCAATCATCAATTCTTCCGTGTGGCCATGGGCGCCGCCATTTTGGAACATGACGTTTACACCATGTGACCCTCTATACAATGCATTAGAGGGAATAGATTGCCGAAGATTACCGGATTTCCCCTAGATGTTGCGTTTGAGCAATGGTTCTAGAGACGTAGCACGTGGTTTACTTATGACGTCATATATCTAGCTTGTTCAATGAGAATCTTGTTGTGCCACTTCGAAAAGCACAGAGAAGGCCCATGTGTCAAAAGCTCAAATGACTAATTATTATCATTGGCGCCAATTTTATTCAAACTGGGCTGTTCTGCCAATGTCATTTAAACTATGACTTTAAACATATTTATTGCCTAATAAACATTGAACAAGGGATTAGGCACAATTTATCTCAGCGTATCATAGCCATCTCCCACCATGCATTTAAAATTACACGACAACAATGATGATAGGCATAAACATAATACATAAATGGTATTTATATGATACTAACACAGGTAGAGATTTTACAAAATATAAAGTACTAACAAAATATCTTACTGGTTTTAATGAAATATTGCACATGTCTAAAAACGTTTAAAGATGACGTAACACACATGTGCTGCACTTTTAAAATTTAGTTATAGATACAGTATGCCGAACAAATGAATGAAACTGCACCATACAGCTGTTTCGTCCTCCTAGGACTCTTCAGTGATGATAGGGGCCAAAAGGTGTGAATCAAAAATTTCTAAACTAATGTAGAAAGCAGAAGGGTCAAGTGCGTATAACCTCTTTGATTTATGAATTTAGAAGTAAAATGAAACTAGTTCTGTATAATTTCAAATCGTGTACTACGAAAATGTTAAGGTCTGCCGATAATGGTAGACCGAAAATGTCAAGGTTTAACAAAAATTCAGACCTACCAAGCAAAAGAAGTTCAATAATAACGATTATACCTAAGGTATTCAAATTTTGAAAAAGCAGTCGTCTTTCAATTGAAAAACGTTTACATTCAAAGAAAAAGTGATATGCATTTTCACAGGGATGGCCACAAATGCAAGCAGTACTTTCAACTAATTTGACTCGAAAAATGTCATAATTAAGAGAACTACACTTGTGCTTCAGCTTAGTATGTATAATATTCAGTTTTTGTTCGCCAAAACTGAAGTAAATTGGAGGGGATGGTTGCTTATTTGACGAAAGAGAATTTTTAAATAAATGTAAAGAAGGCAGCGATCGTACTGAAAAATCTGAAGAATTCCAGCTACGAAGACTAAGAGAAAGCCTAAAAGAGGAACTCTATATTCACTGTTATTTTCCGAAATAGTAGGTGGTAGGAGATCGTTCATATAATATGGAGTTATTTTGTTGTGCATTCTATTTAAAGTTTTTCTACGCTTTCGACGATTTCGAAGAGTTTCTGAATCTGTTTCAAAATGTAAGTCTTCAATACTTTTCTTTGGGCTTTCACTAACATTTCCAATTCAAACTTAGTACAACCACCCAATAACTCACAAGCATATTCTAAAACTGTCAAAATGAATGACTTGTAAATGTGTAAGAGGCTATTCCTATTTAACAAATTCATGTATTTCAATCTTCGTAATACATTAATTTTCTTCATTACAGAACTATAAATCGTATTGATATGATCCTCCCACTTGGCATTTGAATTAAGAGTTACTCCTAAATGTTTATGGTGGTATTTAAAATCTAAATCATTTCCATCAAATTTTAAATCTAAATCCTCATCTATGTCAGTAAAGTTAGAAATAAATATTACCTCTGTTTTGTCTGGATAAATGTTACCAACCACCTTTTAGACAAACACTTTGAAGACTCAAGATTCCTATTCAAAGTTGTTTGGATTTCGATACAAGATGAAGAAGACTGTAAAAAAGAGGTATAACCTGTAAAAAGACAAGCAGCTGATTCTAGGACATCGGCAATATCATTTATGTAAATCAAAAATAAAAGTGGCCAGAGAATTGAACCCTGAGGAACCCCGGCTTCATTTAAACCTAATCGAGAATAAGAACTATTTAAGAACGCTTTCTGTTGTCTATGAAATAAATAGTTTTCTAGCCAGGTGTATAATTCACCACATATTCCATACGATTTTAACTTTACCATCAAACTTTTATGCCAAACCCGGTCAAAAGCCTTTGAAATATCACAGAATACCATACATACATGTTTTTTTTTCTTCGAGAGCAAAACAAATATTATGATAAATTTCGATGAGGTGATATACAGTGGAATGAGCATGCATGAAACAAGACTGATGTTTATTAAACAATAAGTTTTCTACAAAATAATTATGTAAGTATTTGTAAATGACTCGCTCAAACACTTTTCCAACAGTATATACAAGTGAAATTGGCATATAATTTGAAGGAGAATGCCTTTCACCTCATTTAAATGACGGCGCATAATTGGAAAAATATAAATGATATTAAGCAATTGTTTCTAAAGTAAAGATGTAAATATATGGGTTGATTGTCATTTTTTAAAAATTTAAAAAAACCAATGAAAGGTTAGCGGTTACATCCATGTTTTGCATGAAACCCTAGCGAAAAAAATAACTTTCAATCCTTAGAGATATAACAACATCATAACGTCTTCATTTTTCATTGTTGTTAGCATTTCATTTGCGTTAACATTGAAAAACTATTCGAAATAACTAAATAAAGCAAATTACTTCATATAAATAACCAATATTGTAGCAATATTGTTATGCTATTGGTAACAACCTATTACATTAAGCCTTCACAGGTGATGAAGTTTTTTTTATCAATAACAATGTGTGCGATAGGACTTAAACATTTTCTTTAACAATAATTTCTTAAATGAATGCAATAAGATAAAGTAACTTCAAAATCGAAGAAGACAATTCTAGAAAGATAGAAATATAAATAAAAAATCCCACGAAAAACTTTGGGATCCCTTGAAAAATCTTGATTTTTACCTCATCGTCGTCACGGAGAAACACAAATTTTTGGAAATAAATTACGTTATAATTTTCATAACATCATGCACGAATAACTGTCTTAAGTAAACGCATAAAAGTACATTAGTAAATATCAGTTTGTGATATATACAATAACTAACATGGCGTACCGTTTAATCTATCTGGCGTTTGTATAAATACCCTCCCCGCTATCGCTCCTCCCAATCAACAGCTTGCCATCAGCTATATTTTTTTCAATATTGTTAGTTATTTCTGCGACGTTTTGTTTATTTATCCGTTTGCCTTGCAGGTAAGGAGGCTGTCAGAGCGCCAGATCAGCCAGGATCTCTGTCAGCGCCCAACTATAGACAAACACCATTGATAACGGCCTATAAGTACTTCACGTTTTATCTACCACCCGGGCTACCAATGTGCGCCATTACTTCCGGATACAAATGAGCATGCGTAGACATTACATTTGTATATATAGCAGAATTGCTAGAAAAGAAACGGTTAAAATAAATGGCTTTGATTAAGATGTCGGTCGGTCATTGTCCTTAGGTTCCGTGATTACCCCTGGAATTTCAGCAGTCCAAACTATTAATGAAAGGAATAATTCACTGAATAAGGATAATAAAAATACAAATGTAGTGAAATAATTATAAACAGAATGTGTCTGTTTTCAAAACTCCATTGATTTATATATCTGACACTGACTAGTTACACTTTATTCGAATTCAGGTGTGATTAGTTTGTTTTACGGTCCTAATTGTAGGATCATGCAGCTCACGGAACATTCTAACTTTTCATTTTATCACGATATAAACGAAGGAAACGAAACTGTGGATAGGATCTTCCGACCAATAAACAAAATATGGTACCAGAAATATACTTCTCTCACCCTGGACGGGGATATCCACACTTTTACAGGTTTGAGATTTCCTTATCTCACCCTAGGGTTGAGACAAGCTACACGTGCTTTTTGCACGTTCTCAACGTCTTGACGTCATAGCAACAATACCATGACGTCACGACAACAATACAATGACGGTCAAATCGAAAACTCAATCACATCATGTCAACATTGTCTTGCATTTATGTAACGTCAATAGCAGATATATATGAGGTTTAACAGTGTAAGAAAAAAATAACAATTCAACCCCTTGGTAGTGAGACAGAGGATCTCAACCCTCGGGGTAAGATTCTAAAGCTGCCAAACACTCGGCAAGTCTCGTGGTTCGCATCTGAATAATCTTACCCCTCGGGTTGAGATTCCCTTGTCTCACCCCAAGTGGGTGAAAAAATCTTTTAATCTGTACCAATAAACACAACAACATCGAATACATAGAGAACTGTTCTTACACCTGTATAAAGCTTGTTCTAGCTGTTTACAGTTTGAAATATTCAGGAGACAGTTTTTGCAAATCCTTTTCTGCCAAAATCTGCCATTACGTTATTAATGATCGGCATCGGTCACTTTTTTAACCACTGAGAAAAAGAAAATGTGAGTGGTTGACCTCAGAACTTTTACATATTAAAGGTCGGTCGAAAATATCGACAGATTGCAAGCCGTCGCATGATGAGGCTACAATGTATGTCCTTGGAACATCTTCACAAACGATGTGTTTCGTTTTAATTTAGGCTTGTTCATCAGAAAACCACCGTTTAAGTGAAAGCAACTGTACATGTTGACTTTGGATAGAAATGTTGGAGAAACTCGGGCCCGATCATTATATATGTAATGCCTGTCAGTCTAAATGAGCGTCTGTTAAATTACCGAAATATGTTTAGATACGGTTCCATGTAAATCATTAGGAAAATTCCTGGAGCAATGCTGATTCAGTGTTTTACCAATTTTCATAAGACAACTTAAAATGAAAATTAAATGAGATATTTAATTCTTTTATATTATATTTAATCTTATAAAGTTTATATGGTATTTTATATAAAATACAAAAGCTATCAACGTTGCTCCATGAACAAAAGACAACTTGGCTTGCCACAGAAAATGGTAGCATGAAAAAGCTTTGAGTACACTCGTGTGATAGAGGGTGTTTTCAATACTACAGTGACAGGAAACTATAAGCTTACAGTCTCAAATATATTATCGTCCAAGTTAAAGCAGTATCCGGACAAAATGTATCAAGACCTATGTATGACGAATGTGTTGAGTGAATAAATTCAAGATTAATTATTCTATTCAATTAAAATGTCACATATCAATATACATAATAAAAAATCGTGACGTTATAAAATTGTTATTTTTTAAAATCAATAATACACCATATCAAATTATCAAATTTACCACTAAAACAAGGTATTTATAGATTGACGGATTAGTTATATCATACAATGTACATTCGATCAGATATACTTATCTTTATCTTTATAAATTGTGAAATAAATTACTTATCAAAACAATGTGTTAATGTTGACTTATGAGACACCAAACAAGTGTCCATCCAAATCCTTCATTAATATGAAGTATTTATAGATTGACAGATTAGTGAAATATAAAAACCCAGCCTCACAGACAACTGGTATTATACTCGCTCTGTGAAGGACATTGGTAACTGTTACAGAGCTTGATTTGTCTCTCAGTCTGGAGTAAAGGATGTTCACAGGAACAAAACGGGATTGTTTGCTTATGCTGTATCAGAAGCAAAGGCATCCGTGTTATTTTGAGTATGTCAGACAATATTCTGAAATTTTAATCCCAAGCAATGATAAGTAAATATTTATTGTTGTCTGAATAGCTGTCATGTATGATAGACCATTTAACTCAAAATGTTACGCATGAGGGTTAGTCTTTTCTTTATAGTTGTTCTCAATACGATTGCCTGCAGATTTCTAAAGCAAACTTCCAATTTGGTGTTTAAAATATTGTCAATGAATAATCCACTAGAAAAGTAAACCAACAATGGGCTTCGATACGGGAGTATGTTCTTTTATATACTTTACCTTTACCGGTCTTGTAGGGAATTATTTTTCTTGATCTTCATCCCTTTCACCATAAACACAATTAACTAGCAAAAGTCTTTTATGGATATCTGCAAATATTGGAGTTGCAATAGATTAAGATAAAACAAAAACAAAAAAAGAGAGAAAACTTAGCATCAAGACATCAACATATCAATTACCGGAACTCAAAATCAATTTGACCTTGGACAAAATATGGACAAAGGAAAGATTTACATGGAGACCATTTAAACGTATCAGAGAATTCGACCAGGTGTTCCTGAAGATTAAGCGGCTTCTGCATCATCGACGACACCCACTGCGTTAATATATGGTAGATTAAAGTAAATGTCATACTCCTGTTTTTCTTTCGATATTGATACGATTAAGTTTACGTTGCAACCAATACACCGACTAATTTTAGCTGGACGTTTTTAAATATGCTGATTACATAGTAATAAGCCTGCTTGTTGTGATTGGGAATAAGGCCTCAGTTCCACTTTGAGGGTGTGATTTTTACTTGGGTGTGACCTAGATTTACACTGTGGGTATCGTCAATGAAGCAGAGGACGCATACTCTTTCGGAACATCTGGTTCTCTTTTCAAGGGTCTCGGTGTGAATATTTTCTTTGTTCATAGTTTCTCTATAGTTTAATCGATCTTGGGTTCAGGTTTTTCCGACGCTGCAGTATTCTCAAATTTTTAAAATATTTTTCCCCATAATTATCATGTTTTTTTTTGTTCACCAATTTCGAACATTGTGGTTATGATTGTTGTCTAGTATCAACAGCTACATTGAAGATCAGTGTCATTTTTGCACCAATAATTAACGTTTATTACTGTCATTAACAACCTGTAAATATGTTGGTGAAAAAGGGAATTTCTATCAACTAAGGGGAGGTGCAGGATGAGGAAATTGTAATATTCACGTCAATTGTACATAACAAACTTTATATCGATAAAAGCACATCAGTAAGAGGTAAAGTTATAAAATATCTGGAAATGATCTTATGTCAAGAAAGTCATAAAGGGTCAATCTAGCAATAAAGTTATTATTATTTATAGCTGTCTGAGAGATATTGAAGTACTTGGTATTACCTGTTTTTACATTCATTTAAACAAATCGGCTGGGTGCGGGGGTAAAGTACGTCCCAGTGGGAATGTTAAGAGTCTGCCGAACATAGTAAGGACATAACAAGAGATCGAAGATTATCAATGGTCAACAAATATTTCGTCATCAGTGAATTTTATATTGGCTGTTCTGATGTTTCATAATATACACTCCAAAACAAAAATATATATAAATGAAGTTGTTTTTTTTGAAAAGAAATATTTCACAATATACATGTACAATAAATGAAGGTGACAATTTAGTTTGGTCATATGCATGGTTAAGAGAGGAAAAGTTAAAAGATCTGACAGAAGAAACAATCTGGAGGAGAGGATATAAAAATAAAATAAAACCAAACAAAGCCAGATCGTTCAGATAGTGCTGAAACAGTAAGAAGATATTTCGATAACGGTGAAGGTTTGATTGTAGCTAGAAGAGCTAATGTTTGGTATACTAAGCTTATCAACAAGTCAACAACAACAAAACCACTGTCAGTAATTTATATTTGATATCGTACTCATTAATAAGGGACTATATATGACAAATGTTAATGGGGAGTTCGGAAACGTTTTTGATTCATAATAATATGAAAGATTCAAATTGTTGAAAATTGCATTATACATACAAATGTACAAACTGTACATTTGTACATGTATAGTTTCATTGATACCTTTTTGAACGTCGGTAGTTATTTCAATAACTTTCTTTATAAGCTATAAACATATTTTATGAAATTCAGGACATTCAATGTCTTTGTGGAGGACTAGTGTTGTCGATCGATTAGCAAGAGAAGAGAATATTTGAAATAAATGTTAATAACGAGAAAGTTATCATGACATGTTTGAATGAAAAAATCTTTGCATACGTGAAAAGAAAAGTTATTCAATGTCTAAATTGATATTTAGAATTTGATAATTGATTTCATTACTAGAATAAAGAATACAAAATCGATGTTCACCTTATTTAGCTATTTATGCACTAATGTATTAATGAAGTTAGGAAATATATCAATACTTTCATTGCAGGATTTAGTTATTTTACATGCATCTATACTGCAACTTCCAGCTTGCGAAAAACAAATTTCATCATCTTTTAACGAATTTGTGAGCAACGTATCAAGTGACCTTGTCAACTGTATGCTGTTTTGGAAAATAGTTTTCGTTATGTACTAAAAGGAGCCACTGCATTGTATCAGCAGCACGTGGAGCACAGCAACTTTGCCTTGACCTAGGTGTCCGTTAATTGACGTTATTAAGGAATCTCGAATTATAATTATCATTGTGATGACGCATCCTGTCGGTGACTAAGCTTGGTTAATACGTACTAAGTATAATGTAGGTATGACGAGGCTTGTTCCTACACATGTAATACCTAGGACGGGGTCATCTCACGTTTTATCTTCCCTGCCCCTGTCACACAAAAAGGGACGATGTCAAGCGAGTAAACTTGCGGATGATGTGAATAGTTTCCCTACTTTTTACAAATACATTTATCTCGGAGGGCAAGCGTGGAGTAGAATATGAAATACGTCCTGTCCCGTTTTGTAGAAGATCTTGAAAAGTGTGTAAATCTTAAACAAAAAAGCAAAAACAGAAAGATGAAGAATGCCTTTACTTAAAAGAGTTACTAACTTACGACAAGGAACTGACCTTTTCGGTCAAGGATCATGCCAGATCACATAACCTTTGACGTTGACGAATGATGCAGACATCACATGACTCCACTACCTTAACGTACCTCCTTTCATGAAGAGCTACACTAATGGCTGCCACATTTTAATTTGTCTCTCGAGCTGTATATGTCAACGTCGGATCGCATGGCCCCGATATGTCGGCACATTTTGTTATTTTAAATAGAGAAGTTGTGATTTAATGCTCAAACGTGTTTGACTGCGTGTCCTAATGTCCATGTGGTTTGTCTATTTCAGCAAGTGTGTAAAAAACAATACACTCTGTTTTATATCATTAGTTATTTTGTCAGATTTTGTTATGATTAAGTACGAAGGACGTTTTTACCTACATTCGCATGAATTTGATGGGTGTAACTTATACTAAACGTCAGTGGACTGGCAGGACGGGATGTTAAGTGAAATCTCGTGCTAACCGACAATCTCGTGCAGCATCCGTGCGGAACTATCGGATTTGACGATGCGTGACGAGAACATGACATTTCATATCAAGCAATAAACGAGTGTGCTCCTTATTTATGCAGTTTTTAAAGTAATATTTTTTATAAAAAAACCCCATCAACATGAAATAAAAGAATATCCTTGATTTGTATTTTCTATTTGCATGTAATATACAATATTGTTACAGGACGCTTTCGTCTACTTCTTTAAAAATCGCCACAAACATATACACACATGTATTGCAGATTCTATGCTTGATTTTCATTAGCTAAAAATCAGTTGGACAACGGTAAGAGTTTTGCTTGTGTTAAAAGCTAAGTTCTCATGAGGACTCGGTATGTTTGGTATACTTGTCTATTATTATCTATTACAATTGCAAGGAAGACATTAGGTTACTGAACACTATTTTCAGAAATTAACTTGGCAATCATTAACTACTGTTTCTAGCTGTCCTGTAGACCGGCCATCACTCACGGTGATTACCATTAAGATTTGTATGAGATCGGATTCTCCTTGATACAGTAATGATCGGCACCAGTATAACATTAGCTGTATACTACGGCCATCTCATTTGCCACACCATTTCTTACTTTTATACCTTTTGCAATTTATTATCCGGTAGATTTTTCTCAATTGATGTCCTTTCTCTTTTATAAATATAGCAATTATACTCATTAGCAGGAACTACATACTCGCATGCTGAACAGTGACTTTGTACCTGTCAGATAGGGTACATCGTCGCTTGGCGATATCATGATTAAGATATATGATTTTGAAAAGTTAAATTTTAAATGTTAATGCCAGATCACAGACTCAATCCACCATTAACTAGAAATATTGCCCTCAATAAACTAATTCTAGACCGAAGACATCATATAAACCTTCCAGTTAAACACATTTACAAGTTTTAAAAGGAAGGGATTTAGAAAATATTATTAATGGTGTAATCTGCAGCACATTTTGTTAAAGGAAGACCCCGATAGTGTCAGGGATTTGCTGTTTTGCTCTACCTAGACCTAGGAACATTAAAGTAACCCAAATACACGTTATTATATCTGCTGCAGCAATGACACCATTTTGAATCTCACCATAGTGTATTTGTGCTTCTAACTAACTTGTCCCACAGCAAGGTTGTGGAAAAATATGTCTAAATTCTCTTTCCCACCACATGCAGTCGTTTGAGGTAACTTTATATTGGACCTCCGCAGAGTCGGTGTTTTGTATTTGTGTCCTTTGCTAATGGAAAATCGAAGACGCCAAATCTGATTTGCGACCGCTATTGCAGCCCTTAAGATGTACGTATTCTCTTTTCTCATTTTCTTACCCTTTCTCTCGGACGGCGTGTCCTTGGGCCATCGTCTTCCTATATAATTAATAGTTGAGAGAACAATGAACACAAAACGTATCGCATCATAAACATGTGTAACTGCACTCACAAAACATTTTGATATCATACTATTCTTATTTCATTGAACTGATTTCAGTTGGCATTCAAAGGCAATGTGAATGCCAACCTGACAAACGCAAATGTGCATCATGTGAGATTAGCGATTGTCCCATTGGATTTCATATTGCCTATGAATGCCAACTGAAAGTAGTCCAATACTTCTATTAAGCATTTTTGGAATCCATTCATCTCATAGAAAATTAAATTACACAAAACATTTTTCAGCATTCAGTTCAAATATTGTATGTATCGTAAACACACATGTATATGCTTATTCAATGAATTGAGCAGCCAAGGGATGGTCAGTGGTATCCAAAATAGCAATTATGAGTTGATGAATGCCAAAACGAGGGTAAAATACAGCTGATGCGATAACACAACCTTATATGATTTTTCTGGATTGTAGGAAGTTTCAAAATAATTCCGAACTTGATCTTAGTATTTAAAACATTATAAAAAGTACTATAACACTACCAAGTGACCATCTGTGTTATTTCATATATAGATGTTTATCTTTATCCTTAAGTGTATCAAAATAATACAAATTGGTGTTGTTCCGGTAAATACGTCCCGGTAACAGACTAATCTCTGTATAATACCCGTTGTTTGTCAGTACCAGAATCGCCCAACTTTCGCACCTTCGTATTGACCTACCTGTATTTGCGGATGATCAAATTTCGACCTTTACAGAAATCGGTGTTGATTTTTCTAGCTAGGTAGTCATCGCCCATAATTTGTTTCATTGTATGTAAACAAGATTAAGAAAGAAAACATTTAGCAATGTTATTAAGATGCAGTCTTGTTTGCACATAGCTCTTTCAGCAGCTGGTAGCTTTGATAGGGACATACGGGTAAGCAATACAACTATTATTAACAGGGTTACTGGTCAATTATCACGGACAGTGGTCACTTAGCAGCTTTTGTCCGGAGTGTTGACTGACCACCAGAAAGCCCGGTAAATGTAAATAGTACGGTCATCACAGACAGGATATGTCAGCTGTGATTTATTCAAACGTCAAGTCCGAAAAAACTGGACATTGGAATACCTGGAGCATGCGCAGTCTATGTCCATTACGGAAACCATTAATATTCTATCATTAGGATGTCCAGTTGGTTTGCTCCACGTTAAAATCCAATTGTTTCTTACCATGGTCATTTATAATGGTACAACATGTCAGTTTATTTCAAAAACTAATAATGATGAAATGTATAAATGTATAAATGAATAAGCTATTGTACGGCAAACTATTATTATTATTAAATTTTCATGCGATGTTGCATTCTGGCGTTAAATATTCATTAGGATTTTAAAATCATAACGTGTTGATGTTAATACTAGAAATTTCGAGGCTTATACATAGAATGTAAACGTCTCGACCAAAAAACTTAATATTGATTCGTTTGAACAGTTTATATGACTAGAATGAAGAGAGAAAGCTGTTCTATTTTTACTTATTTTACCCGATTCAATACACATCTTCTTGTATTTAAAAGAAAGGTATCATTACTTTCTTGAGCATTTTGTCAGATTCGAAGGTCATTTTTTTCTTTTGTAAAATGATCTTTTGTGTGATTTAATTAATATCAGAATACATGTTATATTTGGAATGCAGTTTCTTGATAAACCGACTCTATATTATTATCTATAACACTACTGTGACAGTGGTGTGTGTCGAGAAGCTGACAAGTAACAACCAACACGTATATGGACACAATAATATCACAAATATACGTTTATACTATTAAAGACCTTTCCAGATACTGGTTATTCAAAATATTGAATCATTTACTCCTTCTTACGATATTGTCACATTCCATCTTCCCATGCCTTACCAACTACCAATACCAAACTGACACTCCGAGATCAGTCGGTGGGACGGAGGCCCGAGGTTTGATACGGATACGTACTAGTGGTTAGTTATCATATCGAACTGCAAGCCGCATGGTGAAATTTTTATTTTTTTCCGCTTCAACATATTTTAGAAACAAAACTTTCCCGCAATCATTCGCAAGTTGAACTGTAAAATTTAGAAGTATGACGTATGAAAAAACTGTTATAAGATGGCCATTATCCTTCCTCTAGACAAGTCTCGACCGATGTTTGCCTGATACGTCTCGGGTTGATACGGGGTTGGTCGAAATGACCACACATTGACGTCTAGTTATCAATCTTACTTACATCTTTTTGATATAGAATATTGAAGTAAGTGCGTTAAAAATATTATTAGGATATATAATGCCTCCTGTCGAGCATTGGGAAATACTTGACCAATATTATTGCCAAGGACCATCAGACTGTTCTATTGGACGGTTTGTGGTGATTGGAAGGTGTACCTGATGAACGTACACAATTAGAGCCATAACTACAGGGGAGGGGTGAGTGAGGGAGGGTTCCGTGGATGTGAGAAGTCGAGGAGGGAGTCTAGTCTAATATATATAGAAACCAGATATTTTACACAAATAAAAATCCAATTATAAAGGGGACGTCTGTTTCTGATGTGCGGGCCGAATGAAGGAAGGCTATATGTAAGCAAACACTCTGTAACCCAGACAGTGGCTGGTGGAATGTCTTCGTTCTCCTACACCTCTAGTCATCTATATCACCTACTAGTATACACCTACATTAACGCGTATGACTAAATTGTATATCCCTGACTTCCATACGCCTTACACAGCTCTGTCAGTCACCGTGTAAGAGGCTGGCGATGACAAGCACGTGTAAACGCACGCCGTACTCCTCCTCCCCGGGCACGTTAGGGTCGGTCCTCCCACCAGACACGGCCCGGGGCTACAGACCCTTAAGTGTCAATATCCGTGTTTTACACGTGTTTTTGCACGATCTGACGTCAACACAATGTCTGTGTTCCCTAACGGAATATCGCCATCGACGTGTGAGACCAAGATTAGGGAACGGAGAGAGGAATTACCTCACGGCCGAGACAGAGAACAAGACAATGAACGAGACAAGGAACGAGATTTGGCACTGGGTACAATATCAAAATTCGTATTTCCTTTTACACGATCCATTAACTATTCTTTCTTTGAAGGGAATGCTACAGACATTGATCATATTTGTGTATTCTGATCATGTTAACAACATACATACATACACACATGTGGAGGTATTTAGCAAGGTGACATAGAACCGATAATAAGTTTTTTATTAATCTGCTCCTCCAAAAGCCTTTTTGAATAGCTTATTGTTTGTATCATTTGTATTTTAAAGTGATCTGCAGAAGGATATGCTGTTTATTAAATTTTAGTAACGCGAATCAAAACAGTTTTAAGAAAAAAAACTGACATGAATGCTATATTATAACGCGTATGGTTTCGTTTGTCATGAATAGCAATATGTTATAGGACTATAACAACATTTGTTGTCAAAACAGTCATTGCATGCTTCAATTACACATGGAATTAATAAACCAATGCATTCAATATTACACGGGTATGTTATTCTATTTAAACTTACTAATTCATTTTCAATGATTCTCCTATTGAGGGGCCGCGGTGGCCGAGTGGTTAAGGTGTTCCGACATTATACCACTAGTCCTCCACCTCTCGGTTGCGAGTTCGAATCCCACGTAGGGCAGTTGCCAGGTACTGACCGTAGGTCGGGGTTTTTTCCTTAAATGACTCTGGCTGTTAATAGGACGTAAAACAAAATTAACGAAACTAAACCAAATTCTCTGATTTAACGGAAGGCTCTTTTTTCACTGCTGAGACGACGGCGTGACGTCATGTACAATAACGTGACGTCAGTTATAAAGCTGTCCCAATACGCATTTTAACTCTGTTGGAGTATAACGTTGGTGAATCAGAACTTTTAGGAGGTTTTGAAAAAGAGATTTCTACTGTCCAGTATCTCGGACATGTCGTATAGTGTTCCCACAGTTACAAGATTCATTTGCAAATTTATTGTACGTATGCTTCATCGTGTTTACTGAACGACCTCATTGAATTTCAATCTACCTGTACTATAATTATGAAAACAGCCTCTCATCAACAGCGAAGTAAGTTACCAGCCATCAAATACATATTAACATAGACGACCAAGACTAGAAATAAGAAATAGCTGAAATTGCTATCACTTTTATATTTAAAAGCTTCAATAAAATTTCCAGTGGACTCCCGACGAAGCGACTTCTTCAGCCTATCGAACAATAATTGGTGTTGGTATATAGGGTACGTGTAGAGACGTATACACATCTCTCTGGTTCGTGTAGACGTATCCCGGGTGACGTTTACGCGGGTTTCGAATGCCAGAATGACACCAAAACACTAAAATGACTTCAAAACAACAGAATAACTTCTAAAATACCAAAAGGAGCTTCTCCAAAACACCACTTGTATACTGGTGAACTACATATATAAACTTTGTACATTTATTGTACATGTATGATTTTCTAGTACATTTCTTTTGATATGACATCAAAGATTTGATATCGTTGAATTTATATTCTGCTGAAACAAACATATTCTAACATGTCGGAGTTTCCTCTGTATATACTACATACATAATGTTTAATAACCAGAGTGTTCCTGTGAGTTACACAATGTTAGCTGTCGATTAATCAATCGCTCAGAAAATCACATCACTTAACAGCATTTTTTCAAGAGCTTTTGTTTCCAAAAAAGGCGGAAGACGATACAAATTTATGCTGGTGAGCTATCTTGAAGCATACTTTGTGAAAATACAGCAAACGCTTAGATGAAATATATAGTGAAGAAGATATAGTACGAATGATTGAATTCGTGGTTGTCATTTTGTTGTTGAGTTTGGAGGAAAGATTTTCCAGCAGCCTTTGGGAATTCCAATGGGAACAAACTGTATCCCACTCTTAGCCGACTTGTTTTTGTTTTCATACAAGGCTGAATTTGTGAAACAGCTAATCAGGACAGGTAACAAAAACCTTGCAAAATCTTTTTTTGTCAAATCTTTTAATTACACTTTCAGATATATTGACGATGTGTTGTCTATGAAAAACAAGAAGTTTGCTGACCATGTCCATCGTAATATACTCTTCTGAACCTGAAATAAAGGACACAACAGACTCTCTCTACATAAACTATGACCACCATGGAAGCTTACTACTAAGCTACACTGTATATAATAAACGTGACGATTTCAATGTTCCGATCATGAACTTTCCATTTCTTGATAGTAACTTCTCCAACCTATGGTGTTTAGATGTCGCAGTTGATTCGTCATTCTAGAGCTTGTTCTAAATATCGTGATTTACGTGATCGATGTTGACTGCTGACAAACAAACTAACAACACAAGGATTCGAGAGATGCAAGCTGATCAGAACTATGGGCAAGTTTTATGGTTGCCATCTTTGTCTCATTGAGAAATATTCTGTATCTTTGTGTGATATGAAGATGTATGGTTTTCAGTATTCTCATTTTTTTGTGTTTACTTGTTGTGACAAACAATGGTACTTGTACGAGTCGAACTTTTGATCTTCAAAACTAGTGCCCGACAGCTTTTTCAATACACCAGTGCCAAATTTATGCATATTCATGAGCTCTCATGAATATTCAGATTCTTATCCGCCAACAACGTAACGTGATTTAATGAATATTATATTATTTATAGACTCTTGTTGTTAACAAAACAGGTATGGGGTCACCTGCCCGACCACGTGGGTTTTCTCCGGGTACTCTGGTTTCCTCCCACAATAAGACCCCTCGCGCGATAACATCCGGGCCAACAAGAGTGATTAATATAAGTTGTAAAAGCTTGTTTCATAATTGTTGAAAAATAAATAAAGTTTATATTTAACAAAACAATGTTAAAACATTGTTAACATTACTTTCTTGAATGTGGATGCAAGTTTACGAGCATAAATACCACATATTTTGGCTTTGGCTCACCATCGGGGCCAGAGGGGTATTTTGCCATCATTAGCATATCTTTAAGAATATGATCACATAAGCGACTAAAACTCAGGTTTTCGCGCTAAAAAAATTGATGAGGTCATGAAAATGATACATAATGTCGTCACAAGTTTTCGAATAAATAAAAACACAGATTACAAATTTTGATTGCTGATCTGTTCAATTGCATTGTATATAATTGATAGAATGGGATCCCATCACTGAAGAAATATTCCCGAATCCTAAAACAGTAATATCGGAAACGTGACGTCATTACAAAGCTCATCCAATACGATTGTCATTTGGCCTTCGGATATCTTTTACCCCCAAAACAGTTTGCAATTGACAATTTCTTACGGAATACACAATAATTATATGATTTTCTTGCTAAGATTTTGCTCATATGTTTTTTTTTTGGCTTCCTAAATATATTCCTGGTTTTGTACGTTATCTAGAGAAAATATACTTTATTAATAGATCTGATGAAAAATCAAAAGTTAAATTTGTGAGACAAACAATATTCTCAACCATATTAGATGATTAAAAATGATCAGCTTAAAAAGTTATTTCTGCATTGATGAAATGTTTTTGGTTTTGTTTTGTTTTTTTTGTTTGTTTTTGTTTTGTATACAAAAAGAATACAATACATTGGTAACACAGACTTGTGTCTATGTCTCTATTGACTGTTTACTTTCTGAACTCATTTATGGTTGCAGTTTGGTAACTGACGATGATTGGCTGGCGTAATTAAAAATTATTTTTTGCCGGAATATGTTCTATTTATCATTTGAATAATGAACTTGCGCACAGGGATGTTTTTGGTAAGGAGTACGACTTTCGTGTTACAGGTGCTAAATTAACAGGTAATTAATGTAACTACATTGGACTATGACAAGGTTTTACTGTCATACTTATGTATCTCCTTAATACAGGCTGCACGTACACCACTGTAGATACAATATTTTACCTGTTATAAAATGTTTTATTCCTGTGTGTCATACATATACCTTGACACTTACAATACCCACAGGACTGCACTATAAAAATAAAATATGTCCGCAGCTACACAATCTAATATAAAATGAAATTATTTATTCGTAGATGTTTTTAGTTTAATTTTCCCCGTAACACTTTCGGGAAAAGTCGAAAACGCCCTTCTCTTCACTTAATTTTTGATTGTATGCTAATTCAGTGATCAAAATTAATTGACTTCGCCAGAGAGAGGTGATCAAGGCCGTCAGAGTTAACTCCCTTAGATCACCGTCCCAGGAGAAATTTGACCGCGCGTGCGTGTGAAGGAATCATAAGACAGACGAATGTGTCAACAAATCATAAAGAGTAAACACAGTGGTGCCTTTATAGGGAGATGTGATCCTTATCGTCCCTAATGAGAATTTACCTTTACTTATTTGAAATATAAACTCTGGCCAGGTGAGGAAAGGGAAAGGTGAGCACACCTGAGCACACCTGTACAGTCGTTTCGGCCCCTCATTTACCTACACCAGCGACTGAGGACTGCAGCAAGTCTAACCGTTTAAATATTCTTATTTAATGTATTTTATTGGTTACTGATACAGCAATATGATAGTGAACAAGTTCTGACGACAATATGTAGACTCTGGGTTTCAATATCTATCATATGTAATTATTGAGTACAAATAAATATTACAAAATCAATTCTTGATCGTAATTAATAAGATGTAATACGTTCCCGAGAGAAAATTTCGTATCAAATTTTATTATTTTATCTATAGATATAGCTGTTTTTATTATGTTTTAAGACACATTGACATATCAACATTTGATTCCCTAGTAAGCTTCTACTGTAAGCTTCTTCACACAAAATTACTCTTACATGTATAATAGGATCACATGGTAATGACACGACTGTCCTATTCTCATTTGAACGTATTGCTATATTTTTGGATAAAAAAAAAAGTAGGACGTATATTTTAAGTAACAATCGAACATTATTCTGACTTCAATCTATTCTTTGTATACTTGTTGTATTCATTTAATCATTTTAGGATTAACCTGAATCTATTGTTTATATTATGGAGGTATAACACTAAATAAACCGCGAATATGTTTATGATGAGAGTACATTCCGTTTTTTTGTGTTTTAACCCAATAACATAAAAATAGATTCAAGTTAATCCTTATAATTTAATGTCTATACTCTGCGAAAATTCATTTTATTGATGGACTCTTTTCCCTTACAAATTATCACGCTGCTTCATCAGCCAATCAAAAGCGACGTTATAAACGGCGACGTCATTTTTTACGTTATGGGCTGATGATATAATTTTTAAGCCAATGAAACTGCTTGTTTCAAACAAGATTAAATCATTCTTGTGTAATAATGGCAGTATGCAGATTTTGTCTCATAAAAGTTAGACTATTACTGAAGGACAGCAGGTTTTGAGGTGAATACAAAACCAAAACCAAGTCGTGGCGAATGTTCTGTTCCAAGTCTATATAACAACATATTTTGATAATTTTAGATAATTTAATACATTCTGTAAGCTCCGTGTAAGAAAATATGGATAGTTTGTATCGTAAGACAAAATGTAAACCATATTAAAATCAGGAGGCAAATTATGTTTTTTTGACGAGAGCATTATGACAGTTTAATGAAATGGCGCCGTGAAGAAAATATCAACGTTTTTTTTTGTTCCTGAAATAATGTAACATCACGCCCATAGCACCACCTTCTACATAAATACGATTCAACTGATGAGGGGAAAAGCATCATTTCAAAATCACCAGGATTTGGTCTTTCCTGATGTGATTTCAAGGATATTGACCCGAGAAAGATATTGATCGGAACGGAGTCAAAAGTCTTTATTAATTTCAGGTCTTTATTAAGCGTTCACTAAATACGTTTTAGTACATACGTCATTAATAGTTATACTTGACATGAAATGACAACATTTTTCTCATTGAACAGGGATGAGATATAGTGAAACATTTTGTATGTTGTATATGAACATTGATATGTATTAATTTTACAAATGTTTTATCTGCAGACTTGTTGTATTTGTTCGTTTTATTTAAACGATTGTTTAAGAGTGGGGATTCATTTTAACATTTAAATGCTCATGGTTACGTGTTGGCTCCGTTTTGATAGGTTGTTACTAGTTTTTACTGATATTTTGTTTAACGTTCTGGCAATATTATTGTTAGACCAGATAACATTGGGACAACCGTGTCAGTTCTTTGTCCTAATAAATGTATAGGACTCCTTCAGTTTTTTTAGACGTTGTTAACTCAGTTAATTTGGAAAACTTTAGAATACGTGTACACGTGTATTATACAAAAATATACTATCAGTAATTGTATAGACATTAAAGGCCCAATATACGTAACTTTCGGCAAATCTTGATGCGAAAATCAAGCCTTATAACTTTTTATATTTGTAGATTTAGTTAAGATTAACTGATATCAGTAATATTCAAGATGAAATCTTACGCGGTTACCGGTACAGCAGCAGTTGAAACTCGGTATTTGTAAACACGCGTCCATTTTTAACCGTCTCTTCGCTTCGGTTTGTTGTTGAAGTGGGCCCCACCTGAATTATTTTCTATTCTTTGGATTTTTCTGCCAAGACTTTCATGTTAGTTACCGCTCGGGTTTACTTATTTTTAGGCTTATTTTTGCATGGTTATCAACTGGATTTTTTTACAGAATTTTTCAGAATCACGAAAAAATTCCTGAAGTTACGTATATTGGGCCTTTAACGGAGCTCTTTTATTAGGTCAAGTCTGCTTCGTTCCTGTCCACAAATTTGTAGATATATGAAGTAACTTTTGAAATGTTACGAGTTTAATATCAGTAACATGACCTGTCACATAAGTAACTACGCGTATTTACATGTACTTAGTTGAGAGCAAGAAAGTACCCAGTTTCCACATTTACAGAGAAGACCAACGGAGTTACGCCCCTTTGTTTGTCGTTAAAGTTCATGGGTATAGATCTACATGTACTACCGAGAAAGTGAAGACGACGAAATATTCCCATGGTTTTAGGAAATTTAGCTTACAAATGGGACTGTTACAGCATCACTTATCCATAGAGATATAATGTGAAATCATATTTTTTCCGACTGAGTGCAAGAAAGAAGTCTTAATCGACAGTAAAATAGTAATCGACAGTAAAACAGTCAATCCTCGCTATGTCGAAATAACTAGGGCCACGACAAGCTTTAAAATAAACAAGCTATACAATGCATATTTCGATTTAAAATATAAAATGGATAAAAGTTGCTGTTTGAATAATGTTTCTTTCAAACCTTTTCTCTTTTGCTGCTGTAAATAAGATAGAAACATTTTTAACGAGCAAATCTTTGTTATTTTTTTTATTTTTTTTTAAACAAATACAAATGGCGTAAAATGTCAACTGTCTTCCTTATCTTTTTGGAATATTTCTCTTAAATATTTCATAACAGTATATATTCAATGTGATACACAGTGGATATTTATCGATGATAATAAAAGTAAAACAAAAAACAAAAAACATAAAATCTGATACTTGTATACAGAAGAGAAACATATCTCCTACGATTTTATGATAATTATTGGAAGACAAAATAGTGATTAATGTGACTAAATATTGATTAATGTGAGACTTAACATTGAAAGAAATAAAAACAAACGTAGGAACACTTATTTTTATATCTGTCAGAAGTAACAGAACATTTCTTAGAATTTGTTGTTTGCCATGGTAACTAAATATCTATAAACTTAGATAAGAGTAATAAAATGTCACAATAAAACTGTTTGTTTGTGGGTTTTACAAGATGTTAGTAGGGCTGTTATACCAGCTATATACACAGCGGGTTTAAGGAGGAGCCCTGTGTATGAGGGACGGTCTTCTCATTAAAGCGCCATTACACCGTCACACAGCTACCTCTAACATAAATTTTAAATCAATTTCACACTCCACAGAGCTCGCATTTCTCTTTAAACAGCGATAAAAAAATTTCCACCTTTTTTTCTTATCTTTTTACTACACCAGGTCAATTTCCAAGGAAAATATTTGAACAAAGTGGAGGAAGAAAAGGGTTATTACTTTATTTATAACTCTTACAATACACAGACTAGACAAATCCTGTAACTGAGTAGAAATGTGTTATGATAAGTTTTAGATAGTGTGTACCACGACCGGGGTAAATACTGCGCCTGTTATATCCCCGCTATTTAATTTGTTGACTTTAAATCTTGTGTTAGATTAAGGAGGATTTTTCATGACAAAAAACTAATTTTTCATCTTTTCATAAAGTTGACGGACAGCAGACAGATTCCTTTCTCCTGCTGACTCGATTGTAACATGTTCGTCCTACAGTCCCGGTAATAGACTTCGTAACATATCTTAAATATGCTAAAATCAATTTTGATATGAAGAAAATCAATTAACAACGTAATGTAAATTTGAATTTTTGGCAGGCTACCCGCATTTGTTTGTTACTATAAACAAATAAGTAATTCAAAAAGAAAATACACTTAAATAAGGAGTAAAAGAAACACGATTTCCGAATAATTAAAAATTACATTTGATAGCTTCGATAATAGAAAAGATACTTTTGATTCCCCATTATGTTCCTAATAAGTGACAAAAACCAATTCTTTTTTTATTTAAAAAAATTAAGAACGTCATAAGTGTTTTGCTCAACTTTGATATTTTGAAAAAAACTTGTGATATTTAAGGATTAACTTGAATCATTTTTTTATGTTATGGAAGTATCACACAAAACAATGGAGTGTACTCTAAATAAACCGAAGCGGTTTATGATGAGAATACACTCCGTTTTTTTGTGTTATAACCCCATAACATAAAAAAATTGATTCAAGTTAATACTTATTATTTACTCTAAACCCTGCGAAAATTCACTTTATTGATGGACTCTTTTCTCTTGCAAATTATTAACGCTGCTGCATCAGCCAATCAAAAGCGACGTTATAAACGGCGACGTCATTTTTTACGTTATGGGCTGATAACATAATTTTTTAAACCAATGAAAATGCTTGTTTCAAACAAGATTTAATTATTAAATGAAGTTGTTAACCAATAAAGTTTAGTATACCGAAAAACTAAATTTATAAATAAAAGTACTAATGTTAATAGACACTGAAGATGGAGAAAAAAATTACAGAAGAAATGTTGTTTGATCTTAAATTTGAAATAAAGGCGAAAAAAAAACGTTGAAAATTCCGTTTATGTTACAAACAAATGTAACGCGTGTCGGAGAGAAGAGGCTAATGAACAAAAGTCAACGTATTCATGGGATAATAAGAGAGAACAAGGGAGGGAGAAGAAGAGGAGGAGGAGGAAAGGAGGGGGAACTACCACCGACTACATAATACTATTGACACTTTTTCACGCTGCAGCTGTTGAGAAATTTCAAACATATTTCGGCACATGTTTAGTGTTCGGTTTGGCCAGGTTTGAGATTTGAAGTCAGCAGTTGTCAGTTTCTTCTGGGTACGAGATGTCAATTTCAGAGGAAATCCGACACGATATCTGTCGACTTTCATTAAAACTTCCCAGGGAGTTGTGAACGCGAGGATATCCCCTTGTAGGTGCGTGTACGTACGTGGTGGGTCGATCCCAACAAAAACAGAAGGCTTCACCCAGACATTTACAACATTTTCCCTGGGAAATGACTAATTTTTCATACAATAAAAGTTTGTATTACAAAATATAACTGTGAATTAATTGAAAAATAACAATAAATAATGAAAGATACATGAACTTTTAACGATTTACGTAAAATAAATCTTGATCCAGTATGTCTGAAATCAAATCAAATCACCATTAGTGAAAACATGGATACAAATTAGTATGGTACGAGTGCCACCAAACTTTATAGTTCTAAGATAATTCATTTTTTAACAAATCAATGTATACAGTTGCGTCTTCATCACATCGATCTTCCGTTCTTTTGACTTGACTTAAAAGGTTTAATCACAGGGTTTAGAAACTGTATAAATTTCTCATTACCTTTACTTTTTTGTGTATTTTGGTATTGAATCTGAATAACTTAATGGTTTTTTATGCGTGCTAAAAACTATCGCTAAAAATGCATGTTAAACGAAACACCAATTTTGCCACGTTTAAATTGATTTATAAGGAAAACAGTCCTGTTTTACATTTCGAACCGTTTATGATCGTACAATTACTGAAAACTCAACTGTTTTTTCGACTTCCGAAATTCTAGAAACTTGCTCGAGTTTTTTTAATTCTTAAAGCCACCCGCTGTAAATTTTTAAAATTGAGGAAAAGAGGTAAAAAGTTACGACAACGAGAGCTTCCGTTTTTATTAACGCCCATCATTTCAGCACTCAATCTTGCTATTTTGGAACGCCAAACCTGATCAGGGCTTTGTTTTGAAATCTTTCTCTCACAGCTGTTGAATTCAATTTTCCTGGCACTTGGTATACAACTAAATCAGTGTAATATCTACGTTGAAACGTGTGCCGGGTTTCCAAGCCCGGACCCCACACATATATTAGATTGCACCCTGCCAACGTGCCTCGCACACCTGGGCAAGGGGCTTACCAGACCTACATACCAACACCCCAACGTAAACCAGTCGTATCTCAAGGTTCGGAAAAAAGACTCCAATTCAAAGAACGCAAAAATCAATTAGGAGCGAGCAGAATGGGTGGCATTGCGCGCGTATGCGGGGGATTGATGGTCATAGCTAAATCGTGTAAGCCTAGAGGCTTGATTCACCCCTATTCAATATTATCGCTTATCATCATCATTACTCACAAAATAAAGTGACCTTGAAGATTGTTTATTTCAGATGACCATCAGATTACGTTGACCGGAAGTACCCATGGTCAGTTACAATCCACACCTAATACCACAAATATGACACCTGTCCGTCCGTGACACGACGACATTTACAAATGTATAACATGATATGTATTGGCCAGTTCCAAGGAAGGGCTAGAATTTGCAATAAATAATATTTTAAGATTGTAATGATAAAAGAATTTCCTTGACGAGTACCCTACACCCACCCAATGGTGACCTTCATTCTACCTCCCGTATTTACCAAAACACCGGACATGTTTACTATGAAGTAAATACATTTTGAAACATATTGGTCCATACTGACAGGTTTTACACTAAAACCATACATGTACAATAATGAATCCACACGTTGGGTTTCCTCATGATTTGGCAACACAGAATACACCAAAATATGGACAAAGTTTGGATAAAGCAAAAGATTCATCTTCGTTCCATTTCCAATAATAACCGATAAGATATTTTTGTTACTAAAAGACGAAGAAGTTGAACTCAAATATTTTGTTGGGTTTCAAATGGCTAATGGTTTAGTTCTCTTGTTGCCCTGCTCCCTAGGTTTGAGCCAAATAAATAATTTCTCGAATTGTGTTGTTTCACAAAAGCAAACGTTGCTCGAACATTTTTTCATGAGACATTTTACCTGGTCACTTTATACACTTAGTTATATTTTACTACATTTTGATATTAATAGTCTGAATATTGGCAAACCCAATATATGAAAGTTTCTTCAGCCAAAAGAATGTTAAAGGTCTGAAATACGATAATGCGTTGTACTCCTATGTTTATGGAAACGCACCAACGGGGCACTCTCTTAAGGAGTCATGCCAAGAGTTCAGATACTAATTATCGCCCCTGGATTCCGCTCTTATCGGTCGGAGGAGAAGAAATAAATACCTCCGTTTTGAAGAAGTCTCGAACTCGCCAGTTGTAGAGGTGTCTGTAATCGCATAGATAGAGTTATATTAGCTATCTGCAAAGTTAAATAAACAAACCAGATTTGATATTTTAGACAGGCGATATATTTTTTCCATTAAATTCAAAAGGGGAGAAACAGACGGCTGATATGATCTGATTGCGGTCAGTTTGTGGAAATATGTTTGCAGGTCAATACTGTCTGCAAATTCACCTTCACAAGAGATAAATTATGATTTTGCTGTCTAACGAACAAATCAAAGAAAGTATATTCTGATAAGGTCATCGCCCCGAATGTCTTAAATTGACGTGTTGATAACAAAGATTACAGCAATTCCGTCCAAACTGTAACTCACTCTTTTGAATTTTGTAAATGAATTGTTTGGCCATTAAAGTGATTTGGTCAGGTCAGTAGCAGTTTAACCAAACAACTGTCTCAGTGGTCAATTTAATCAAACAACTGTCTCAATGGTCAGTTTAATCAGACGCGTGCTGGTGTTCTTACCTGAACACACCTGCAGGGGTGCTCATTAGCATGTTCACCGAAATAATAACATTTTTATTGACAAAATAGAGTGAATGGAACAAGTACAACTAAATAAACACTTGAAACCCACGAAGAGGTAATTATGTACCTGAGTAATATTCATGAACTTTTTTTTATATTGCAATCTAAGGTATTGATATGTATTAAAGTTTTATGTATATTGTATTCTATTAATTTTGTGACACATTGCTTTCGAGAACATATTATTTATAACAACAACGATATTTTATTTCTTAAGAAAAACATTAAGATTTCGACGAAAACTGATATAAAATTAAGATCATTTTAGCTACATGTTCAGTATCGCTCAGATATCGTGAACAATATACACCTATTACTTTGACGTACACTCTCAATATATATGCGAAGCCTTCCACGCCCCGACTTACTCTTTCCTTAAAAAATGTTTTAAAAAGCAAGCAACATTATAAGTACAAAGTTAATTGGCGTTTCTTCATATCTAACAAAAGCAAAATTCAAAACATTGTAGCACATACAACGTAATCGTTTAATATGATCTTCCTATCTATGATTGTATGACATAACATGAAAAAACATACATTGGGAATTACCAAAATTAAAATATGTAAATAAGAGATGTCTATCGCAACTATAATTAAATTTTATACTTTCAATATAAGAACTGATGTCACCAAGATATGTACTTGAAGAAGACTGGACAAGGGAGTGATCCTTGAAGAACCCCAGTAGAGTTTCTTCTTAAAGACAATGCAGGCATCGGGTGACCAACTTCCGCTCTGTTAAGTTGACATTTGGCGAACAAACAAAGCGGGGCAAAATCTAAAAACAAAATCGTGCCTTTCAATGATTAGTGTTATTTGTTAACTACATGGAAAGTCAGTTTGTAATTACTCTCTGCAATGACAAGTTATTCCGTCAGGACTCTAATCGTCATTGAACGAAAGAAAACGTATTTGAAGAAAAGGAAAACATACTTAGTAATCCTTTTGATGTGTGTAGTTGCTACATTTTTTATTCATAACAACGTACTTTTTATAAGATTTGATTATTGATCACTTTTAAATTAGATAAAAGGAGGAAATTTACAGAAATAAAAACTATGACATCGTAGCTTTTGGCGCAACCTATAAAATTGACAATACGTTTTTTTACCTTTCTTGTCCAAAAAAGGTGATACCAGAAATACCACGTTTTCTGCACGTTTTTAAATAAAAGATGTTGAATCTAAGCGTTTTTGTTCCGTTCTCTTCATTTTCATTTTCGCATATATTAAATTAAATGTACATATTTTCTTTTCTTGCCAACATATGACAAAATCAAAATAGAACACCTTGTAGTATATGCAAAGTGCTGCACAAAAGGTCGGGGTTCAGTGGCCAAAGACGATACTTAAGATAATTTGATTGATCAATACATTTTGATGTAAATTTTCCAAATAAATTTCGATTTAATGTCAAAAGGCTTAATTTTCTTGCTATACCAAAAGTGTTGCTGTTATGACGGAAAAAGAATTACATGTACTATTGCATAAATCCTAAAGCCTCCATCTATAAACCATTAAAAAATATTGGTGGTGCAAATATGTTGAAACTTCTAAACAAACGGAAGTGCTTATTTATTAAGAGAACAATTTTTATCAATATTTATCAGATAATCTGTACTAATTATATTCAAATAAGTAATAACCCTGTTAATGTTTGAGAGATATTTAATATTTAAGGTGCCGATAATGAAAGCGAGGCAAGCTCGCGTGCAGTGCTAACCCTAACCCACGTGTCTGTAGGTACAAATTACCCTCAGTCTTTAGGTAGGCCGTATTTATTCAATAAACTAAATTCGTTTATTTACGCGAATCATATCGCATCGCAGCATACCATCTCACACAGTGTCTTGGCTAAAATAATACAATATCTCGTGCATGCGATATCTTCCGAGAGTTGAGAAAACATATGGATGTCGCAGAGCCCAGTAGGAATTCCCTAAAACCCACTTTCGTCCCTTCATGGTTGACAAAACATATGGTCGAGTTCTTGTCCTTCTAATGGAAGACATGTTTTGAAACAAAATAAATTTGAACATGACAAATAATCACTTAATGCCGCCATCTTTGTTTACGCCAGTGAAATAATTCTCCATTAACACAATGTTGCATAGCAACACGGGTCAATGTAAAACGTCAACCTCGTCCTCGGATAAAGTTGTTTGTTACCTATAGCAGCGGGAAGTGCATTTAACACTAAATTTGACGTAAGTGTATTAAAACAATATTTTGGCTGAGCTAGAAGGCTAAATAAACAACAACACTTGTGTATTAGTGTTCGAGTGTAACGTATTACATTTATATTTTGTGTAAACATGTACATTACACGGGTATTTAGTGTGTATTTGGTTAGAGATGTGTGAATCTCAAACTTACTCTCCCGTGACACGATGTTTATATCAACATAGAAGTAAAAGACAAATGGAGAAATAAAGTTTTCTTCATTTACAGATTAGCTATCACAAACTAGGTTTTAGTTTTTGAACTGGATCTGTAATTGTAACACCACGTTATCATTTTGAAGCAATTTATATAAAAATATCACAATTACAAATTTTTATGTCAAGTCAGTAATTAATTGCGAAATATATTTTCCATTACAGTGAAACACAATCTGATTATACTAGCACTTTGATGCAACACTTTTTCTATTCCATAATTGGAAGTAGTTATATATATGATTTTTGCACTGCGATATAATTATAATAATAATGAGAATACAGTGAAATGATAATACTGATCATAATTTTTAAAACGTCAGAGAATACCTAAGCGTCAGCAAGACCTTAATCCGAAATCAAAATCGATTAAACTAGAGAAAAAATATAAACATAGGAAAACTTTACAAAGCTACCATGAACATTTACAAGAGAATATGATCACGTGTCCGTAAATGTAGGCGTCTTCTGCTTCATCGACAACATATGCAATTCTATAAAGACAATAAAGACTGAAACGTATGTTAAGATTTAGTTTAACATATTTTATTGGCATGTAAAATGTGAACGGGTTAGTCAGTAAGTTTTGCCAACTTATTAACGACTTTTCACATAATACATATGAACATTACATAACAATACGTAGTCACATGATAACATTAAATAATAAGAATATAAATGATCTAAATCTAACATAATTGTAATTATATTGTATACACTGTAGTACTGTCATATAAATTAAAGATTGAGTAAATTATATAAAGTAAACAAGTTGAGGGGGAAGAAAGGAAAGAGCAGGAAAGTGAGAGAGAAAGAAAGTGCATGTAGTTAGGAAAGGTGGACAACAAATGAAAATCGATCAAATATACCCGACGTTTCAAGGAAGTGTTGTGCAACTTTGGCATTTTTTCCATTGTCACTAGGCGATATATCCGGATCGCCTTTACTAGCATATCAACAGTGATGATCCCATCATACCATGCTTACTCTGTTTATTAAGTCATTAACATCATAGTTATTCATGTTTTACCTGTTGAAGAAATCAAATACTAGTATTCCCTCGGTTTCGGTGTTAAAAAAGCCAAAATATGTGATATAAGAAAGTCTTTTTTAAAATGTTTTGTTATTTGTTTTGTTTAGCAGAAATTGTATTCCATAAGCAATATATTATAGATGAAATCAAAATTTGTAACGTTGTGGGCAGATCAGTGTATTTCATAAAATCTCACGAAAATGCATATGCTCGACGCTTTAGTGTAATGAATAAAGTTTTGAAAATAGTACATAGTATTGATATCTGGCGAGTTCTTTTTTTTAAACTTCATAATTGGTGTTTTTAAATAGGATAGATTACTAGCTTTTAATTTGATATACTTTTAAACAAGTGATATTTCTTCCCAACTAATTTGGACACTAAAAAATATGAACAGTATCGTTAACGCAATAATTAATTGCCTAAACAGATGTTAATTAAACAGTGTCATTTTCTGAGAGATTGATAAATCGACACTCACAACTAAAACAATCACAATAACATCCATATGTTACATTCACTAAGCTTACAAAATCCATGATTGATTCTTTATAAATAGCTTGCTTAAGGTGAGAAACTAGAGTTTTAGCGCTACATCTATTCAGTACTTTTGATTTCCAACACCTTTATAGCGTAAATTGTATGTTTTTGGTCTTAATTATGTAATTTTTATCTGCTTTTGCTTTCCTTTCGTCTGTCGTACCTTAAGACCCCATTAACCACACCAAGGTAAATCACGGCGAGGTTTTTTGGGGTTTGAAATAAACATCTATGCCTATTAATACTATACATGATGATAAAAAAGCGACTTGTCATAAGTTGGTTATGTTAAGTTAATTGATGGACGTAGGCGAAACGAATGTCTCTAACCATATCTATATATTAAGCTTGAAATTAAACATGGAATAAAAAAAACCTTTCTGTAAATCAGGATACAAATTTGTAGAACAGAATGTTTAAGGGTTATTTCAATGTTCTTGTAACTATTATGGTTTTTCTGTCCCAGGGTGGTCCACGGACTCAGTATATATGTACCTGTTTCATTGTCTTCTTTCTGTTTTGCTTTTCCCTGTTGTTTTGTCAGATCATTTTTATATTATTATATTATTCTGAATCCGTGTTACGTTCTCCGACTGTCCGTGCATTTGCTTTGATACTCTCCAATTGTGTCACATTCGTTGATAATAATCATTTCCAGTTCTTCAATATTCAAACGATAAGTGACGTCCCCAAAGAAGCAAAGGTTGCGATTATATAAAAAAAAGAAGAAACCAAACCCAACCCCCAAAAACACACACAAGAAAAACAACAAAAAGCAAGTCACAGAATAACAAAATAACAATTTCCAAAGCATTGCGACATGGTCAGATAATCTAGGCAAAATACATGCTTTATAGAAACCAATAAGCAAAACAACAGTTAGGAACTGACGAACCACATTACAAGAACTACCACAATGCACCTGATGCACGAAAACTAAAAGGAATGCATCACCAACAGAAACTGACGAACCAAGGAAGACCACGTTAATTCAGGAACTCGGGTGTTTTATTTAACATGTGTGACACCTTACATGATGTCCAGTGACAAATACCGGGAAGTATGCAGGTCCCCAACCTATATTCTGTGTAATCATGAACATTAGTACGTTACGCAATATGGAGAATTAATGTTATTTGGTCATATAGTTGTTTCCTATTCAAGAAGGTTTACACAAAGGGGACATTACACCATCTCATTTATAACAGGACAGTCCTTCTCGAATTCCAGGAATAGCTCCAACCCATGCAATCGACCATACGGTATTTTCCTACCAAACCTCATCGAAATAAGTGGATTATAAAATCAATTTCCTGTCACTAAACGTTTTCAATGACCATGCGTTTTTTCTTGGCAGGTAGTGGAATGTATTAGAGTGGACATTCCTCGCTACTGACCACAACATCAGGTGTCCACTACGGCAATACGATACAAATTGGGCGGTGGCCGGTGGAACCCTTGTCAGTGTCCAAGTGGCTGGACATCGCAAAGACTGTCCATTTCACCAGTTGGACAAGTAATTAAAGTTTTAAATGTTTCAATTCATGTTACTGATTACGCCCTATTCTACAGGTATTTAGGATGTTCATACCCGAACAAACTACAGATCGGTTTCGAGCCCGAGGGCGGAGGAGAACCAGAGTGTCATTCACGGAAGAAAAATAGTCCCTTTTGTTCAACACATCACGCACTTGCGGCTAACATTGTGCGGACAACCATATTTTGGCATGGTCATTCTCCGGACACAATAGGTGCTTATTACAGTCCATTTTGGGTCCATATCCCCTTGTCAGTGTCACTCAGACTGGACACAGTCCACACCAGATCACGCGTCAATCTCGCGCTCGACGACAATGGCGGATGGACCCTTGTATCAAGTAGTCTAATTGATTCAGTGTCAACTTTCTCTTATATTAATTATTTAGCATTTTCAGTTCTGATATTTTTCAATAAAAATGAATGATAATGTTCTTTAAGACGACGGAGACCCCCCAAATTGACCCCAAGTATTTGACCCGACAAACAGGCGTATTCGTCGGTCAGAGCCATGAATATCTTATCGTAATGATGGCGACCTTTAAATCTGGGGATAAAGAACAGATAGTGGGATGAAAACGGAAGTATTTGATGAGGGCACTGATGACCAAACACTTATTGTCAAATGGGATCCGTCACAGGACGGTATAGGTAGGAGCATCTTAGACACAGAGTTTTACTCCTTCCTATCGAGGTGTCTAACGTGTCCAGCAAATATTTACAATGCCATATAAGCTAGGTTAACATATTAAGGTATATGATGTGTAATTTGCGCTTATACATTTGTTTTTTGTTTGTAAAATATTCATAATAACAGAATGTTGTTGAGTATATATTTTTTATTTTAGAAAATGTGAATGATATGAGATTGATAAAGCACTGTTAGTTTATCTATTCAGAAATTATATGAATGGCTCAAAGTTATTGAAATGTCGCCAATAATTGCTGATAGCGCAATCAACATGGGTTATTGAAACTGTTGTTTCAAAAAAAATCGTTTTAGAAATCAAAACAACCTGTTGGTCTTTTAATATTATATATATATATATATAAAGAATAATACAATTATACAATAACAGACGTATATTTGTGGGAGGAATTGATGCAGCAAAAAGCATGTTACATTTAACTGCAGTGAATAACATATTCATTACTAGGCGAAATACATAACCAAAGATTATTGCGACATATAAAAGCATTATTGATAAAACAGTATTTTATCACACGACTATTTCTTTATACCCTTACTACATCCACCACTGCCCAGTATCATCAACTTCTATATAACTAATTACAATGTCTGCATAACCTGAGGGTAATAACAATAGGCATGGCATCACATTCAAAGCAAAACTTATGTTGTCCAAGTGGTGATATGTAAGATTTGACAAGGCGAGAGATGTTTTTCGTTTTCCCGCATTTTTTTTTTCAATATGATAAAACGATATTTGAATATGAAGTATTTTAACAGTTTTTGGTACTATCATAAAGTGTTGTATTAAAGTTCAATTCTTAAATTAAAATTTATTAAAATAACGTACTGAATGCTTTTAAAAATTAATGAATATCGTGGTAAATTATAGTATTGATTTTAATAATAATTATAAAAGGATTGACGAAAAAAAATTTTACTTAAGGTCAAATAACATTCATGTTTCTATTTGAAAATCAACAATGTTGATTGAAGAGTTCTATGTATATTTCTCATAAAAAAATCTTTCTTAGCGTTTACTCTTCCGGATCACTTGGTCTTATTATCTTGTACTTTTTCGGAGGTCTCAATGGCCATGTAAAACTTTCCTTCATTTTTGCCCCTTGTTTTATCGATTTTGTGTTCGGATTATTATTTTATTAACGCTTTGTTATTCTCTTCAATCTTATTTATACAATTAGCCGATATACAGTGCTTTTTGCTTTGTTAATATTTTCCCTTTATGGATATGAGTATACAATATTTAATATGATACTATGTATTGCAGTATTTGATTACTTTATTAATGTTTATCGTTCCTCCGATCAGTTACATCTTGCATATTACATGTATGACTATATACAATATACATGAATAACCTTATGATGCAATCAAGCTAATTTGCTCCAATAATGGGCATCATATCGCAAATAAGTAATTTGATAATTATCAAATAAGTCCATAATATTTATTCATCCTATAATTTGTGATGATTTTACCTTCAAAATACTCTTCCTGCTTCCAAAATGATATTTTTGTACCTCAGTAGTGCTTTAATAGGAATGAAGAAAACCATCAAATATTTAGATATTATTAATATACGAATTTATATCCGAGGATGGTTAATTTATTATCGAAATAAATGATTAAATAAATCAAACGAAAATATTTTGAATAAAATAAAATAAATGTTATCGAAAAGTTTATATAAAAACTAGGATTAATTAAAATGATTTTAAACTGTTTTAAAAAATGAATTACACTAAAGTATGGAACTTTTATATTAGCGTAGATGCATTTCACCGATTATATTTGTGGATAAAATTAAAACAGGATTGCAATGAAAATACGTAGAATCAATTGCAAATAATTTAATATATGCATAGTTATTGTCTGCATTTCATTGATATTCGGCGACTGTTATTGTTTAAAACGAAAATTTTAGCTCACATAATGCCATATTTGTTAAAACGTTTCGGTTATGTTTATTCAGTAATTTTGTTTTCAATAAAGCAAACCAGAATATACTAAAAATGAAAAATAGATAAATATTGAAATTTTAAAATAGATCAACACAGTTAGAAAGTAAAAAACTAAAAAACAAAACCACAAAAATTATCTTTAATCTTACAATCAATGTTATGTTCTATTGACCGAAGTTTAACTCTATAATACTATGAATACGAAAAAATATCATTGGTATGATTTAACTACCATTTTCATAGTATTCATTCCTTATTAGAAAAAAGTCAATTCAGTTTTTTGAGAAATGATGACAGCGTATGAATATCAGTAGCTAGAACAAAGGATACACGTATTCATATTTAAATTGAAAATACTAAAAAAACATTTCAAAAATTCAATCTACTCATTGGAAGATGAAACTGATATAATTTTATTATAATGAATAAGAGAAAAGTGTATTACTTGATTATTTTTAAGCTTGAAATTATCACACTAGTTATAACTTGCTTATTAGAACGGATTTTCTAATGTTACATGTAAATGCTGTACTCCGAAGAGGGATAGTTTAGTAGCATGGTCCTAAAGGCTTTCCATTATCTGGAACTGGGAATTCCTTACACAATCAATTTACGCGTGAGCGACATTGCCTGGTATAAAGGGTTTGGTTGGGGGTAATGTACACAACACTTCAGGGTTCATTAGCACAGAACTCCCTTCCCTTTATACCCGGGCCCTTATTTTCGGCCGTCCCTCATCAAGGATATTCGGGGCTGAGTTATGTCCCTGTGAAGCAGTCTCACAGGAGAACGCTTCGTAATGAAGTTGGCAGGCCTCGCTTTGAAGATCGGTCGTTGATTGGTCGAGGTGTCATCACCGTGCTGAAATCGGCATCAAACGCCGGAAATAAATCACTTTTAAAGGCAAGTAATGATTGCGCATGTAATCATTGGAACCAAGAGAGAATCGAGGAGAGAGTTAATTATAGGTAATAATTACTATCCACCTTCAAAGGCACTGTTTATAATTAAATGTCTCAGCTAAAAATAAAACAGTGATTAAAAGCTAAAACTCAATCTATGGCTGAAATGCAAGTTGGAGTACCTGAATTTGAAAAAAGGATGAAATGACACAATTTGCAAGCGCTAAGTGTATTTTACCGATGCATGTCTTAGGTGAAGATGTATTGGTGTGTTGAACATTTCGGCTCTCGAATAGCACTGTAGGTACTTAAATAAGTGAAAAAACATAAAGGAACTATTTAGCTCTGAATTATACCGTTGGAGTATAAGCGGTAATACTAAAGGTATGGAGGCTTATATAAGTTTATAAAGTCAACAAAAAGGAGGTATTTATGAAAATAAAATAGCATCTGATGAACGAGAGCTTTAAACCTAGTTAATATTTCATTGCAGGATAGACAGCCCATGATCAATTACAATGATATTATAAATTTTATTTTTCATCAATGTTTTGTATATTATACAACAAAATAGTACAAACTCTCATACATTTTGGAATGGCCAAAGGCTCTGATATTTTCAAAATATATGTATGCTTATTTTACCTTTTGCAGCCAGTTTCAGGATGTGTTCGTTAATATTTCATTGCAGGTAAGACATGTCCATGACCAATTAACAATACTAATAATATCATAAATTTTGGGATGGCTAAAGGGTATGATATTTTCAAATTATATGTATACATATTTTATATTTTGCAACCAGATTCAGGTTGCGTGAAACAAGCCATGTAATCTTCTATCGTACTATTTCAATGAGTACGTAATAAATATTTTGTCGGCATTGGTTTAAGTTCACTTTCCTATCTTAATGCATGTTTTTACGTAATCTGTAAACATGGAATTGTTTAGTAAACACATCGAGTGAAGCGACATCAGTTATCTATGAACAGTGCCGTTAAAATACTCTCTCCAATAAGATAAGATTACGTCACATCTGATCAGGCTCCGTGATTTTATTTCCAGATTTACTGGGCGATCAGAATCTAGGATGTGTGAAACGTTTAAAATCACAGTCGAAAGACCTAGCGCACCTGTTGTGTTCGACAAGACGTTCCAGATTCGAAAGTGAGCTTTGCCAGACTTTGTCAAAGAATCACGTGATTAAGTGAGAGCTCAAGGAGGTGCATTTCGTGAAATATAAACAAGGATTTCGTTAGAGTTCTTTATCCTGGAGAGTACCACGGGATTAATTATACAGATAACTACAGCACGTGTATCAGAGGGAACTTCTACGGGAGAGAAGGATTTACACTGTTTATATCGACGCTTTCTTGGTATATGTTGTACATTTGTAAATATATTGAGCACAAAAATGTTGTGTATGACGCAATGTATTGTAAATTTGCGTTGATTGTTTCTTTAATAATGACACCAAAAACAATAGTTTTGCAATTTTTTGTATGTTCGAGTACATTTAAAATTAAAATCAGTTTAAATGTATGTATCTGTATATTTTAAAAATAAAGTCCTCAACAAAGAAAACGTTGGAATTCTTAGCTGTTATTTCACAGAAGTGATGGTTTAAAAAAACTCACATAAAGCTGTATATTCATCATTTACATGATATTACTGTAACTCAATACAGTACTGAACCCGGGAGCCTAAAACAAAACAAAGAAAACTTAATCAAGTTCTGTAGGAATATCCAAATAAAAGCAAAACTTCTCCATTTCATCTAACTTTTGAGGATTTGAGCGGACATAAAAGAAGAAAGTGACGCGGAACATAACAAATTTACAATGATAGTCTAAACAGAAAGCAACATGAAGCTGTAGAGTATGTGAGCGCGGACAACGTTAGGTGAGGATGTGAAACGTTGTAAAGTATTTACACAGATATACAATCAGAAACACTCAACAGACCAATTGACTTTTAACCTACAAAGAAGAAAACAGAGACTTGTAAACACTCTGTAAACTCCGCGGTCAGAGTGAGGGCCTTTGTGAAGCATTCCAACAAATGGAATTGCGGATGTCGGCTGTGAGACAAACAATTTCAGGATGTCTTGCAGCAACCAACCTTGATGCATGATCACTACTCTTATCTATAACACATCTTATTGGATCAATACAGTATTATATATAAGTTTTACATAATACTGATATAGTCCTGTTATATCATATGTTCTACACTGACAAGAACTCAATAGCTGTGGAACTACTTTTCTCATTGTTCGCAGGAATGACACAATTAAGGTACGCATGCCCTTTCTCAGTCGACACGTGCGTACGAGGAGCGATAGACTACACAATCCATGTGGCATAGACTAAAACATATCTCGGGAACAATCAACACCCCTTACAGTCCGCGACGGGCGATGAGATGTGTCTCGATATTGTATAAAAACTACTGGAGTACGTACATTTACACGCGTGATATATGACCAATCCAGTTTTAGGCAAGATAAGATTTGCTGTTGTACATTACACATAGATATGTTTAGACGAAATGTTTAAATTGAGAAATGCTAGTTAAAAACTTTTTGATATGTTTAATTGATGTTTATGTTCACATTTACAATATTGTAAGGGATGTTTTGTCTCAAACAATAACACTCACTCATTGCATGTAAATAACAACATCCCAGATTATATATAAGCTCTCTACCTCTCCCGCGATCTGATTGGATGATAACGTTTGTTTACATACCAAGGACTACATATTTACGTCATCCAGAGTGATAATCGGTGGACGATCTAACGTAGATAAGGATTGGTTATTTACTCTTGTGCAATAATCAAGTTCCTTCATTCTTCAAGTGTGCATGATTAGTGCACACAATTATTTCGCCTTATGAATAATTTCAAATTGTTAAACATTTTAATTTTTTTTACATAACATTCAAATCGCCAAAATGTACTCTTAAACCATCCAATGACAAAGCTAACAGTAATAATTATGTTTTTACTTAAAGGCCCAATATACGTAACTTTCGGCAAAACGAAAATCAAGCATAATAACTTTTTATATTTATAGATTTATAGATTAACTGATATCAGCAATATTCAAGATGAATTCTTTCTCGGTTACCGGTACAGCAGCAGTTGAAACTCGGTACTTGGAAACACGCATCCATTTGAACTGTCTTCTAACTTCGGCTTGTTGTTGAAGTGAGCCCCACCTGAAGTATTTTCAATTCTTTGGATTTTTCTGTCAAGAGTTTCTTGTTAGTTACCGCTCAGGTTCACTTCGTTATAGGCTTATTTTTGCATGGTTATCAACTTATCAAATTTTTTCTCAGAATTTTTCAGAATCAAAAAAAAAATCCTTAAGATACGTATATTGGGTCTTAAATAGGCACTTTTCTTGTAAAGCAAATAATAGGTAATTTTGCTGTCAAAATTGGTACTTTTGTTATAAAAGACAGACAAACTTCCAAACAAACACTTGGTAAATATGTTGTCAAGCAATTGATTCGTAAATATATCGGTGAATGAAATGTTGGGTAATTGTACTGACAAATAGTGCATAAACATGCAGATGAAAAAAACCCAAATAATTAGTGATTATGACAAAGTTTATGTTACAGTCTTCAATTCGCAAGCAGAAATTTAAAATGAAATAAATTTCTTGTTTGGATGATAACATACCACCTTTCGCAACATTCGTTTAATTCAAAGAATATGATTTAACTTTCAATTGCTTTGCTACAACATTTTTAATGCACTGAAAAGAAAAAAACGTCAAAAGCAGAGTTAATACTGAACGTAGATTTAGGATGTTAATATTTGTAGATATATTTAACAAGACAGGACTTCAATAGCTGTACATGTTTTGGATCAATGGAGGGCGTCGAGGTATTAACATGGCATCTGTTTGAAAGAAACCGTGTAGAGCATCCCTATGTTCATGTGAAAATTTTGTATAAGACAATTACTATTTTTTGTTGTTTTGTACAGATCACAACGAATCACTCCAAAGATATTTGACTCCTTTGCCTTACCAATTACTTGTTGGTTTATTACTATATGGTGATGTATCTTTAACGTATGATTAAATAGAACATTTTAAATGCAACTCAACTATTAGCTGTAATGTAATATTGGGGTAGAACCCTATACTAGTTATAAAGCACATTTTCATGCAACAAGACATATTGATACGCTTTGCATATCTGCGCAAAGACTCATGATAGAAAGGGGTCGCTATAGGAATATTCCCCGCAGTGAACGTTTATGTACCCAATGTAAAAACCTTTTAGTATCATATAGTAAATACAATGCTGATAGGAAGGAGCTATATAATTTATGTTGTATGAAAGCTCTCACTTTTTCAAATTTAGATCCAGAACTAAAATACATCTAGCTGATTATTATTGTTGAAAGGGATATTCCAAAGATGTTATCTTATTTCATTAAGTCGCATTTAAAATTTTATATATACCAACTATATTTGTGTCAACTGTATACTGATTTTGTAATAGTCAATCTAGCTGGCTCCAAAGTCATATATTACATGTCACAAGCATTGTTTATGTAATTGTAGTTTATATTTATATATACATGTCCATTCGTCTGACTTTTGACCACTCTACCTCTTTATGATTGCATTTCCTGTGTTGCCACATGTGGACCGAAATTCGTTTAATAAAGAGAATTGAAATTGAATTGTTCTATATTCCTTTCTAAGCAATTTCGTATGTACATATTCACACTGCCATTGCAAAGTTCTATATGTAGTTTTAGCTAAGGTTGTTATGAGCAATGATAAGCAACACGTATAAGTACAATACTATTGTTTCCTAATCATCAGAGCAAAATACATTTTTTAATTTGTGCATATCACTTGAATAAAATATCAATAAAACTAAGGAATTCAAATGTATTTCACAATTGGAAAGAAATGTGCGCAAACAAATTGATGTATTCAAATAGAAAATATACAGGATTTGCAAAAAAATGTGTTCAAACAGAAAATATACAGGATTTGAAAAAAATACATGTTTTTTTGTACTAAGGGAACTACTCATAAAAGTTGAAAAAAGAACATTCCCCATTCCCCATTTGTTTCCATTTCGCCATTTGTTATGAACCTGCAGTAATATCAATTATTAGTGCTATTTTTGTAATCTATAAAGTCATTAGTATGTCAGAAAGTGAGAAGGTTTATGCAAGTACATCGTATTTGGTTATTATGTGATCTGTATTATCCTTGCATTTCAAACTTAAATAAATATCGTTTAAACCAAGCATTATCTTCTTAGACAAAGTGTAATAAAACTAATATAGAGCTTGAGTATATCTAACTTTAATGAGCAGTTCCCTTAAATATAAAAAAAAAGATTTTTTTTTTAAATCGTCAATGATATATTTGATCGATTACAATAATAATAAGATTTTAACAATAATAGACTGGTACATTGTTTATATACATTGTTCACATTTCGTCAAATGAAAATAAGATACTGTTTGTCAACAAGTATACATATAATACATCATCATAGTATGCAAGGTTATTGTACTGTGCTTAAGCATATTTTTTTTCTCTTTTGTTCCTTTTGTAATCATAACATACTGCCATTAAGTTTAGATTGTATTTTTCGTTTGACGCTATGGTATACATGTACATACACATTAATAAGTTTTTGTTATCTGACCAGTTATATCGTATGCGATATTTTCCCTGGCTAAGTTTATCGTTGGTTAGTTGTGTGTAAAGTTAGTTCCTATGGTGTGTGATGAGTAATTATTAGTATATTATTGTTGTCTACTCATTTTTACAAATGCCATCTTAATATACTGTTATCAACCAACATGGCAATACCATCATTTAATTTTCTTTTTAAAGGCCCAGTAGTCGATCATAATTCAGTACGTCTGTATAAAATGATTCCCATAAGCCTTCTGTCAAAGGGGTATAACTATTCAATTCTACGACTGCTTACTGAAACAAAACGCTGAAACAGAAATATGAAAGTACAATTGGAAAATGATACTTCACATTTCTACTAAGTACATAAATACGACGGTACTGTGTTGAGAAGGGTATGACCTCTGACATGGTTACTACGAGAAGGAGATGACCTTTGACATGGTTACCACGTCGACAACAGAACGACATGATGTCTCTATCATCTCACTCGTCAAAACAACACATAACGATATGATAATAGAAGCCAAAAGATGTAGGGTTCACCAAGAAACAGACAACAAAAATACCCCTCTACTTATAAATGTATCATTTAAACACGGACAAAAAGTCAATATTTTGTCAAGGAAAACACATTGGAAGCTTGTGAAAACACCGCGGGTGACAAACAAATAAACGTTAGAACAGGAGAAGGGGTTTCTGTGTTTGGACTGGAAACATGGCAATGTTTGGAGGGGACATCTAAGGTCGTTAATTATCGCTAATTGTAAATGAATAACGACCATCTGAATTCCTTTGCAAAATCTGACAAGGTGTTTTTCTGTGATTAATATTTGGACCTGTTTCCAAAGTGAAATCCGAGAAGAAGCATCAAGCATTTTGAGTACACGTGCGATAATGATTTTACGGTGTGTTAGCTGCGAGCCAGTGAAGTCATTCAATTCGGGTAAGACGGTTTGTTCAGTACCGAAAAACCGTGCATTGTTATTAACATCGCCATTTTTTGTTTACTTTAATTGAAGTTACGGATAAGTTGGTCATGCCAGTTATAATAATTTTGTCTTATATAAAGATTCTCGCACCAAAGTACCTCATACTTATAACGGAACTGAAAGCTCGAGATATATGACAATATCGGTACTGTGACGTATCTGAACTATATGTATGACCCGTGGTTTACTTTCGTTTTACTTCTAACTAACTGTAAAACATATTATTAATTAACGCAGGGCTTGTGTTGCGATACACATAAGACAATTAATCAGTTAAAATATCTTTGGTTCGCTTTCTACTTGGGAATCTCCCTTACAAGCACTCCCTACTTCATTTTTCATACATTAAATAAACGCAACTATTACCTTATTATTGTTTACAAAACTTCCCAAACTTCTTATGCACACAAACACCGACTACAGTTTGGGTGACATGTAAATTTGGTTTTGATAGGTTACATACAAAACCTATACATCAATGTTTATATAAACTTACCTTATTTACTGTGATTATGCTGGCGTTCATCTGAAAATGTAAACGTCTAGCATTCTGATTAGGAGTATTAATATTCTACGTTATTATATAACACAGGTAAGTTAGCCATGGAACGATGTAGCACAAGTAAAACATGGAAGTTAGCCTTAAAACTGTCTTTACGCTATTGTGACGTCTTTTATAAATGACGTCACGTTATTGTACATGACATCCTGCTGTTGTCACAATAGTGAACATGGAGTCTTCTGCTATAGAATTATGTTGATTAAACATTGATACGAATGTTAATTGTGTCTAGTTATATAATAAATAAAACGTAGCATTCGAGTTAATGTAAAATTGAATTTATTGAACTCGTTTTCATAACATATGGCATTAATTAACTCATTTAATATATTCAATATTACACTCGTGTTAGATCATCAATGCATACTAGCTAAAGGTGTACTAGAGTGCAACGTCAACTGATCTAAATATAGTTAACTCTTTTAAACTTACGCTTTGTTTGATTAAAATATTATCCTATAGACTAAACTGATGCGTTTATGTACAAGTGCATTATACTCGGTAATACAATCCAGTTACATCTCACTAAGATTGTTTAATAGAAGTCAAATAGATACATGTATATGTTTAACATATCCAATTAAATAATTCCCAAAGATAACTAAGGTCAAATAAACAATAATATTTCAACAATTGAATATCCTTATTCCTAACAATTGGCAATTAAATAGCAATATCTTTGCAATGACCAATAAGCATATATCAGAAATGTTATCAGTTGCCAAAATAGAACTAGCGTAGCCAATAAGCGATAAATTATAAATAGCATTTTATTAGCGACAAATAGACATTTACGGAATTACAGTTCTCCTGTGAAGCAGTATTTATAAATAAAGGAACATAAACAGTTGTATTCCTAGTAAATCTACATCATGAGTAATGATTCTGTCTAAATATGATGTATAATGTATATTATCCTACAGTTATCTAATACTAATACTATGAAGAAACCTAACAAGCCAACCTTCCATATTTGATAATGGAGGATATTATCCTTCACAAAATCGAGGTCGTCATAGTTCAAAATGCTGTTTACGCTTTCTTTCTTAGATACCAGAACATTCAATGGACAAATAAAATATCAGTATATCTAAAACTTATTAAAAAGATAAAAAGATAAAAGCAAATTATCATTTCATTTTGTGAACACCATGAACATGTATGTTTTGATAAAGTACCCAAGCAATGCTATTTCCATGTTTATAAATGATTAAGATTTCCTTTTTGTTGGATTAAATGACTACTTACTTCTGACTTGCATTTTTAAACAAAGTTAATTTTGTTATTTATTTTTTTTGCTTTTCATTCTTTTGGACATGGCTGTTTTGTTAATATTTTGTTTCTTTAATTCTACAAATCTTTATTTTTACAATGCAGGTGTCGTCGATGAAGCAGAAGACGCTTACTCTTCCGGAACACCTGGTCTTATTCTCTTGCACGTTTTCAAGGACCTTCATGAAAATATTCCTTTTGACCATCTTTTGCTCCTAGTTTAATCGATTTTGACTTCGAAATTATGGTCGTGTTGACGCTTCGGTATTCCCTGATTTTTATTTTACTAACATCAACTTTTGTTTTGTACGAAGAAGTCTATTTTCCACATGCAACCATTGTTTGTGTTAACCGTAACTTCTCTAGGCCGATGGCTATCTAACCTAAATACCAAAGATCTGTCTCATTAGTACTTTGGTACAGTCGGGGTCGATTTCCGTAAGCAATTCAAAGTAGATTTATTACGAATTATCCTGACGGAGGCCATTTTGTTTATTTTAGTTGTTTTAATTTACAGGAGTATTAGAATGCCTTCTACTCTGAGGGGGTGCTAGTTATTAATGGTTTATTTACCTTCGTCACGTCGCCTTTGAAGCTCTCCGTTGGGAGATTGGCCAGTTTGTTTACTGTGCATTTATGACAACAAATTTTAGTCACCTCTACGTAATAGTGGTTTAGGATTTCTATTGGGCACTGGTTAGGTTTCATTCTCGCGGGAATAGTCGAGATACCATCAACTGACCATCTCTGAGAGAGGTGCAGATATCGGCGGAAACTTTATTACCTTTCAAAAGATGACGTCACGTACGTTTAGGAAGACGTGGTTAATATCTTGATAAGCAAATCTTTATAAATGAAAATTTCACTCGGGATATGTAAAACTAATCGTTGACTTATTTAAAAGATAACACGTCAGGATATTTGATATACAAATGTTTTTGGGAAAACTTAATTTTCATGGAAAAGAATATTTACATATATAAACATCTTAATATGACATGTTTCATATTCTAGAAAGCCTAAAAATCATTAGCAATACAAACAGTTACCTGAATATCGTGTATGTGTAGAGAGCCACACACAGTTAACACGTTACACTATATAAAAGCCATTTAGTTTCATTTGTGTTAATTCGAGGTGGTCTTCAGTTCTAAAACTGAAAAAAGGCAAAATTGGAAACAAAAAGGTAGAGTATCTATGAAACGCTTTATAAGATAACACCGCAAATAAAATAAGAGAATACCGAACGTCAACATAATCATAATCCAAACTCAAAATCGATTAAACCAGGGGCAAAACTGCAAACGTTTATATTTCAAGTATGTCGAAATACATACTCAAGTATACGATCGAACCTGATAGTCCATTAATAGGTACCTTTTGTGTAAAACCACCACTTAAATAACAACGAAGAGGACTACCAGCACCATTTCCGTCCATTAAGGACCAAGAGGTCAAAAGGATGAAACGAAATCGTGTTTATCTGAAATGTAATTCTTAAGAAAATCATATAAATTATAATTATTTAACGAGTGAAGACATCAATGTTTTAAGTGTTTCAACATAGGTAGAGCACTGTTATATAATGCGCTTTATAACAAAACATGTACAAGTTCAGGTTTTAACAAATAAGTAGTATTTCAAGTAAACTAAGGCATGATTATTTTATTCCATCAACTCTACATAAAAGAATATCACACCCTTTATACGACAAAGTTTGTGCAAATATAAAGTAAATCGTGTTTTAGCTTGGTTTCATTTTTGAGCTTTTTCCATATCTCCGGCGCTTATATTCGTTATGCAAGTATTCGCCTGCATTTCTTCTACACTATTCATTTACATCGATTTAAAATGAGATTAATCTGAGTTTTTGACTAACTTCTTGAAAATGTTTCACTAGATTTTAAGGCATACTCTAGTGAAAAAGGAACCCTCCTTCAGTAGATGTTTATCTTGAACTGGGATGACTACTTCAATTTTCCCAAGGGACTTTTTCCTGTGTCGGAGTGTGACACGATCACTTGATGCACAGTGTGCCTGGTGTGCGCAATGATCGTTTTGTTTATGTATCCACATGACGTTCCGAAAGTCTCTAATGTCTCAGTACAGCTGCGAGGGGTTCGGGATGTCAGCACCGTCAGCTGTAAGCAGGGAGGACCTTGAACGTTTTGTGTGGTCAGAAGGATTATGTAACGTAATACCACCGGTTAATATATCACCCTGTAACAAGTTGTTGCACTTTTCCTTTATATTCACACAATTGAAGCCTAAGGCGTGAAAATGAAAAAAAAAATCAATCGGACAAGGTCATAACTTGCACTTTTAACCAGACAATGGTGTAAGCGCAAACAAACGATGTTTTTCCTTGAATATTTCGATATCAATTTCTTGTCAAAAAACGTAATAATTGTTTTCGGAATTTTTAAAGCAACTCTTACTAGTGCTTATTGACAAGAAAAAATTATAGCTTAAAACAATTTTTCTATCAATCAATGGAATTTGTAACAAGTCTTTCCCCCTGTATATGTAAAGTATTGAAATCAACAATATCCGGTAAATCGCTTTTGAGCTTTTTTCCCCCAAATTTTAATAATTATCATTTTTAAAATTTGAAAAAAACCTCAAACAGCGACTTACCGGATATATGAGCAAGGCTACAGATGCACAATAATAACGGGAGAAACCTTTGTGTTCTCGATATAAAAGTCGTGACGATGAGTATATAGAAATGGTTGAAAAACTTAAAGTGGTTTTATTAAATTAATACTTTTAATATAACTTCTGCAGTGTTTGCCACCATCAAACATCCATACAATATAAACCAGAGATGTTTTCTTTACCACTAACGTAGAGCACGTTCTTTTGTGTATGGACGTAGTCACCATTTCTTTCACACGATCTGCAATAATATCGGTCGACCATGGGGAAATAGGCACTTCGACATAGAACTTCAAATGGTATGTTTCCTCGTAGACAGGGAAAAACGATAAAATGATGCTGTACACTATGGTTGACGTATTTCCCTTACGTAACTTGTCTAAATATTCCAAAACTGCACGCTTAAACTTGGACTAAGGTGAGGGAGTAAGTGACGCGTCCCATCTGTTGGAACGCTGTTTTTCTAATTTGTCTTTCTTGTTTTTTCTCTGAGTGCATTTGACATCTCTCTCCCTTTTAAGAACTCTCGACAGCAGAAGGTAAGAAAGTTAATTTGAGGGAGGGGAATTTTTTATTTACACAATATTCGGACAAGTGAAAATGTTGGTTTTACATGGTATTGTATTTCAGGTAGGAAAACACCAATCTACCCCTCCAGGTTGAGAACCCAGCACGTCCGGGCGGTTTTAGCAGACGACAGGGACTTCCTGCTGATTGGCTATAGGTTTTTAAGAGCTTTCTGCCCGTGCCTTGCGCGTGCTGAAAGAAAAGAAAACATTTGCCTAATAAAAATGACAGCTCCATTCTTATTTTAAGAAGTTGCTGATACCATATGGTTAGACGATTTTTGTCGAGTTTGTTTTGAATAGCTGTTCACGTATTGGGTACGTATGTAGCAGCTATTAGTAATTAGCTATATATATAATGCAAACATTTCACGCTTTCCTGGTCACATGAAAGTAGGACATGTTAGAAATGATGAAATTATTACGTTGGAATTTCTAGTGAAATTCATAGGTTCTTAACGAGTAAGCGAGATGGTTATCTTGCTCCTGATTGTCAAAGCAGAAGTCACGTGGTGTACGCGTACTGGACGTGTTTTCATGGCGTCAGGTACATTGGGACGGGTTCATTGGGTGGCAGGGCTTCGTAATTATACTGTTAGTGTTAAGGACCTCTGCGTCTTATATCAACGTAATTACTTATACACTCATGATTTGCACGTGCGCACGAGCGCGTTGACGCGTTTGCTCAGTGACAAAATAGGACACATGTGTTTAAAGTATTGATAAAATGACTATAAATTTGAAAACATGTTGTTGTAACCTTTCCATTCGTCCATTAAGTGTACAATCGTACCGTGACAGGTCATAAGAATGATCGTGGGTGAATTAAACCTCCATTGCCGTTAAAACAATTTTTAATTAGTACCAAAACGATTTAGTACAAAATTACTTAATATATTGTGTTAGTTTTCTTCTTCGAGCATAGCTGCGAACACCCCTCGCTTGAAGATAGACTCCCTCGAATTTACCTAAGTTATACGAAACTCCTTTATAAGTCAATATTGAAACTGACTCAAAATCTACACGCTCGAGTTATATTATGTTTCTTTTTACACATTTTCATGTCATAAATGATTGGGCACAAGTTATTACAACATAGAAAAAGCCCTCTCCAAAACCATTTCACAGAAATGAGAAATATATCATATAAAGATCACAATGAATACCATCTTATATAAAACAAGTCTACACACTATATAGGGTAAAAAACGTAGTTGTATAACTTTAACCAAACTTTTTTTGTTGATTTGATGTTATTCTACACATTTCTTAAAATTCAATGTATATTTTCTTCTTAGGAATTTTCATTTCCTAGAAACAGTATTTTTCGGAAATGGCAACATTAAGATTTCAAGCATCAAGAACTGAAAGTGGTTTACGTCTTTGCATATTTTAACGGGGCATTAACATAGAAATGATGTAAGCATTCTCACAATGATTTCCACAACTACATTCAAAATTCTGAACTAGATTTCCTCCAGAAAAGTCAAACTACTATTTTATTTAGTAATTTATACCACAACTTCGTTTCTAAAATAATAATTTTCTTTCGCCAAACCTGAATAATGGAGGTAGTTTTTTTCGTCGATTGATTAAAGGTGAAGTTGCATTTTTAAAAGAAGGCATCGTCGGAAACCCATGGTACACTTCTCTGACGTTTGTATACCGTGGGCTGAAACAGATGTAAATCTTCGTTTCCCCGAATTAGAAGTTTATTCGGAGATTTCGACCAATCCGAATGGTCGTTTCTCGTGACAATCTGTTAGATCATTTATGTAGGCATGACGCCGATGTCAATCTCAGTATTGTAGGACCTTATATATTTTAATCACAATCGATGTAGTCAAGGATGAAAGTATCGATATCATTGGCTACTAGTGTACCGTGGGTTTCCGACGATGAAAAGAAGGAAGAGAAGAAGATGTTGTATCCGAATCTTACTTGTCCCATTATAGTAACGTTGCTGGTAAAAACAAAGAACGTGTTCCAGCGAACTTTATCATTAAGGACGATAAGATGATAACTGTTAAGGATTGGTTAAGTCAATAGTTATTGGTAATAGATCTTTTAGAAACTAGGGGTGGTTCTGTTTGTAATATTGTATAACAATTGCAGTTTTTTTTTTACTTCTACCTGATAACTTTCCTAATCCTGTGTCATTGTATCCCAAAATTCTCACGCATATTCAAGAACATGTAAAATGAAAGGGTAGACCTACCATTTTCGGTAATGCCTTTTTTTCTATTAAGTATGTATGTAAACTCCCTGAGTACATTTATCTTTTTCATTACGGACTTAAAAACAATTAATAATTAATATTGTCCGACTTTTTTTACAGTCGAATTGAAGACAATAAACAAGCGTTAATTAGTTTTATTTAAATTTAAAAACTCAACACCGAAGATACGATCAAGTTTACGAATTTGTAATAAATCATACTATTCATTACTTTCCCCAAATATCAAGCGTTCGTAAGTCACGATTTATATCCGTCTTTATTTCCAAACAAAGTCAAGTTCTTGAAATAAATTTATTGTCGGCAAAGAGACGAGAGGTAGATCGAAAAACATCTGTAATAACATTTGTATAAATGAAAGAAAAAATGGACAAAGAAAAGGACCCTGCGGTACCATTGTGTTTAACCAAAGTATATTATCAAATAAAAACCGAGAAATAAACAAAATAATATATTCCAGTATTTCATACACTTACTACCTCTTTTTATTTATAAATGAAAACCGAAGTCAGAACGACTCCTATATCATTAATTAACGTAGTATATAACTACCAATAATAGAAAAAAGTGCGGAATTCTACACTTTTATAATCCGATTCCACCTATATTTTCCTGCTTTGATTCCAGATTTTTATCGGTGTTGACATCAGAAGTGAAGTGTCACTTACTCTCGGAGCCGATTGACTAAACATCTCCTTATATAATGATAGCTCTGTGCACCTTCAAAGCTTGTCACCAACGGATCAGTTTAATTCGAAAAGATGTTCACTTTAATTACCCACAATGCAATAGGGGATGCTCCCGGACAAACGTTTGAATGAATCAGATTGAATTAGCTACAATGTCAAACAAGTCCTGAGATGCTGATAGCGGACACACGTAAAACCATGCCCAGGTCGCCATCAACCCAGCCTAAACCGTCTCTTTGCTGTAATTAATTCATTGACAGTACAATTTACACATCCCAAACATTTTTGCTTGAAGAGCTAATTTTGTGCAAAATTTGGTTAGCAATGTTTCATCAACTTGGGTGTAACATGAGCTAAAGCAGTCCGCCAGTTTCCCCCCAGACAACGAGTCTGAGTTTGCGCGGGCCCCGAGGGGAGGGACAGGACGCCGGAGAAGATGTGGCATTAGTAATGTGACACCGGCCCCTGTACCCGCTCGGCCGGCGCGCGGAGACAAGTTTGAGCTGGCAATGGACGTTCAGATAAGCATACAGCAATGGACGTTCGGATGAGCATACAGCAATGGACGTTCGGAAATTAGTTATTTTAAGATCAATTGGAAATATGGGAAATAAGGCACATATAAACGCGAGGGTTATTTTTGAGAAGCAAATACTATAATTATTATGTATGAAAATGTTTTTATGTATTTCTAGCGACTCTTGTTATACATTAAATTATTTCGCTTTCCAAAAATCCCTCGGGAAATATGAAGAATGACACCTTTTTTTAATTTATGCTTTAAATAATTACAGTAGTCAGTTCTCTACATGAGCAATTGACATCGGCTAATTCATGAATATTAATTATTTACTTCAGTAGTTTCCTTTTCACGAAAAATCACTAAAACGCGTATTTTTATTGGAGAATAAGTGTATGATAACATACATTTAATTTAAATGCTTTTGAAGAATTCCATAGTTTGAACCACAGGAACAGAGCAATCCGAGAAACGTGTGTGACAAAAAATGAAATAAAAATATTTTTTTTATAAACGTGTGTATTTTATGAGGAGAAAACAGGGTGTCTCGTAAAAGGGAGGTATATTTATGATATTGTAAACATGCCCTCCATACACTGCACACTGTACTGGGTGTTTACTTTAGATAGGCTATCTACTGATCAGGGCATCTCTCATAACGACAACTTGTGAAACAGCACTGAAGCATGCGTTTATGTGACAGCGATTAACGTCGATCTTATCTTGGTCATGTGTATGTTTGTTGACGATCTTATCATATTTACTAATATGATTGGTTTAATTTGCTAAATGAGACGTCTTTTAAACATGGTCGAGTTACTGAAGGCCAAAGGCATTCTGATCGGAGAACATACTCCTACGCATATTATCCGGAAGGAAATGGGATATATTATCAGGTTTAAATATAATGATATTGTATATGCAGTATATATAAAACGTGTAATAGACCGTTGAAGAGAAGAAAGTCCCGAGGGACATGACAAAATTACCACACTTTGACTGAACGTGACTTCAACCCGCGTGTGGGCAGATCTTTGATATATATATATCTATCACTTCAATATGATCATATTAAAATCGCTTCTCAACATACGGGTTGATTTAATTGCAAGAAAATAACACGATTTTATATGATACCAAAATCAAATTCAAGGGGAAAAAACTAACAAACAACAATCATGCTAATAATGAATGAAGGTGAGTTATTAACTGTTTACTATCAAGCACTTGTCAGTAGAGACTAATTTACAAAGTAAAATTGACCCTAAATAAATACATTTATTTATTACTATTATTCAATACATATATAAATCCAGGATTCAGACACATCAATATTCTCTGTTATTCCTATTATATACTAAAAGAAATGTCAAATTTAGGGTCATCAATAAACACCCACAAATATTCAGAGATAAAGTGTAACATTGAAAACAATTGATAATTTCTGTATCAAAACATGATAGGGAAAAATATTTTGATATAACTTATTTCAATCTAAAAAGTTTTTTTTACAAAATTTAGATGATGTCAACATGGCCTCGAAATCTCAAGAGGCAGGTTAAAGAACATCCCCAGGGAACAAAGAATATGTAAAACATGTAATTTATTAGAGGACGAACTCCATTACTTCTTCCACTATCCAAAATATCAATTTGCTAGACAGAAATACTTTTCCCAAATTGAAAGTTTATATGATTCTTCATTGAGCGACCAGGCAAATTTTTCAACATATTTACATCATTTAGTACAAAGTTAATTCTTAAGACCTGCTTATTTATTAAACAGTCTTTAGAACTGAGGAAGATGGGCTCGCACACACTTAAACTTTATTGACTACATACAGGTGTAATTGTAGTCTGTGTTGTAACAATAGCATTGTATTTTCTCTTATATTTGTTACTTCATTGTATTGGTGCTTTAAAGCCCAATATACGTAGCTTCACGAAATTTTTCGGCATTCTGAAAAATTATGAAAAATTATGAAAAAACATCCAGTTAATAACCATGCAAATATAAGTCTAAAGCGAAGTAAACCTGAGCGGTAACTAACAAGAAACTCTTGACAGAAAAATCCAAAGAATTGAAAACAGTTCAGGTGGGGCCCACTTCAACAACAAACCGAAGGTAGAAGACAGCTAGAAATGGACGCGTGTTTACAAATACTGTGTTTCAACTGCTGCTGTACCGGTAACCGCGAAAGAATTCATATTGAATATTGCTGATATCAGTTAATCCTAACTAAATCTATAAATATAATAAGTTATTAGGCTTGATTTTCGCTTCAAGATTTTGCCGAAAGTTACGTATATTGGGCCTTTAATAGCCATCAAAGTTACACTGTAGATGTCAAATATGTCTTAAATATTATTTCTCCGATATCTATGAAAGGTTTTTCTTGTTATTGCTTCAGCCTCTTACGTTGTGCTGTAGCACTATTTATATCTATCATTTTTCTGAACAAGATAAACCCCGCCAAACGAAGCGTGACTTCGGGTAATGACCAGAGCGTGCATACAGTGTAATATTTACACTTCCCGCCGTCACATCCTACAGAGTTGCGGCTGCTGACACGAGTCACGTGACATAACTGCCATTTCCTACAAGCTGAGTTACAACTGTGACCGAAATCCAAATATTTACCCATGTCAATATACACACAATTAAGCATTGTCCTTAAGAAACATGACATAATCTATTTACATTGTTTTATGTTTCGGCTTCTTGACTGTGACGAGTTCAGACCTCGCTCTCAACAATGTTTCTTAGCGTAAGAAAATTCTATAAATTAACATTATAAGGAAAGTTGATGAAACTGGGCCTGTTCCTATAACGGTACATGTAAATCGTAATGTTATTTTTTTATATTGGATACATCAATGTCTTCTTGTTATATTCTTATCGATTTTATTTTTTCCACTGAGACTACATTCTTTATGTCTCTGGTACACTCATTAATCTATATTTACAAAATTTAACTTAAAGTGAACATGCACCCGGTAGTCAGGATAATACTACATCAATATACTCACAATACTTTACTGGTATCGATGTATATCTACAATCTGTTAGCACCCACTTGTCAAGTGGACCCCCGCGAGGGGTGTTTAGCGTATAATTAACCACTATAAGCATGTATAAGGGACCTGCCATACACGCGACACTAAGTACCTATGAGTCGGCCCTTTGTCCCTTTTCCAGTGGCTGAGACAGGGGTTTTCCGTTACCGAATGAAACCCCCTCAACCCCACCTAACTTCCCAACCCCCATTTTTGCACCCCCCTCCCCCCCAATTTCTCAGCACCATAGTTGCGACAAAGGTAACCGAATTTCATTCCGTAGTTCATCCCCCTAAAAAAATAAATAAATAGAGGATATCTAACAGTGTTGATTGGTCAATTAAGCAAAACTTTTAATAGAATGAATATTTTCGATATTCCACTGGTACAAATGTAATAAAATGCAATGTATTGTACATCGATCATTCAGCTGAGCAGTTTCAGTTTTAGAGTTAAGGCTTATATCTACTTTACTGATCGACCGATATTTCAATATTTATTTACATATACAAGCAGTAAGAATAGTGTTAGTTACATTTTACATTTGTCATAATTCTGGGATGTCACCCAGAGTCACGTTAACGATTCGAGTTCATTCCTCAGTGCCAGCACCCTGGTATCATCCCAGTGTTACGTGTGTTATTATTACACCGACACACGTATTTATCGTACACCTACATCGTCCCACATACATTTATATCCCAGACACCCTGTTATTATTACTAACTTATACATTTATTACAGACAACACTGTTAGTAGCCGTATTTGTACTCGATATATTAACACCAAATACAAACAAACACACGTGCGCTCTTGTTTACACATGAATTACACTATGTGAGCGAGTAATCCACCGTCAGACCGCCTATATATTATAGGAGTGATATGATTCGAAGATGAAATCTGTCATGTCAGAATTCCGGATACAAGAAGCACAGGCGAAAGTTATAACCTTTTTATTGTATAATACATAATACATGCAGTTGCAAGGATAACAAGGGGACGATTGATTTCAACTCCATCTGATTTCAAATGAACATAATTTGTCAGTGTATGCTACTTTATGAGATGAAATTTTTCACTATCAAAATGTGTATCTAAAGGTATAATTATAGAAAGAACATGACGGGTTTATATACATGCATATTGGAGTTAGATGAAGGGGGATATATTACTTTTTATTGTAGTTAGGTGCGTTGATTGGAAAGTATGTAATCGTCTGTCAAATTTCTGGTGCCACAGACCTACATCGTGGAAGTAATGAAGACACTGAGATGTTACTGATTAAGACATGTCATATGTGTGCTTCATTAGTTTCCGGAACTCGGTTGAATTCGTTTTGTATATTACACTATGCCCTGTAGCCGTTTCGGCCGGAGTGTCGAGTTGTGTTACGTACAAGTGATTGTCTTGTGTCCAGTTGGTAGTCGAGACCTAGCTCGAGCTGGCAGTTGTCGTGGAAGGTAATGCAAATATCTACAGGCTCATCCCTGTCAGCTGTATATATCGGGTTATACACACATTCACGGCCCATTACCCCGACTGTTGCACGTAATTACTCCCCTCATCCCCACTCAGGCACGCCTCTTTCAATTACAATCAGACGTTTGACACCCTCCCAAACCCTAACCGCATCAACCCGATCTTTATCATTCACAAATATCATGTACATCGTTAGCTGACGACATATGTAAGAACTCCAAAGGCGTGAACTAAGTGATGGCAGTATGTAAGTCCCCCGGGTAGAAGTTCCTTATCATTATACACAGTACTAGAATACCGATGACTATTGGCCGTGTACGGGGCATTAAGGGGGGTTAGACGAACACGGGACCTACTTGGGATTAGCCAAAGAGGAAAAGACTGACAGAGGGGATAAGTGGAATAGTGAGAAAGACTCAAAAAAACTTATCCTGACACTCATAAGGCCTTAATAAATTATCAATTGTGACGCACCAACACCGCTACCCTTGCAGAACAAGGACTATTTTATCTAGTCTTAATTTCAATACCGTCCAATAAACGTAGCAACCTTGATACTATTGAAGGTATGATATACAAAACACCAGATACGTATAGAGCCAGGCACGAAGGGTAACATGAAATGAATTCTTCAAGCCAATTTTGCATCACTTACGTCACAATCGGGTTCTTACCCGGTTTGGTAATGAATACATGTTGTCAAATCAAAGAATGATAAATGAAAAGGTAATGCCGATAGCCGCAGAACCCGATAACCAGGAGATTTATGATACCTTCCCAGGATCAGTTGTTTGTATGTTAGGGGATACGTCTTTACACGACATGCTAAATTGTACTTTCTTAATCTGCAACTTCTGCAGAAATCATTAGGAAGACCAACCTTAACCATATTCATAGAAATAAGAACATTGAAAGAGACAGATACGCTTCTGTTTTATATCAGGACGATCTTCACACACTTAAATATTCAGCATTTATACACTAACACATTTTTTCAATAAAACGTTTTATTTTTATGGATCAAAAATCAATATTTCAATAAGTGTTATGGAACTAGTTCTAAACGTTTAAACCAAAGTCTTACACCAGCGTTGGATGAGAGGTCAAAATTTCCCTGAATTTATATAAAATAACATGTAGTCTTTAAACTCAGCATCACGTAACAGTTTCAATCGCATGCCAATGGGACGCTTATAATTATGAATGAGAAAACTGTTGCGAAAGCAAGCGGTAAATATGGCCTAGATCTTTATACTAATGAATAACAGTTCATGTGTTTGGCCCCAGTCTGAACTGACAATACAACATTGTTTTTCGTCTAGGGAGAATTATATTTTGTCTAATTAGCGTAGGTATCTATACATACAATACTGTAGGCTAATATTATTTATTGTAGATATAGATATGTTTTCTGACCCTTCCCAATGCTGACGGTCCTAACCTCCCGTCCATCACAAACACGTGTTGGACACAGGTCATTACTGAGGTATGTCACACGAGGCCTGCTCCTGCCCAGTACTTTTGCCGATGAACCCAAAACATGGCATCAGATCGCAATGTTTACCTGTAGCGTGTCCATGTACTACTACTACTATGCACGGTGTAACAGCCTCATTTAGGAAAGACGTTTGGTTTACTTGGGAAGGATAAATGATGCCTTCTGAACATGGATCTTTTAGTTTACAAAGTTACTTAATTTTTTATTTAAGGATTAACTTGAATCCTTTTATGTTATGGAGGTATAACACACAAAAAACACAGAGTGTACTCTAAATAAACAGCGAAGATTTTTTTTTGTGTGTTATAACCCCATAATATGAAAAATAGATTAAAGTTAATCCTTATAGTTTACTCTATACCCTGCGACAATTCACTTTATTGACGGACTCTTTTCTCTAACAAATTATTACGCTGCTGTATCAGCCAACCAAAAACGACGTTATAAACGACGGCGTCATTTTTACGTTATGGGCTGATAACATAATTGTTTAAGCTAATGTAAATGCTTGTTCCAAACAAGCTTAAATTATTTGATTTGGCGTTCTAATTTTGAACAAAGTGATATTGTACCGTCTTTCCCGCTTCTTTTCCATCACAAATTCTCTCTTACTTATGCCACTAAAACTATAACTATAACAAGGTGACTAGGCTACGCGTGAATACTTTTTAAAATATTGTTTTAATGGAAAATTATAGGCAACATGCTTCTTGACAAACACAAACGCTTCATGGTTCAATCTCTTGATAAATAAAACGACTGTATGTTTGAATAATTTGATAAGCCCTGTCGTTTAATGTTTTAATTTGATAGTGTATAATTATTAAATTACTTTGAAAACGCCATCGCTTCATGTTTTAATTTTCTAATGAACTCCTATACGCTTCGTATTAGCAAAACGGACTTTAAGATGTTACAGAAAGTTTGTTTGAGTTTGTCGACAAACTCTGGTGCTTCGTGTTTTAAAATCCTGGCAAACTATTGTGCTTTTTATTTTGCTTTCTGATAAGTTCTCGCGCTTCGCGGTTTCATATCATGACGAACGAGCTGGCGTTTTATTAAAAGGTTCTTGATAAAATCATGTTTTAATGTCTTAATGAGCTATGGCACTTTGTGTTTTAAGTTTTTGACACACGATGATGTGTAATGTTTCAATTTTTTGACAGTTTTTGACTAACTCTTGTGCTTCGTCTTTTTAGTTCTTTCCAAAAGCTTACTCTTCTTATTCTAACTTCATGCGAGCAATGACACTTCTTTCTTTAATTTCTTGACGAGTGCTCGAGTGCTTCCTCTTCATGTTAAAATTCTTTGTCCTCAAAATTATTTACCCTCAGATACGAATCATTACGTATTGTTATCACATATCTGTTCAACCAACATTTGATGTATGACGTCTTTCATTCATACATGTATTATAAATAAACGTCTTTGTGAGGATAACGTAATGACTACTAAATCGAGGGCTATCATATGTTTTAGAAAATAACCAAAACTCATCCTCGTTCTTTTGAGGTGTTCTTGTTCTATTTCTAGTGTTTGCACGCGTTCAACTGTAATTAGACTGAATAAGACGTGTGTATTAGCCGTGTTTTATTTATAATTTCGGTCGCTCATACGATCATACGCAGGGGAAGCTATATCAACATTGACTACAACAGAAGTAAAACAATTATCTAAGAATTGCAACCTCAACAGTACGTGATTCGTGTGTGGTGGTTTGACGATACTAGGCCAGCTGATGGCTACTGTCTACACTGTGACAGAAGGGGCATTCCCTATGTGTGGCCCGGCCCAATTTAGTTTTAGACACTAGTTATGCTTTTGATAAAATCATTTGTACAATTTCGAAATAACAACGTAGGATCATCTTAATACACCAAATCGTTGAATGAACGCTATCATTTTTCTATTCTTGTTCTCCAATTTTGTAAAAACTAATAATGTTGACTATTTGCCTGTTCATCAACAGCAGCTGTTATTTGCATAGTAAGAGAAACTTCAAGAAAAGTATTGTATCAAAGGAATGCATTATTCAATACTTCCTTAATAAAATATGCTTTAGAGAATCATACAGTAACTATTTGAAGACTTTTTTTGTGTGACCATTTCGCGTAAACGAGAGTGCTATGCGGAGGTTAGTTAATTAACACGATATGAAAGGAATGGGTTTGTATTATAATGGGAACAGCGGACTGAATTTTCTATACTGAATATAACATATTTAGAAGGCGGATGAAGAACGTTTCCGGGTCTGGAGATGGCATCATATTGGTCGCATCGAACGAAGATGAAGTGTACTACATTGATGTAATACAGCACTGAATTGCAGTTACAGAAGGATTCACTACCATTACATTACTGAGATACGGCGACATGGTACAGAAGGGACAGAAAATGGTAATTTTTTAATATAATTTTTGGATACAACAAGTGTATACGGTAAGAACAAAATGTCCTTCTGTAGAAACAAAAATCAGAGAATACCAAAGCGTCACCAAACCATAATCTGAGCTCAAAATCGATTAAGCTAGGGGCAAAATAGGAACAAAGGAAAGATTTACATGGAGACTCTCGTAAAAGTACAAGAGAATAAGACCAGGTGTTCGGAAGAATACATAAACGGTAGTATCGTCATCCATGTGGTATCTGCTGTTAGGAGACTGTTTCATGTGAATTCCGTACTTTGTGTTATTTCTGACGTCATACTATTAATGACGTCATTTCATATGCTTTCTTTAATATAAATATTTAATTAAAGAAGCTCTCAAAAGGTGAAAGACTTAGGAAGGAATTACTGTTTTTATTTATTATTTTGTCATGATATATAAATACAAACTGCAATAAGTAAATACAATAAATATATAGTGTATACTGCAGATCAATTTTGAATAAAGACCTCCCAGAAGGACAGAGTCATCGTTCTGGAACAAACGTCCTTCTCTTTAATGGTGAGGGAGACATTAGCTAATACCCCTCTAAGCTTGGAGTCTACATTCTAATTACTAGACACACGGCTTTCAATGTTTGTGTTTGACATTTCGTATGTCAAACAAATCCCTCGATTCTTCAATAATAATTGATCCAGTCATGCAGTCGTGTATTTAATTCTGAGAGTTAGAAGTCGTGTATTAACGCCTGTATCATTTGTTTTGTTTTAGTTTGAGGATGATATGTTTATATATCTTTTTTAAGGAATGTTTTACAATAATAAAAATTGCCTTTTATTACTTTTTAACCAGTGAAATATCAGAAAATATCTGCTTGATAAAACGTATATCATCGCTGCTTATATCATCACTAGTGATGATATAAGAAATCTTATATCATCACTACTGATGATTAAAGTTTCGGTCCAATATCAATGCGCTATTTGTTTCGTTATTCTAGAATCAAATCATATAAAGTAAGGAAACCTGCATAGTATTTTTGAAATTAATATATAGCTAATGAATTTTATCTATATGTTTTTGTATTTTTGATATATTTTTAACAAAAAATAGAACTTCAGATACTCCGTCCCGATCAGTTGTAACCGCAAATTAAAAAAAATGAAATCAGACTTTTGGAAACTTCGAAAATGTAATAAAAAAAATTCAGTGGTTTCCCAATAAATATCAAATATATTTCACTCGTATGGCATATTTTAAATATATTTTCACTCGTGCTACGCACTCGTGAAAATATATAAAAAGTCGGCCATACTCGTGAAATATATTTTAAAAACGGGAAACCATTGAATAGCCTCTATGTATTAGGATAAAGCTATTTTTGCATATCATGCCCTTGAGAGATCTAGACATCATTTTTGTGATTTTGTTAAATTTTACATAAAATCTGTGACTATTTTGTCATCGTGTATGTTTAAGTCGTTATAAAAATTTGATAAACATAATACGTATACTAAAGCATTCTTCTTTTTTGAATGCATAGTTATATTTAAGGAGTCGGATACATATATAAAGAAGTATATAAGACCATTATTCTTACTGCAGCCTGAAATAATGTCAATGCTACTTTCCCAAATGACATGGAACCGTTTAGGTTTTCAACCATGAAAACAGAAATTTGATATTGGAAAAGGCTAAATTATGACTGCCGCCGACTGCATACATTCGCTTTTAAAACATTTGCACACTAATTCATCTCTATCATCTCTATGTAGTACAAAACATTATTTTTAAAATCTGATCATGTTTTCAAACCTTGAACCTTAGAAATTAGCTCTATAAAAATGAATGAAGAGCGTCATGGTCACTAACGAAATGGCGTCAATTTTACCGTTTACACGTGACGTCAAAGTGGCAAAGAAGGTTTGTTTGAAAAGAAAGTTCAACTTCTGAGTCAATAACAATAACAATGCTCATTTTGTATGAAGAATTGTAGAAAATTCAATGATGACTCTAATTTAAGGTATAAGACTATTTCATGGTTTCCCATCGATTTGCAATTTATGTTTCACTGGTAGACTCGACTAGTTCTCGACATTTTGATTCTGCCACACAAATACAAGTAAGTGTATAACACACAATTTATATTCTCTATTCATTGGTCGTATGATATTTTTTTCAATTGCTTTTTCGAGTTTATGCTTTAAATTGCTACCTTCGTTTTAAATGTTCCTATGTCCTATTCATAGGATATTTTTCTGTTGTCGTAGACTAGATTTATTTATTTTTATTTCAAAAGTATTCCTCAGTAAAACAAGACATGGTTTGATACAAATTCTTTATTTTAAATAAATATGATCACAGTTGATTCATGAGTTTAACATCCATCCATTAATTTCATAATTATAAGACACTTTTTGTCAAGGAATGGACGTTCTGGTCCTTATCATAAGTACTTGATGCAATAGCAAACTTGATAAAAGTAATGTTCGTTTGCACAAGGTTTGGTTTACTAGATGTGTATGATGTTTATAACTGTTTATAAAGCTAAACGTGTATAACATTGATGATGTTCATACGTGGTCGACAATGTTTTATTAAGATATGATTGCTCAGAAATAATCTCTTTTGTTAATATTTCATGAATGGGTAATCCTTTTGTTTAGAAATATCAATTTGTACTTTAACAAGGGTCTTTATGTACATCTGGGCCCGTATTCATGAAACAAGCATGGATTTTGTGCCTTAGTCTTTTTCTTGCTCTGGGTATACTCTATCTTAAAACTTTAATTTTGCCAAAGTGTTGCAAACAAAAAAAATCCATGAAGTCGAATACTGTTTTCAATATTTACAATTGACTTTTTGATCTTTGACATTAATTAGGTGAGTTGCAAGAAAGCTAGTTTCAGCACAAAAGTCCATGCTTGAGCATGAGAACGGTTTCATGAATACCGGCCTTAGTCTTCTTCTCTTGTATACTTATACAATGGTCTTCATGTAAATTTTTGTTCATATTTTGCCTCTAGTTAATCGTTTTTCAATTTGCATTATGGTTTTGTTGACGCTTCGGTATTTTCAGATTTTTTAGAGGACTTAAAAATAATGTAAACGAGAAAAAGTTTACGTAAGTCGACGTTAAGCTTTATCAAAATAGTAGAGACGCCATTTTGAACAGTACAGCAATTCATGAGGCAAAACAAAAACTAGTAGAGCTTAAATATAATTTTATATTGAATTAGCAAAGTTTATTTTATATCAAAAAAAGGAGATTTTTCTTTTCTTTTTTGCTCTCGTCATTACAAGTATTCAAAAAGGGAAGGATAGCGTCAAACGACAAGATACGAGTCTGATATCCTTGCAACATGTCGGCCGTTTAGTAGGCGATATATTTGATAATTTGAGATCACTGAAAATTGTATACACATTTTATCATTAAATATATACAAGTCTGTTGCTACGTCAACCCTGCACGTGCGTTGTCCGTATTGATATTGACATAGTCTGACGACAGACGGCGCTTCTGGGGAAGATCGGGTGAGTTACAGCTCCAAGTCCAAAGTAAATACAAGATTTGCCGGATTATACTTCATATGTATACCAATAAATTGATATCATTATGGTAACGCTTAAAATGTGTGTCAGATGTTCGTGTGCCCCACAAGTAGATCTTGTCTTCAGCCTCGTCTGCCGGCTCGTAAAAACAGGACCGCGTACGTCTCGACACCACACCGTTTGTTGAAACACTGCGCAGAAATTGCTAGATTAATGTAAAACATATAACTATTCATATTGATAGATAAAATATTGTGTATAAGATCCAATGCCCTATAATATAAGTATTGCATACAAGAGATGTCAAGGAAGTGTTCATCATTGAATAATTGCATTTAGGTTTCGTTGATAATATTTATGATTTTTGAATATGTTTACCAATTTATATTTGAATGTATACTTGTTACATCTATAGTATATTTTTGCTTAAAGTATTTGATATATATCTCATAAATTCAATGTTAAATCTAGTTTAAACAATATTGATTGAAATATAAGGTTGTACAAATACAAATGTATAATTCACAAATATGTAAAAGGATTTGGTAAAAAGTTTAGAGCCATGATTTTTGATAACTGGACATTACGGTCATGATTATAGTATTAAGATACTTTATATTAAATAAAACACCTATCATTCGCTTGTATGTTAATCGCGATATCCAGGGGTAACGCTCACTCTGATCTAAGTAATCGGAACAATTGGACATCGTGGATGACGTAAACAAGACCTCTATAAAATTACTTGAACAATTTTAAAACATTTAATTTCTTTTGTCGAATTGATATCCATGTATACTGTCGTTTGAATTCTTTTCATACTAAATTTTCATAACATATTCGTATTTGATTTAAACTTCATTTTATTTGGGTTAGTACATATAAATAACGATTTTCTATTCGTTTATTTTCCTCCTGTCTATTTATTTTATTTTTATTATTTTTAGGGAGTATGGTTATTGGAGACATTTTTTGGTATTGTTTGCTAACCTGCTCATTTCTATCAGATTTATTTACTCACAGTGATACATACCTATAATACACTGTAAAGATATACAGTTACTTACCAGAATATGTATCAAGCTGTAAGATGCAGTTTAATTCATTTTTTCGGGATACTGTATCTATTTATAAAATTAAAAGGTGCAGCATATGTGTGTGCTACGTCATTCTTATCAAAATAACCCCTATTGTACTGTCATGTGAAATGTATATTGGCGTTGATAAATTGCAATAACTTGTGTCTTATCCCTGTCAACATTTTGACAATAAATATGTTAAAACTAAACTATCAAAATTACAATCTATGATTTACAACCACTATACAATTTTTTACATATTTTATCCGTGTTCTATTTACTTAGTATTTAAATAAATTTAAAAAAAAAAGAAAAAAGAAAAAAAAGTGCGCATGAAAATAATAAAAATAATATTAAGTTATTAATTAATATTATATTATATGTTGGCGTTTTATGAGTAAATGAGTACAAAAATGACTCTGTCAATACACAATGTGTTTTGTGTAAATAAGTTGTATAAGACATATAATTCGCCAATCTGACTTTAGTGCACTATGGACAATAATTCAAATACTATACAAGAGCGTCCCTTTTATCTTGTAACTAGCCCCTTTACTCACATCTCAAAACTGAAAGATTCACAAGCTGAACGTCTTTGATTCCCAAGATATTTAATTCAACCGGGACCAACTTCTGAGAATAGTAATTCTAAATTGAACCATTGTCCACCACTGTTGGGCGTCAGTTAAATCGGAACGTAAACAAACGCTTCCTTGTAGTGTTGTAATATCATCAGCCTAACTCTCGTGAGACAAATCGAGATAATCATCATCTCATATCCCGCGAGACAAATCGAGATAAAAACAAAATCGCGGGAAGTAGCGCGCGATGAAATGAGTCGTGATGGGTCCATGATGGGGCCTTTTGAAGCCAATGTGGTAAAAGAAAAATAAAGGTTTCACACTCGAAGAAGTAGGAAACGACTTGACTCCCAGGGGACTGGTTAAGGCTGATCACGTGATAGGCTATTAGGAAGCGTATGCAGGTGGTAGTGGGTTGTTATACGGCCATTACTTTGTTTGATGTTGAGCATAATTGAAATGTCCCTATCTTATATTGGTGGACAGTGGTCAGCACTGCTTTATTATCTCTCTCAGGCCAACTTAAACTGTCTTATCATTAACGTTTCAATAGTCCACATCAATAGACAACTAATGATAAATTAAAATAAAGAGAATTATTTAACTTCATAACTGTGAAAAAATGATTTGGTAGCTTTCATTGGTGGCTGTAAGAGATTGATAAAGATACATTTAACGCTATATTTTCTATTCTGTCTAATGTTTTATTCACTAGATTAAAATATAAGAATTGCTAAAAAAGGCATACCTGATTGATTCTTGTCTGACTTTCATTTACATCTATTTATATATAGGGATAAATATGTAATCCAAATTTGGATTAACATCAAACTTTATAAGAACGAGTTTGTTTCACAATTAGCATTTGATACACTGTATTTCTGAAATATTTACGGCTTTACCTTACCGAGAGATTTTTTTGTAGAAAATTGATGATTTAATAAACGTTTCTGGATTTACAACATATTCGAGTGCACACTGAGACTTGTCTTGGATCAGGGATAAACACGTCTATCTCATCCCTCTTTATCTGGGGAATGAGCCAGAAAATCACTGCTCCATCTGAAATCTTAATAAAAACGCCTAAAAGTGATAGACAAAACTACATTTTTTATGCTTTTATGCATATTTGAACGACAAGAAAAGCTCTTGCAGTTTCGGCATACATCATTCTTGGGTTAACACTATTTTGACGTATTTGTTGGATATTAGACTATATACAACGGCGAAAATCTCTGGGAAGCGGCTTTTGCAAATCTGATAAATTGGCACCGGAGAGCGCTTTTATATACAAACCGCATCTGGAAAGAGTTCAGCGTTCAGGTCTTTGCAAGAAATGCGAGAATAAAGGTGTGAATCGTTCGCCTGAGAAAACAGCATTAAAGAGGCCCTCTAGGGTCATTGCTGTACTTACGTATTTTCGGGAGCACACATAAGTGGTTCAATGGATGCCCAGACAACATACATAAACCAAGCTTGTTGGAAAACTAAATTAAAGGGTTGATTCTCAACACAGAATTATTGTTTGAGAAAACAGCCGATGTAGCTGGAGAACGAAGATCCTCTATAAGACACTTCGGCGGTGTTTATTTCACTATAGGATCTATTTATTTACTCAATAAAGGCGAGCAAACAACATCATTTTACACTGTTTAAAATGTATATATTTGAGTAATAATGTTACATTATGTTGATATAATGTAAGCGGTGATCTATGGCGTTTTCTTCATTCTTTGGTGGCAAAGCGATAAGTAAGATCGTCTTGGAGAGTATATAAACTTCACTTGATATCATAGGCTAGGGTTTTCGTTTCCTTTTATCACCAAAATAAAGCAATTATATGCTTACTTAACTTGGCGTTCATATCCTCTGTAGGTTGCTGGTCCATTGAGTTTGGAACTCGGGTCCCCGCCTAGATCAACAAGAAATAATCCGATCTCCCTATCGCGTCAAAGACGCACCCTACAGAACAACCATATAACCGTGTCTTATACTTTTAGTTTCTCCTTATTTACCGATGAAATAGGGTTATTATGCTTTTGTAAACACATTGACAAATTTGAAATTGACAGGAAATTCCAAAGATGAATGATTGAATGAAAACAAACCTTAAATGGTTTATGATCTACATGAAATGTTTTGTTTTTATAAGAATGGATACAGGTTTTCAAAGCTGTGTTGTGTTACGGGGAATACAATGTAGACTTTACAAGATTGTGATAGAAGGGGTGGGAATCGACCGGCCACTTTGATAATATTGGGACAAGAACGGAAAGGTGGATTAAACATACACCTGAGGAAAATTTTTATCGACCAAGTGGGTGGCAAGTTGAGCGAGAACTTCATTATACACAAACACATGGGGTTATTACAATATAGACATAAATATATGAAGTGGTGTTACCATCTTTTATTAACCATCATTATTTTTTTCAATATATCACTTTTCTTTTAATTATTATCTTATTCTATCAATATAAGAATTCAGATAGAATCAAAATTATTTTATTATTTCTTTAATAAATGAGCAATTTTTAATATAACTATTTATAAAAATATAATTAAATATATAATTAAATCACAATTATTAATTTGTAAGATTCGTTTTATTCGATCAAAGAAATATAAATATATTATACCAAAGCTGTCATTTTGATATATATTATGAAAAAAAAAACGAACACACAAAAAAAAAATAAATAAAAAATAAAACGGTCATGCTTTGTTTCGGAAAATTATGTTGAACAGTTCCATATCGAAAAATTGTTTTGGCATCTTTCTTTATATTAACCATGCATGTAAAAAGAAAAAAATTTTGTTATAATCATATTTTTTTTCTCATAAATGAAAATATGCCACTTGATGTTTTTTGGGCAATAAAGGGAAATGGCACCAGTAAGATCGTGACAATTCAAGGATTTATTTAAGAGTCCACACATAACAAAAAATACCAGAGTGTTGACCAGTATTTTGTCAACGGAATTATATGAATATTGTTTAACAGATCAGCAATATTCTAGCCATTTGTAACGTTAATTTTTAACACAAACATTTATTTTCCTATTAATCTTATTGATTAATTTTGCAAGCCGTGAGTGGCTTCTTTCGTAAGCAAAATTATCACTGATAAATCCATATGTGTAACTTATATCAATGAATTAAATAAAATAAGTCATAGTTAGAAAGCGGATTTAAAATTAAGTCAATGACGTATTCGATAAAAATAAATACGACGAAAATTTGATAGAATAATTAGGACAACCTGTCTGCTCACCTTCCGACCCAACCATTAGTTTATCCTCCACCTCTTACCTGTATCTACCATTGTCGATCGCATCTGCATAGAAAACTATTTATTTCCGAAGATAGCCAAAGGGGTAAACAAACAGACTGAGGGCAGGAATGCCGACACGGCTGGCGGTACAGGAGGCCAAAACGAACAAGTTGGCAGAGCGCGAAATCGCTACACACTGACATTTTGTGAAATGGCATCTACATGATTCGAGTGTCAATCAATTCAAGTATGAAATCTACAACGCTCAGGTTTCATTCATACTTTTCTAAATACCGGACCGGACTCGGCACTGACAGTACGAGACGCTCACTTTAACGATAAAACCATTTCTTTTCATAAACTCTTCATTTCGAATTTGTCCATTTGCTCCTCGTCCTCTGACAGCAATGTGATACTTGCCCTGTGACATGTCGCTGTTATGAAATTATTTTCATTAAGCTTCCTATGGATTCTCCAGTGATTTCATTCATTAGATAATGGCTGTATTATTGGCCGCGACATGTAGGCCGTTTAACACCGCCTAGTAGGTATAGCATACTACGCTCATGTTACCCTACACAACACCAGTCACTGTTATCTGTTTTTTACAAATCAAAATGAAATTTACTCTCAAATGACACGTATTATCTCGCGCCGTAGATCCTAGATAGGGGTTAAACCTGGGGAATTACCATTGTATCATTTTCTTGACTTTTTGGTCTCGACCTCCGCCGATTTATTTTTCGTGATTTAATTCGGAACATAATGTAACCAGCGCGGTGTTTAGGGTACAGCGCGCGAGCTCATTTAAATATTTGGGACGTGAATATAAACAGGAAACAATTGAGGTATGTACCATTGTTTACCGTGGTAGAGGTTCGAACGTTTCAGGTGAGAATTTCGATCAATTCATAAAACGTGTATTTTTAGATAGGACAGATGAAACTAGCGACAAGCAACCGTACACTGTTGCACATTGAATAGTTAAAAGTGATACCACACACATGTTCCAGTGGGTACAGGGGTCTGTTTTCGGGTTGTACAAAGATTACCAGCGATCCTGAATTTGATTTAAATCTTTTCAATGAATGAAATACTGTAACTTCGGTGATTAATTTACTCACAACGTTATGAGAGATATAAATTCTGAAGATATTTGAATGGTTTAAATACCAGTCAGCATCTAATTACCTTTTTCCTCCCTCAAAAGGTAGAAATGCATTTCATTTCCGACAGTTTTGCGCTTACCTGAAACTGTAAATAGATGAATAAATAAATAGTATATGGTTTAATGATTAATTGAACTTCCTTTGAAAAGTGCGATTGAAGACACCTGTCGTACATATCCTTTTAAAATGACATAATTATAAATTTTCTCAGGTAAAATAGGGAGAGTTTCAAACATGTTCCTATTTCTTTTTTGTGGTTTGTTTATACCAGAAATCCGTTGTAATAAAGAAATCATAAAAATGTCGCTACAAAACTTTGTTTTGTACTATTTTATAAAATCTAGTACAGTGTATTCGAAAACCTAATATCTGGACAAAATATCAGTCAAATCATGATGTTTGTTCCAATTTTGAGGGCTCATGCTAATGATTTTAACTGCTTAGAGAAATATATAAAAAATCGAACAAAATGACTGTAAAAGTTTACCAGTTTCAATTTTACAAAAAATAATAATATGTTGTTTTTTTTGCGAACACTAATTTCACAGTTATGTTTCAAGCAAGTTACTCAATAGTATCATTTCATTCATATACGGATCAATAACATAGTTATATATTCCTACTAAAAATCATATTCAAATATTCACTTTGTCAGATACAGAATGTAGCATACGTTTTACTCATTAATTGTAAATTGTATTCTGAAGGATTTTCGTACCCAGTTAAGCAGTTATTCATCGATAATTTTACTTCTTAATTTCAAAGAAACATTTAGTCACAAACATGTGGATAGCGTCAACCTTTTTTTTTTTCGAAGAAACAATTGTTATGTCTAATAAACAAAACACAGATTAAACTAGCAAGAAGACACAAAATCATCATAAAGACTGTAAAAATGTTTCTTATGGTATAACAAAGTAATACACATTAATTAAATAAGTTAATTAAAGCAATATTGATATATTAAAACAACATAAATCGTAAGAATTGTGGTACGTCTGAGTGCACGTAGACTGGTTCTCGTCTCTAGAATAGAATACATATATTGAAAATTAATTGTATAATAATTATGATCACTTGGATGTCTGATTCTAGATTTGAAACTACGGGGAGATAAGCTAGTATTAAAATTCAGAAGAGAAAATTAATTCTCCGTAGAAATTTAGGGGCTGGTAGCTAGTCTAGAGTACACGACAACATCATATAATCGGGCTCTTACTTGACCACATTCATTTCCTTAATATGATATTTTCAAGGTTACGACCTGCTGCTCGCCTCCCCACTATACTGACGTCCCACACAGGTGATTACTTGATAAACCGCCTTCAGGAGATCTCATCTCCATCAATGGATGACATAGGATACAGCCGTCTCCAACAGACCTGTCATATATACACTTATTACCAGTTATGAGTCATGTTGACAGATAACCTGACACTGTATCCTAACAGAAGATGCTGGTGACATTCTTAGCGGAGGTTCACGATCACAACACAAGGACAGCCTTACCGGAGATTCATCTCAAAATCACAACACAAGGACAGTCTTAGCGGAGATTCAGCTCAAAGTCACAGCACAAGGACAGCCTTGCCAGAGAATCAGCTCAAAATTATAGCCCAAAGACAACCTTACCGGAGATTCAGCTCAAGATCACAGTTACTTCAAACTATTGTTAGCGTGTTAATTCCATATTAGCTCAAATCCTTTTATTTTTCGGGTGTTTTGTTTTTATTTTTCAGCTTTTAAATCATATGCATACAACAAATTTCTTGATTTCTTTCTTTCTTTATGTGTCAGAACTAATTACTTATTCTGCACAAACATGTTAATAATAATAATCATAAAATGTATTCATCTTATAAAGACTAGGGTTGTCTCTCTTCAAAATAAACCTAGTCTTTACTAGCCACACCAAACTGGTGAATCTCCGTCATAACGTATTCGTCTAGTTTCCTTTCTAGAAGTAACATCTTGCTTTAAACAAAGCCATAATCCGAATTCAAAGTCGATTAAACTAGGGGCAAAATACGAGGAAATAATAGGAAAGATTCACTTTAAGACCCTTGTAAAAGTACAAGATAATAAGACCAGGTGTTCCGGAGGAGTAAGCGTCTTCTGCTTCATCGACGACACCCTCCATGTAAATCTGTGTCACATCCAAGTATACAACAAGTCCTCACAATGAGAACCGAGTCATCATTGTCAATCAACATACATGTCCAGTACATGTATTATAGGTTCATGGTTTAAAAAACATTGGCAATCGTCACCATGGTATCATATGGAAATTCCCTATTTCTTTGTGATAGGAAGTCCGATGTTGTTGAGTATGGTCATTAAGGATTGTGGCTCGTCCTAAATGGAAATTCCCTATTTTCTTTTGCGAAAGGACATTCGATGTTGTTGACTCTGGTCATTATGGATTGTGGCTTGTCCTAATATGAGTGTACATGTACCAGGGACCTCACTTTATTGCTGTTACATGTATCAGTGTAAGAATTTGACGATCAGCAGGACTATAGTATAGCTTCCGAATCCATACGTAGGAAGCAATGTTGTACATAGACTTGCCCCGGTTTCATCAACGTTCCATAACTTCAGGAAAATCCTTAATTTAAAGATTTTATCCTTTAATTCTGTAATGTCTTTCCTATGAAGACTGTTAAGTTAAAGGATTGTTGATGAAACCGGGCCAGGCCACCAGCTGCTTGTACATGTTCTAACCCCGCCCCCCCCCCCCCCCTAGTTTAAACATTTTATTATCAGAATTATTTTTCTTAATTATTTGATATATATAAAAAAATTGTAAAGACGGGAGACAATTTATTCAGTACTTTGCCTTATGATTTATAAATTCATCTGTCCATATTTGTTTAATACAGAATAAGAAGAAGCAAGGCGAGGAAATGTTTACTTTTAGTACCTGTTTCAAAATGCAGCAATTTATATCCATTTTTTCATTTTTATATCATTCCTTCCTTTTGTGCCATATGAATTATTGCTGCATATTTTCTTTTAAAAATATTATTATATTTTTGTTACTTTTATTGATATTGTAATGTTGATTTTAGGCTTATGTGGTTTTTTTCATGAATGAACTCCAAACATGAACGAAGAATAAAACCAAGAAATGTGTGCTGTATGACCATGCTATACAGTTATGTAATAGGCTTGAGATGTAAGTCTCACTAATAACTAACTATACAAACAGAACGGCAGATACAAAAACAACCAACAAGTCGAACGATTTCCAAAATAGACCTATACAAATATTATGAAATCTTAATTTTGTTTAGAAAGAAATTAGATATGTCCAATTTTGTTCTTGCTTTTCACAATTTCGTTTTCATTTATGCTCCTCTGTGCCGCTTTAAGGCTTTGTCTGGGAAGAAACGTCCTTACTTAGCTCTGAGTGACAACACACCGAGAGATGTTAACCTAATCCGACAGTAAATCAATAAAAGTGATTGATTTTTGAGCTAATCGATACAGGTGTAGGCAAGTCGTACGTCCACACACTTCTATATCGTAGTGGCAAAACTGGTAAAACAGATAGCATGGCTTTAGAGGCCTATGTAATACACACATATCCATTCATAGATATTTGACTATACATCCCAATGTATAAGTACATTTTGTGATTAATTGCGCAAGTAAAATTTAAGTAAAGCGATTGGACCTAAGAATACCGAAATGAGCAATCACCAGGTACCTGTATTTAACAATAGTCTGGTGGTTTGTATTTTCTATCAAACTAAAAAATATAATAATATATTATTATTATTTAATATAGAACTTATAAAAATTGTGAATATATGTCAAAAGAATTTTGAAGGTTTATTTTATGTAACAATTATGTAATTCGTCGTTATTTTGTCGTGTTAAAGTAAGCCTGTGGCATTGTACTAAAGTACACGTGGCTTCATAGAAGTAGTGCAAGACTTTCTTGGGACAGAACTTCCTAAATTTTGTTTATTTTAAGATATTATTTGCACTGTATCTTAATTGGGAAGAATAATAGTTGTTTTTTTAATGGTCTGAAAGTAAGTGTAATATGATATTATAGAAATATTTTTCCTTTTGTACTTTTATTTAATTTTGTGTTATCTTAGATAGGGACGCATTTTAAAAAGAATGCCAATGGCATCAATAGTCCAAATCATCAACTATAAAATTTAAAATATGCTGTGTTGTCTGCAAACAATACACATTTTGGTGTTTTAAATCTTGAACCTTTTTGCGTTACATATGTAATAGTTTATAGGTAAGGAATTCAGTTAGTCATCATTGAAACTGATTATATTCTTAAATGTGTAATTTTGTTTTGAGTAGATATTATCACGCTGATTTAGTTAGTAATGTAGTAACCACGAATTTGTTCACGTTCACAGTTAACAGAGTATCATACTAACCGCTGTACTTGTTCACGTTCACAATAAACAGATTATCATACTAACGACTGTACTTGTTCACTTTCACAATAAACAGATTATCATACTCACGACTGTACTTGTTCACGTTCACAGTAAACAGATTATCATACTAACGACTGTACTTGTTCACTTTCACAATAAACAGATTATCATACTAACGACTGTACTTGTTCACGTTCACAGTAAACAGATTATCATATTAACGACTGTACTTGTACACTTTCACAATAAACAGATTATCATACTAACGACTGTACTTGTTCACGTTCACAGTAAACAGATTATCATACTAACGGCTGTATTTGTTCACGTTCACAGTAAATAGATTATCATACTGACGACTGTACTTGTTCACGTTCACAGTAAACAGATTATCATACTAACGACTGTACTTGTTCACGTTCACAGTAAACAGATTATCATACTAACGACTGTACTTGTTCACGTTCACAGTAAACAGATTATCATACTAACGACTGTACTTGTTCACGTTCACAGTAAACAGATTATCATACTAACGATTGTACTTGTTCACGTTCACAGTAAACAGATTATCACACTAACGGCTGTACTTGTTCACGTTCACAGTAAACAGATTATCATACTAACGGCTGTACCTGTTCACGTTCACAGTAAACAGATTATCATACTAACGACTGTACTTGTTCACGTTCACAGTAAACAGATTATCATACTAACGACTGTACTTGTTCACGTTCACAGTAAACAGATTATCACACTAACGTCTGTACTTGTTCACTTTCACAATAAACAGATTATCATACTAACGGCTGTACTTGTTCACGTTCACAGTAAACAGATTATCATACTAACGACTGTACTTGTTCACGTTCACAATAAACAGATTATCATACTAACGACTGTACTTGTTCACGTTCACAGTAAACAGATTATCATACTAACCTCTGTACTTGTTCACGTTCACAATAAACAGATTATCATACTAACGACTGTACTTGTTCACGTTCACAATAAACAGATTATCATACTAACGACTGTACTTGTTCACGTTCACAGTAAACAGATTATCATACTAACCACTGTACTTGTTCACGTTCACAATAAACAGATTATCATACTAACGACTGTACTTTGTACTTTACTCTCGATGATGTTACAGTTTTTCCTTAGTTTCTTAGTGTGTATTTATCAGCTGGTGTTTTATTATCCTTATTTATTACTATTCTTTTGTGTTAATGTTTATACATAGGAATTGATCTCACCATGCAGGAAGAATAAAAAAGTACGCGTGCCGTAATAAATATAATATATTTAATATATAATAAAGATAAAGATAATCAAGTGTAGTTTATATGAAATAGAGCATGCTTTTATTCTTTTAAAAAATGTCTCATGCATGTAAACTATATGTAATATTTAATTATATCAATGTGTTATGTTATTCATGAGCAAGGTTTGCAAAACGTATGCATTTTATAATTCATCTAAAATGTAAAAAATTGTTGAATGTAGACATTTTTGTCTGAAAGCAAAATATGCAGTACAATCATACGAATTATATATATTTATACGGTAGCACATTGCTATCGAGAATAATTCTAGATATCACACGCCATGGTATTAATCAGGTAAGGAAATCACTTTGGTTTACTCGAGAAGGAGATAGACAGTTTATACAGACTTCGCCATTCTCTTTTATGTCTAGAAACCTGTACCTCGTTCCGGATATAATGGAGATGATTCCACTTTTAGTTTTCCCTGCCTATACCATCGATACGGTTGAAACCAAACCTGGTTAATTGGTAGAATTTGGCGTTGTATAAATATTGTTTAAATCAGTTCGGATCTAACACGTGTGGAGTACACAGTTATCCGACTGGTCAGCACCTGGACAACACTCCCTAGTGACCAACTGTGTCCGAAATATGCTGACCTTTGCTTCCAGGAACATGTTCTTTCATAATTTGAAACATATTTTCAAATTAACTTCTAATAACAAAATTCGATATTTGATAATAGAAAATGGTTACGTCTTTTCAATGACAAAAACGTAATGAAACGAAAGTATTTAAGATGTCACAAAACAAATATCAAGGCTGAAAAAATTATTTACAAATTTTACTTGCAGAACAGAATAGAACGACTGGGCCTCTTTTATAGATAGATCGTCTGAAATCTGTTCCATTATTTATGCAATTGTTATTATTTGTTCTTGTTGCAAAATGTTTGTTTCTCACATAATCGTCGTAAGTATATATATTTAAAACGGAAAAAAACTCCTGTTCATTTAATTCCGTAAATGAGTATTGCGTCATTGATAAATAAAGTTCCAAACGATGGATTTGTTGTCAAATCTCAAATCTCCGTAACAGTTTTCTACTGTGCGTTGTAAAGGACTTCAGAAAGGTATTTGCCGTAGATGACACATTTGATTGAAATTGTTTTGTCTAAAAATCACATTCTTTCACATTAAAACATGTGAAATGAAACCCAATCTCCACGGCGGGAAATATTAGCTATCGGCTTGTTTTTAAATTCTTTCAGATTTTTCTTTTGAGTTCTTAATATATACCATTGCACGTGCACAACTTCGCCATGCGTTTCCCACTCTCCAAGAAAACTTATCAGACGTGAGATTGGCGGGGGTCCCCAATATCGAGGCTGTGTACATTTGCGGCGTTCCCCGCAGAGAGAGATCCCGAGCCGAGGTGATGGTAACACTATGCTAACGTGTTCCACCTGTTGTGGGTAGACTCGGCAGGGGCTAATGCTAGTGACCCTCCATAACTGATTCTGTATTTTCGATTGTTCATGAAAAATGGCACCCCTACCGGGAGAAAAACGCCAATTTCTGGATTATTCATAACGTTGTGAAATTTAGTGTGAAAATAGTGAATATTTGTAGTTTTTTGTGAACGCCCTCTGGTGGTGTGATTTACGACCACTAGAGTGTTACCCAGAAGTGATTATTGTCCATGAACTTCTGTAAACTATTTCTGTTGTAATTATAGAAGAACTTTGTACAAAGGAAAAAGTACATTTCTCAAATTTATGATTAATGACCCAAACTCACATGGGAGTAATCCTAGAGTTTTGAAATGAGATGGATTGCGTTTTTACTGGCGGAGATCTTACTTTTAACTATTCTTGTGTTACTTCTCGATTATGAAGTTGTCAACACCTTCAGCGGGTGAAATTTCTTGATGTGAATAAGAATAAAATACGAAATCGTTTTTTTTTTTTTATTTAAATCAAAACGGTGTCATATATATACACGTTGGATTTACACACAATAAGGTTATTGTACTTTACCCGGGTAAATCCCTCTGGTTTATACAAAAATCGTTTTTATTGTGATTATTTTTGTACAAATCTTATATTAAAAATTCCACATAAAAGCATAATATTAAATGCAGTGGGTTTTTCTATTATTATTGTTATACCAGTAGAGAATAAAACATGTTTGCTAAAAGTCTTGCGATAATTATGTTATTCGATATTGCATGAAAAAAAAGGAGAAAAATAACGAAAATATGTTTTACAGTCTACCATCAGGACTGTGTAGTTGTAATTAAGTAAATGGAATTTACTCCAGCTGAGCGGCTATATTTTATTTTTTTTCACATATATTTAATTTAGATATATCTCGGATAAAATGACACACGCCGTTATCATAAAATCAACATGAATCACAATAATATTATATACAGGCTCAATTGAATTGTACTCCATAAATATCACTTAAAGCGTTTAACAATGTTCACTGTGAAAATATTGTGTGCGTTGCCTACAATATCTAAACAAGTTTATTGTGGTAGGAGTCGGACCGGACCGTCATATCAGTGCCGTATTGACACAGTAACGTCATTTGTTTTTTGTCAATATTTATAATGACATAAGAGTAGTATTTATAAATCTGTTTATTGCCGTTATGTTATGTAGGAAAACCTGCCCTACACTTATACATGTATTGAGCTAAATTTGAAAATATTTATCGAAAACAAGTTGAGTATTTATAAAGAAAACATTTGTTTGTGTACAACTTGATGGAGTCCGACAAGATTTGAAGGTGCCATTGCTGTTACACTCAGGCTACCGTGATTTCGCGTATGATATGTCATTGTTGACCTGTCCATAAGAGATTTACCCAACTAGACAGTATGTTAAAGAGACAATTTTCTTGGACACAATTTGCTTGCAGGCATACGTGTTCATTTCATTAACTAGTGAATGCGTGTCGATCTAATAACAATAGTATATGTTTCTGAATGCAAACAGGAGATACGCGATACATAAGAATAGGCGCTACACATCAACACACAAGATTCAAATGAAATTTACACAGTATTTAAATCTCCACTCGTTCCCTTTCTGCTGGCTGTGTAACCCTGAATACGTACTAATACAGACGAAAGATTTCTGTTGAAATTGTCAATTACTCAAGCCGATGACGGGCTCTCCCCACACGGTCCGACCTAGTATCCCGTCAGCCCCTGTGTGTGGCCAGCAGATTCGCAGATAAGATTACAGCGCGCTCCGATTGGCCGGGTGAAAATTGAAGGCGGAGCCTGGCTCCATATTTGTAGCTTATTAGTCACAACAAATCACTCGATAGTTAACGTTGTTGATCATAAGGCCATCGAGATCACGTCTATCTCAGCTTGTAATAACAGACACTTGATCACGAGGACTAGACCGGCGTGAAACACACACACGCAGCATAAACACATGCTTTGCGTGTGAGAAAACGACGGGCGAAATTTACGAGCAGGAATTGTTTTGGTGGAAAAGACATTTTATCACCTGAAAGTGGACTTTATTATATACAAGTGAACTTCAAAAACAATATTTATACTATTGGGAGCAAGGACGGTGTGGAAATGCAACCGGGACCGCTCCAGCACCGCTATCATCATTCTGCCAATGTCCCGGGGATCGGGAACGGGACCGGCCTAAGTGTGGTACCCGCCCTGTTTGGGGACCAAAACTACTATCGACATGGAGGCTACACCTCCGTAACCATGGACAGGATGGCCGCTATGTACGGGGCGGCGGAACAGTATCCCCACATGGGGCGCTCTAACCCTTACAGCCCCTACGCGCCTCCACAACAGGTCCACAAGGACATGGTCAAACCGCCGTACAGCTATATCGCCCTTATCGCAATGTCTATCCAGAGCCAGCCGGATAAGAAAATCACCTTAAATGGAGTTTATCAGTTCATTATGGACAGATTTCCGTTCTACAGGGAAAATAAACAGGGGTGGCAAAACAGTATACGTCATAACTTGTCCCTCAATGAGTGTTTCGTTAAAGTGCCCCGAGACGACAAGAAGCCCGGGAAAGGTTCGTACTGGAGTCTGGACCCAGACAGTTATAACATGTTCGACAACGGAAGCTACCTCAGAAGGAGGAGACGGTTCAAAAAGAAGAGCTCTATGAAGGACAAGCACGATCGGGACTCAGACGACACCAAGGATCAAAGGAAGTGTCCGAACGACCAAAAGACTGAGGCTGAAAATGACATTCCCAGAAACGGTGAGTCAGTGACTTCAGAATATTCGGACAGTTCCAGTAGTCCCAATAAATACGATCTCAAGAAAAGCACACACGGTCTGGAGACTCCACCTCACTCTCCCGGAACTCGGATGCTTCCGGTCACCGGGACAAAATTAGAGCCTTTAGACCCGGTCAGTCCGGACTGTATGAATACTGGACACTCTCACCACAGTCCGAGCTCACTTCCTATTCCCACTGACCCCCTGGACCCTCCTTCCAGCAGTTTCTCCGTGGAGAACCTTATGACCAATACTCACTCCAGCGTACCTTGTGACATTTCTAATACGTGTAACTTCGCGCCGAGCAGACAGACACCACTCATCAGTCCGTCCGTCCTACAATATACGGGTTCCCGGGTGTCCGACATTTACAGGAACGTGTCCACATGTAACCAGAACATGTCGCCCCCCTTGGGATATTCGTACCCCTCCAACGCAAGTGCTCAGTCTCTTTTGGGACAGTCCTCTATTGGAAATCCAGGGGTGCATTCTCTCCAGATCGCCTCCCCCGGGGCTGAGGACGGAAGTTCAGGAAGTGCTAGTCCCCAACCCGCGCCTGCCCATGCCCACGGAACTATTTCTCAATCCAATGGGATTAACTCGGCCATGTTTACGATGTCCCAGAATCAGACGTACGGACGGACAAGTGCATGGTACATGTCCCCACCAACGGGGGAATTCTCCTCTCATAGTACGGACTTCTCGTCACCCTCACCATTTTCCGCGGTCCGCGATGTGTTTGACAGTCAGAGACTTCTCGGGGGACAGCCCGGGACCCAGGGGCAGTCTACCGCAAGCTGTCAGCTAGCGGCCTTTCGGACTCCGTATAAATCCCCTGGTTCGTACACGTGTGAATACAGTAAGTTTTGATCGAGAATTCAAAGTTAGTTCATGGTGCAAAAAAATACGATAAATGTGGATTTTTCTATCTTTCTATTTTTCTTTTTTTTTCAAGTGAATAACTGAATATTGTGATTTTATCTCATTGACTTTTAAATGTGACGAGAAAACGTGCTCCGTTTCCAGAAGACAATTGGAACTGTGATTGAACTGTTTGACCCTAAGGTCGAGTAAAGTGGTTCTCAAACATAGCTTTAAGGTATGGTGTGTGTATGCTTTTTCTTAGAGACAGATATAAATCGTTTATATTAAGTATCCGTTATGCTTATAGCCTATCTGAAGGTATTGTACCATGAAATATATGTATTCATTTATTTTGTATGGAATATAAGATAAATTACATAATTTAAAGCTGAATTTTTTGGTATTTTGTTTTTTATATTATATTTGACATTTTTGTTTATTATTCACGTATGACAATGCATTGATCGCGTCTGCGTAAGACCACGTGAGCTTACTGGTGGCAGTCTAATTTAACTGTGTATATTCAAAATGAATTAGTTGGTGTAGATTAGGACAATACATGTAATAGGAACAGATCGAAGCACGTGAGTAAATTATTGTCGTTTAGCCGCTCCTGCTTTTCGTCCGTCCCAGGTGTCAGATTTAATTGAGATATTGAGGGAGAAAACGTGAGCTCGCTTCAAGGTAATTCTTAGTGAAGCAGTGAAGTAACTTGTACTCCGAATTACGAAATTTATTTAGTTTGACATTTCACTTTAAATCACAATCCCTTGTACATTTATCAAATAACATTTAAATTAACAAAATATATTGACACACACTTACACCATACACGTGCAAAATAGTTGATAGGTGGTTAGATTTGTTTAATTAATTTTCAAAGTGTTATTTGCTAATACTCAGTGTAATTTAAAAAGTTTCTTAAAAACTAATTTCCCATTCTATTCAAGGGTGTTTTATGAAGCTAAAAAAACCCATTTACAAACAATGTCTGAGGCATTTCAACGTTTCATTTAGAGTAAATATATAAAAAATATATTGTACTCGTAACATATACAATTCTCAATTTCTAATAAAATCAACATGTCATTTATTGATATGCCATCAATTCAAAATTTTAACCGATTGCGTAATGTATGGACGCTATCTAAACTTAAGCGAAAATTACATTCAGTACATATATATTGAATAATTCGTTTCACACGACGTTTCTTACAAGTTAAAACAAATTTGCCATTTTGTTTTCAAAGTTTATATTAAGTTTATGGATAATAACATAATATCAAACTTATACCTGTTTAAACTTGTAACTAGCACATTTGTCGAGAAAATATAATTCATTTATATCAATTTGTCAAAAAATTCCAGCATCTTTTAAATTATGTTTGAACTTTTAAGCCATCACACAACAAAAACTAGCATTCTTAATTTACTTACGTAAAATATATTTCAGTTTTGACATTTTCAATTTAATAAGAGTCGTATTTTAATAATGCCAGTCAGACTTATCCAATATTTTATCGTGGTCTTGACAACCGTTATATTTATTAAATATATGCAAAATTGTGTTCAGAAAGATTTATCGGTTTATCAACAAAACTTACTATATCTGCAATTACAAGTCGCAGTTTCAAATTTGAATAAGTTTTTGTATGTATTCATAAAAATAATAATCGATTCCTCTTTAATTTCTTATCTGATAAATTATCATTTATTGCTATGGTTATAAATACGAGAAGAAACAATACGCGAATTTTATGATGATATCAAGGTTGATTAAATAAACTATTTTAAAATCAAATTGTATTAAAAACAGTGATGACAAATTGAATTAAAATGATGCTTATTTAAATTAAATCAAAATAATTCATCAATGAATTAAAATTCTTAAATTGACTCCCATTTAATTTCAAGGTGGGGGATTTCTATGAGATACAGGTGAAATAGAGATGATAGATTGCCTTGTGTGATGTATCGACAGGTCGGTGTCACGTGATCACAGGTACACAGGTATACACGCCGGGAGCTAGGGTGTAGGTGTGAGGAAAGTCATTATCAATATTGGTGTAAGTCCCCGCTGTATTTGTACAATAAACACAAATGTTTTCCTAAACACGTACTTAACACACGCACACAACTTTTTTTTTTATATTTACACCAGCCGAAAATGAATATAAACTTTATATTTACAAACAATAATTATTTACAATGCAAATGTCTATTATTTGTAGAATAATGACACTGGGTCATGGATCGTCAAACATGGATAATAATGACTATTTATCAAACTACACAACAATAACGTTATAAATTACTTATTATTATAATGTATGTTATATTGTATCACGAGTGATGTGGTATTTCTGCGGTTTGTTCGGATTTCTGATGGTCCCCGAAAGCTAACTTAGGTATAACATTGTGCATTTAGATATCATATAAATAGTTATAAAATAAAACATTACAACATTATTATCACTATATATAAATACATGACATACAGGACGGAACCGTGTAGCTCGGTTTCTTCTATACAGCATTGCACTTACAGGAAAAATAATTAATGCTTTTACAGAGATATACCAAAAATGTAAGTTTTCTTTTAAATTCACAAAAGCTAGTTAATCAGCGTATATCGACCTCAAAATTACAGACACGAAGGAATATTACCAGTGGCCTACTGTGGTTCGTTTTGAATTGATTAAAATCTAGATTTAAATCATTGACTATGAATTGCGTTCCTAACAAAATGGGAAATTTATCCAAAATTGCTATTTTGGTGCGTTTCCCTTTATTATTTGCATTACTTTTTTTCATTACTCAATCATTGATACTAAGATGTTTAAAAAAATGATAATGTAAAAATTATGTTTCGTTATACAGCATAAAAATTGATAGAGCTAACTATTTCGATTGCGGTAAACTTTATTTAATAGTATTGCAGCAAACTTCTTAATTTTGAAGTGATTAGAAAAATCACTGCTCACAATCTTTCGAATATCTACGGTTTTCGTTTATGCATCACTAATTGGACGACTCTCGGCAGCCAAATCACAAAATTGCAGAACAGAAAGACTCGGCCAACTTTCAGCTTCAGTATTAACCCAAGTTCAGTTCAACCATTAATGAAATTTTCAAAATGAAATGAAAAATATGTTTAAAAATTAAACAGTATAAAGATTTTAACTTTACTAAATTCAGAAATGGAAAATACGTACAACTTACATGACACGAGAATAAACCACATACTGAACATAACGTTTCTTACAGGTTTGTGGAAAAATGATCAAAATATGATTTTGTGATAAATGACAATAAAATTTCGATAGAATTATTAAAACGCTAAAAATACAACATCAATTGATCTGACTTTTATATGGGATAACATTGCATATGGATGTAATGCATTTATTTAAATCATTAGAATAATTTTTATTTTTTTAAGAAACGTTTAAATATTAATTATAAAATATTCCCAAACTAGAAAATATAGTCTAACTCTCTTACAATACTATAGAATGTTCAAGAAATGTTTCTTAATATAATTTTCTTGTGGAAATAGTTGGAAAAACAGTGATTTCAAATCAAAATAAACCCCCCAAAATAAATGAATATTCTCTAAATATGGAAGTACTTTAAATGGTGATGAGTTATTAACAATTGAGAGACAGCCATTGACGATAATGTTGGATGGTCACATCTGTAAATTGTTTACAGATATAAATCATCTTTACTGTTAGATTTATTAATCTAGTAAGGCATAAAAATAATGCATAATTTAGAGTGCGTGTATGAAGTATGAACAGGTATACTGAGGTACCTCCTCCCCCCACACACCTCCTGTCTGTGTATTACACGAACATCACACCTTACACCGGTAATCAATACTCTCATTATGCGATTTTAATGTATTTAATTTGGTAATTTTGCCCCGAACCTTTCCGTACAGGTGCGCGGTGTGTAATGACATAAGTATATTGTCTACTGGTCAAGAGTTCCTGTCCGTATCTCAAGTCCTGGGGATATGTACATACAACGGACAGTGGTCAATTTAACCACTTTAATTAGATGTATTGTCCGGAGTTAAACAGATATTCCAGACTGGCCGGACGGTAGATGACCAGTGGTCAGCCTGGTCAATCTTGATCCACGGTAGCTATTCACTACGTATTAACATGTTTAGTCGGCGAATTTGTGGACATTCGAATTCTTTGTCGTGTCACTTGGTAAACTAAAATGGGAGGCGATTGTTGACCGTCTTGTTTAAACAATCCGGATTAAGTATGTGCTTAAGATGGTTAAAATTCATTATGTGTATCACGATAATTATTCACGAGAGGTTACGACCTTGGGTAGATACTTGATAAACTTACGATAACCCTGTATACGTTTTACAACCCTATTTCGGTGTCTGAGGCGCGTGGACGATGAGTTGCTAGATACACATTAATTGCTAACATGGGGCGTAGAGGAATGGCGATAGGATCAAGACTTTGGTTAGAAGCTTTCTGCCAAAAAACCTTCCAGAAGGTAGAGCCAACACCAAACACGTCCACAAAACCACAAGTTACAACATATGTAAGAATAAGAACACTTTTCATATGACTGAGAATGGCAAGAAATTATATTTCCAGAAATAAATAACTAAATAGTTAAAATTATTATAGGAATAACTGTATGATTGGGAATCTTACATTAAATTCTTTGGAATTACAGAGACAAATACAAATATCACTTCTTAAAATATACATGATACTTTAACGAAATGCACAACCCAGAAATGCTTTAAAGAAATATATACAATTCAGCAATGCTTTAATGAAATATATACAATTCAGCAATGCTTTAAAGAAATATACAATCCAGAAATGCTTTAAAGAAATATATACAATTCAGCAATGCTTTAATGAAATATACAATCCAGAAATGCTTTAAAGAAATATATACAATTCAGCAATGCTTTAATAAAATATATGCAATCCAGCAATGCTTTAATGAAATATACAACCCAACAATGTTTTAAAGAAATATACAATCCAGAAATGCTTTAAAGAAATATATACAATTCAGCAATGCTTTAATGAAATATACAATCCAGAAATGCTTTAAAGAAATATATACAATTCAGCAATGCTTTAATGAAATATACAATCCAGAAATGCTTTAAAGAAATATATACAATTCAGCAATGCTTTAATGAAATATATGCAATCCAGCAATGCTTTAATGAAATATACAACCCAACAATGTTTTAAAGAAATATAAAATCCAGAAATGCTTTAAAGAAATATATACAATTCAGCAATGCTTTAATGAAATATACAATCCAGAAATGCTTTAAAGAAATATATACAATTCAGCAATGCTTTAATGAAATATATACAATTTAGCAATGCTTTAATGAAAAATACAATCCAGAAATGCTTTAAAGAAATATATACAATTCAGCAATGCTTTAATAAAATATATGCAATCCAGCAATGCTTTAATGAAATATACAACCCACCAATGTTTTAAAGAAATATACAATCCAGAAATGCTTTTAATGAAATATACAATCGAGAAATGCTTTAATGAAATAAACAACCAGGAATGCGTTAAAAAATATATACAATTCAGCAATGCTTTTATACAATCATACAATACTTTAATGAAATATACAATCCAAAAACACTTGAAAGGAATACACAATCAAGCAATGCTTTCAAAAATATACAATGCATCAATGCTTCAAAGAAATATTCAATCCGACAATTTACAATTCCTCACCATGAACCTCGTCATACTGTTTTAAATAGGATTTTAGCAGACATATCATATGCTCTATTGGTTCGTTCAGAAAGTCCATATTACAGAGTTGATACGAGGCCTACATGGTTCCTGTTAATCTAGCACTGGTTATTTGACAGACCCCTGACAAGGGGACCCTTTGAGCCCCTTGTCTTTGACAGGCCTTCGCCAAGGCAGCCCTCTGAGCCTCTCAGTTTTTCACAGCTGATTTGGTTGAACTATGTACTCTTGTTTTAGGAGATAAACAGACACACACAATGTAGTTACTGTGTAGTCAGTGCATTATGTTGATATGTCCATAAAAACACACAAAACACAATTATGTACAAAGTTAGAGTCGACGGGTTTTGAAAGATTTTGTTTAAATATAATTCTCACCAGAAAAGAAAGACATCCAAAGATCTGCTCTTTGAAAAGTCAAAATTCTACGGAGTCAGACTTATTTGTTTCGAAAATAAAAAGGGAAATCCATGCTTTCGGTTTCTCGTGGTGATTGTTCAATGATACAAAATTTAAACAAGTTATATTCATTTGAAATTGATCACTTTAATTTAGCGGTATTTAAAACACATATGTACAACTTGTACTTTCGACCCTAACTTTATTACTCTTTACAAATTATGAACATACAGAAAACATATAAATACATTTGTCTTTTATTTTGGCAGATCACGTGACTTGCAAAGATTCATTAATTACAAGATTAAATAACATACGAACCAAAATTCAATTAATTTTCATAAGACTGTAGTTTTCTACAAATAATTTATAAGCTTATTTATTGTTAAGATTAAAAGAGGACATGAGCCATAATCACCATAAACCATACAGTTTAGTAAACGATGTCTAACAAACACTTGGTGAAGGTCTCCCATACAATGGGTGAAGGTCTCCCAAACACTTGGTGAAGGTCTCCCATACACTTGGTGAAGGCCTCCCAAGCGTTTGGTGGTAGATGTCTCTTAAGCGTTTTGTGAACAATATCTCCCAAGCGTTTGGTTAACAATATCTAGCACGCGTTGAGTGAATGATGTCTCCCAATTTTAAATGCGAGCGTATGGTGAACAATTTCTCTCAAGCTTTTCTTGTGAAAAAAATCCTCCCCAGCATTTGGCGAAAAATATCCCCCAAGCGTTTGTTAAAGATTTCTTCAAAAGCCTTAATTTGGTGAACAGCATTGCTCAAGTGCTTGGCGAACAAGATCTCCCAAGCGTTTGGTGAACAATATCACCAAAGAACAAATCAATGAATGTTTAAACTATGAAAACATTTTCTTAAAGGTGAAATGCATCTGAATAAAATGTATTCTAAGGAAAAAAAGGGTAGATTCTCCTATTATTTTTTAATTTCACCCTCAAAATGCTTACTTTTTGATTCTGCTGATACATGATACAAGAAACTTTATTTAAAGTCGCATATATTAACAAAGTAACATTAGCGTGGTAGCACTATTTCTGCGACAAACATTCATATAAAAAAAAACAACCTTAAAGTATGTTAATAAACAAAATACACAGAAAGAAACCAAAATCTAAACAAACAAAAAACCTGTACACTATCACAGACAACCATACAGAAACGAAACATGGAAGTCTAACATATAAGCAAGATATTTGAAACATAATAAAGCAGCATAGCTTGGCATATCACATTTACCAGAATGATAACATAATAGCATATATCAATATTGAACACCTGCATATCACACAGGTGTTGCTATCAATATGATTAAAACACTACATAAGTCGAATATGCATACATTATTGTAAATGCTAATATATCAAAGAAATAATAATTTACATAGTATATACTACTAAAAACACTGATAAAAACAAAAAAAAGCATTGCTATAAGCACTGGCATAAATACCACACGAGCACACACGAGGCAAGTATACATATACAGCAGTTTGGAAAACTCGGGATAATTATCCACCTTCTTGATATGGTTTGGCGGATTGAAGTTCGTACCTGGTTGTCCGTACTTTTGGTAGCTCCAGCTGCCTTTCACTCTTGAGGCTATAAAAAGATGTTTTCTAAGTTATAAAAGATTGCATATGTAATCAAGAGCTACAATATTTTAATGGTACCGATTTTATTAAAAACTTCACATTTCATGTTTAAAAAAAAAAAATCAGAGAATACCAAAGCGTCAACAAAAACATAATCCGAACTCAAAATCGATTAAACTAGGGGCAAAATAGGAACAAAGGAAAGATTTACATGGAGACTCTCGTAAAAGCACAAGAGAATAAGACCAGGTGTTCCGGAAGAGTAAGCGTCTTCTGCTTCATCGACGACACCCGCCATGTAAATCTTGGTCACATCCAAGTATAAAGCATCAATCCTCAAAATGAGAACCGAGAGATCATTGTCATCACAACAAGTAAACACAATAACAAGCAAACTCAAAAACGTCCATCTTCATATCACACAAAGATACAGAATATTTCTCGATGATATCAAGATGGCGACCATAAAACTTGCCCGTAGTCTTCATCAACCTGCATTTCTCGAATCCCTGTGCCGTAAGTTTGTTCGTCAGCAGTCGACATCTATCACGAAAATTGCGATATTCAGAGCAAGCCCTAGAATAACGAATCAACTGCGACATGTAAACACCATAGGATGGAGAAACAGGGATGTTACTATCAAGAAAGGGAAAGTTCACGATCGGAAAATCGAAATCGTCACGTTAATCATACAGCTTAGTAGTAAGTTGCCCGTGTTGGTCATAGTTTAAGCAAAGATCGAGGTAAGAAGATGATGTAGGAGAGTCTGTTGTGTCTTTAATCTCCCCGGAAATGAAAAGATATATACATTATTATTCATCTACCCTACCATGTGCGTTTCTTCTACCAGGAGTTCTGGTTCTCAGCCATGCACAAAATACCCTTGCAACACCTCCATCCCGGCCAACAATAGTGATCAATAAAAATATACTTGCAAAATGTTTCATTTTTGAAAAAGGACTACATTTTTTATTTGTTTTTTTTTGTTCTGTGTTATGTTCCATTATTTTCAGGATGAAAGAAAAAAACAACAACCTCTTTTGACCTGCATAGGTAGTGAAATATGATTATTACACCATTGGTTTACTTTGTTATACAGTAATAGTGAACTTCTCAAACCTACACTGTAAAAGCAACCTCTTATATCACTAGAAATGACGATGTAACACATTTAGTGTTCAATCTAGTATCCAAAACGTGACAAAAATTTGCATGAGATGCTGCAATAACGATCAATTAAATAAAAAATGTATGAAAAGTTTTTCTGTTACAACATAATTGTACATATATGCCATTGTTGTCCTCTATATTAGTTTAGAAATTTTGGATTCCCACCTTTTGGCCCCTAGCAACACGGAAGAGACATAGGAGGACGGGACAGCTGTATGATGCATTTTAATTCATTTTTTCGGCATACTGTATCTATTACTAAATTTAAAAGGTTCAGCATATGCGTGTTACGTCATTAAAAACCTTCATTGTGATTTCGTCTTTATCCTATGAACAAATCGTTGGCTCTGTTAATTTCCCTACCAAGTTATTATTCATATTTCTTTCTTTCATTTCTAGTACCGATGGGTGACACTTTTGCTCTGTGGCACTATACACCCTGGAAGAAGAATTAATAAAATGCTTATAAACATAATTTGATCAATACAGATAATCCTGTCTTTGTTTCTTCTTTCGTAACATTTGATTCGTCACTCTTTACAGTCACTACCATATGTAATTATGTGGCAGAAAAGTAACGGGAAACAATGTACATATATATATATTCAAATTGTATTACTTAAAGTATGTCGGAGGTAAGGGAGAGAGCTTATATAGGTAAAGCCTGTTGCTCAATCCCATTGATTATTAATTTGATCAATAAAATATATTTGAAATTGAAATGTGGCAGACTGAAGGAACACTTTCATTATCTCGTTATGAGAGCTTTCTTTAAAAACAAAAATCCAAAGGACGGGGTCGGTACACGACTCAACTCTAATCTGTAGAGTATTTTTCTGAAAATCAGAGCAAAAGTCGAAATGGGAGATGTCGCGAGTATGATTCAGTTCCACGTTTACGATTGGATTATGATTATGTTGACGCTTCGGTATTCTCTTATTTTATTTTATTCCACGTTTACGAAGTTTGCGTTAAGCAAGTTCGATGGCAAGAATGTAGATATTCCTACGGGAACTCGCCGACTTAGTATTAATACATGTGAAGCGTAATTTATTTAAAAAGATCTTACACAGACCTTCGATTTCACTTTCAGATGTATTTACGATGCGTTGTCATTAAATATATCCAGAAATGTATTGACCACTTCAATCAAATACGCTCTCCTGAACAAGAACACTCTACTTTTCTACAGATTTTTCCTTTTGTGAACTTTCATTTATTGATAGTAACTTTCTTCTCCAACTTACGGCATTTTTATGTCGCATATGATTTGTGGTCAGGAGATTGCAACTCATGATGAATATGATCAATGTTAAATGTTGAAAGATACTCTAAATCACAAAGTTTTGGATGACGCTACAGAGGTGTATGGTCGCTATTATGCTTTCATCAGAAAAAACTTCGCATTTTATAATGCTAATGTGTACTATTTGTGTGTCTGATTATGTCTGATTTTGAGGTATTTAAATTTTTAACTTATCTAACACGGTACACACTTTTTATTCTTTTGTACTTTTTTTCAAGTGCCTCAATGTTAATTGTTTTTATTCTCCTATTTTATCATATTTATATTTCTGTTGAATTCGAATAACAGTTTAATTGACACTCTGGTATCATTCTTCCGCTTTTCAGTTTATTTGAAGCTTATAGCTATTGATAATGTAACCATCTTCTGTATCGTAATTTTGAGTTACACATCATTATACCCGTGATCTTTTTACGACCAATTCCTTAAGCGAAATCGACTTTATTACAAGTACTAATAAAATGCTTTAATAAAATAGATGATATTACAGGGAAAACAGATCATGAAGAAAACATGATAACAACCGAAACATGAAATCAAGTGACATTATATTAGGTTATTATCAAGTGATAATTACTGTTTATACATATAACATAGACTATTGTAGCTTATTTCTATATTTGCATCATCAACACTTTTTTCAATTCGGTTTTAAGATACAGCTTAAAAGTGAATGATATAAGATATAATGCATATTACATAAGGCATATCTTAATTTTTGTACACAAGATCCAATGATTATATATGAACAAAGCAAACTCTTTTGACTTAAAGCTTAACGTATTTATGTTTTGTTTCCGAATTCTGAAGTTGAAGATTGTAAGCTTATCCGTTTAATTTAAAGATGACAATATTAAAAAAAATTAATGTATGTAATAGTTTTGCAGTCTTGTCGGGAACAGTGATTTTGAGTTGTTTTGATGTGACACATGCTTCATATAAGACATCTTGCAGATCTTGCATCTAAAAACGACCCGACATTACCGAAGCGTCAACAAAGCCATAATCCGAACTGAAATCGATTAAACTTAAAACAAAATATGAATAAAACCTAGATGACATGGAAACCATAGAATAAAAAAGCAAACGAATAAGACCAGGGACCGTATTAATGAAACCGTTCTCATGCTCAAGCATGGTGTTTGTGCTTAAACCTAATTTCTTGGCTATATGGCTATAATTATTTAAAAAATTTTGAATTTGTCTTAGGTTTTGTAAAATATTGAAGATCCGGGAAAGCAAATACTGTTTCCATAATTTCTTATCGACCTTTTGATCGTTGGTATATTTTAAAGTGAGTTTTCAGATTGCCGGTTTGAGCACAGAATCCATGCTTACCACGAGAACGGTTTCATGAATACGGGCCCTAATGTTTCAGAAGAGTAAGCGTTTCTACTTAATCGACGACATTCGGTTGGTAAATCTAGTTCACAATCATGGACAAAATGGAGAAAGATGCATGCAAGACATACCAGGCATAGCACTTATATTATTTAGTGTTAATTGCATGAAAGATGGACCGGACTTCGACGATGGCGTCATAATACACAACGCTATGTGACATCTGATTGTGACGTCATCATAGGAAAGGTCACTTAGTGTACACATGTTCGAATCCCACACGTGATTTGATGTATTTCGGGAAGTAAGACGACAAAAGTTATAAATACCAGCGCGGAAGTCAAAATTTGAGGAATAAGTTATCTTATTATGTATCGTGTACAACGGAATATAATATATAAATCAAATCTGCTACAAAAAATGTATTATCTATTTAGATATAGTTTGTTTGGTTTGATTGTTTTTTTAGGACGGCCTCGCGGTGCATGCGATGTTGATGCGTATGTATTTGGAAATCCGCGGTATGTTGTAGTAATCTTTCTTGCTAAAGTCCGGATATTTTGCCTATTTAAAGTGCTACTAAATTGAAGTAAACTGCCAAGGCCCACAGCAGAACACCCCATCCGGTCACATCATACTGGCAACGGGTGAACCAGTCGATTCTCTCCCATAATACTGAGCGTCAAACAGGGAGTAATAAATATCATTGTTTAGTATGTCTCGGTCTTGGGACATAACCATTGGTCTTCCTCACTGAGACGAACGCTCAACTAAAGGCCAAATGTGAGGCAGGAGGTAGTGTCAAGGGAGACATTAGGAAGGAGAAAGTTGTTTAGGAAGAACAGAAAAGATCATATCCCAATCTAGTCGCCTCCTACCATTCTGCAATCGGAGCAGCAGGTCCAATTCATACGCCCTACCTGCAGGGCAGTATTCATTTAAACGAAATTAATAAACCTATAAAGAGTCTTACTTATCAAATCTACTAGACGATATCACATGCAATCCTATTCATTACAAGATTGGCATTGCCTCTTAAATGAACATATATGTATGTAATTCACAAATAAATGTGATAGTTACAATGCAGTGTATTAACTTGCTACAGTATACAAACAGCTCTGTAGATGAACCTGGATAAAGCCGGAGTTTGTCGCACTATGTAGAAATGTTACGTAATGCTGACCTACCAGCCAGTGACACGGGAAGTGCGACTTCAGAATTGTTGACAGATCCATTCAATGTCAGTTTCAGGTGAAGTGTTTGATAAGGAAATCCATTGTTTTGAAAACCGCGAAATGACCTAACATGTAAATCCTAAATACTGACATGCCGGTAATGCATGGTACGTAAAAATCTTGTCTAGTGGTTATTAATATCTCATCAATTTGGATATACTGGACTCGTCCGTCGATGTTCTACTCTCATGTGTCTGAGGAGATGGACTAGTCATATATTACATTGTTAGTTCGCCATACTATGCTTAAAGTAAGAGACTAATGTACTATGCACATATGGTTTTTTTCCCTCGACTTAATAAAATGTTAGAGAATATACTATCTTTAGAATTATCGTTTGCTTTGCCCAGAAAAAGTTCGTCGACAGAGTTTTACCTAAGAACATTCGGTTTCTCCTTGCTACCTTTTGATTCTATATTTAGTTTGTCCTCTTGTTTCTGTACATATGAATGAATATGCTCATTAGTTTGCTGCTAGAATTGATTCAAATGTATACCTCCGTTCTCACGTTCAGTAAGTGATATATAGGATGTGATCTATACTTACATGGCGGGTGAAACAGAAGACGCTTGCTCTTCCGGAACACCTATTATTGTTGTCTTGTACTTTTACTTTTACAAGAGTCTCTATGTAAATCTTTCCTTTTTTGTATTGTGTTAGAAATTTAATAGATTTTGAGTTCGGAATATGTTTTTGTAAACTCTTCGGTATTCTCTGATTTTTCTTTTCTAAATCGCATTACATTAGACCATTAGTGCAACATATACAATCTGCTCTAGTTTGAAATCTAATCATCTCTCTACCTGGTAAGTAAATGTTTAAAGGAAAATTCATATTTCATCATTACCATGGCATCCTACTGCGGAAACAATCGATATTCAACTAGATATCATTTAAATAAGTGGTGTTTCCATGGGTACGTTAAGTAAGTAAGGAATCGGAGTACCTTACTCTCATGTCTGTCTATTTGTTAACTTCACCAACAAAATTATACGTAAAGACAAATTGTTCTATTTTTATTTTGTAAACCTTTCAGTGTTTCATTTATGTATTTGTGTAAAGCGTATCTTTGGTAGGTCATTTTATATGAAATCATGAAGTGCATAATATCCTGCTGCAAGTTTGAAATCTAATGAAACAAACACACTGTAAACTGTGCCTTCATTTCTACTGGTGAATCTGTTATCAATAATGAATCATTATTGAGAAAACATCCAACTGTAATTTAGATAAGCTGTAACGTTATTTAGATTTACCTCAAAGTTTGGATATTTGACCAGACTTCCGACTTTTCCGCCATTATATATAGACATTGCAGTAGGTATTTCCCTAGATTATAGAAGTATCTTTAGATATAAAACAGGGCTATGCAATTTCTATCACAGTAACCATTACAAAACTTCCGAATTGCTAAGAATACCAAGTGTTGATCTTAATAAACATTTTTAAAAATATCTTTATCTGTAAAATATTTTATCTTACATTGTATGTGCATGAAATTATATTTTTTTATTTAACCTGCATGAAATTGTATTTTCCTGTTTGTACCTTATATTTGAGAAAATATCTTACGTTTTCATGAGTAGCTTCGTAATGGTGCTTTTGTTTTTTTTAACTAACGAATATGTGTGCCAAGGTATTAAGTTAACCTTTCCTTTAAACTTTTTGTTATTGTTTCACAGATCCGTTTTTGGACAAGGACGTCCTGGTCGCGTGTTGACCCGGTCAGGTATATAAACACCAGGAATGACACTCATAGGCTAACTTCGTTATATACTATTACACCATGTCCTGTTGTAGCCGCAGTTGTGGTTAGACAAAGAGAATATTTTTAATGAGAGAGCATGTTTTGACATTTTGTTAAAAAAATCATCACTGTAGGAAATACTGGATATATAACTGACAATTCAAATATAAATATTTATCATTTGAAAGAGAATTTAATTTACTACAACATCAACACAAAGGGACTGATTCAGAACAAAAAGGCCATATGAAAAGATAACACATAAAACCAGGGATAAACCAAATGGAAAGGACTTAATTTGTCCAATGACTATATATCTTAATGGGATGGACATTTCTATCCTGTTACGTATACTTATTTGACATCAGAAAGAAAGTAATGTAAATATATTCATCATCCTAGAACATAATTCATAACACGATATGTATAAATTAGTGCTGTAACCCACTCGTTACAACCCCGGTGGCAAACTGAAAATGACTTCTTAAAGACATACACCGGTTGTATCTGACATTCTCATCATGCACACCTATATAAACACTTTCGATATCAAATGATCAGATGTAATTTATCGTAAAATCACATATTTCCGAATGAGTGTATTATCTAAGGTATCCTGCTTCTACATCCTCGCTTGGATTCTCACAGCCACGTACCGGTCGTCTGATGACAAGAACATCACATGGAAACAACCGTTAAACCTTTGAAAAAATGTTGAGTTTGGGCAACCGTCCGCGTGGAAATGTTTTGAAAACTTCCTACGATCAATCTCCGAAATGTGTATAGAGCGGTCTTTTGATCTCCGAACCAAAGTCGTTTCACGCGTATTAATTAGAAAAAGTTGCACACCAGGGTAGACTAATTACTTCATCCATCCCAGAGATCAGTCCGCCAGGGAATCGTGCTTGCAAGCCCCCGCCAATAAATCTGTCCATCACGAGGCTGTACATAACTTACTTCCAGTGTTAGAATAAATGTGTTAGAAATATTCAATCGGCATTTGTTGTTCTTTTTCTCGGGCCATCAGCATAGTTTGTATAGATGGGTATATCCTAGAGTTGTAAGCTGTGATGAAAACATAGTCCCTCTCCTTTTATCTAGGAAATGCCGGCGTTATGAAGACAAGCTGTTACCAGCTAAATGCGGATTGTTGAGATCAGCTTGTTTCTAAACATCTACATACCTGTGTGGGGTTTGGGTGCGTTCTTATTATACCCATTATAACACAATTGATTGGGAATAACCCTTGGGAGTTCTGTCTTAATCTGTCTTAATGCTCTGGTAATACACAGGGCTGGGTTTTAGAGGGAACACCACAACGCGCGTAAGTACATCCACGTAATAATCTTAAATGACTGATTATGGTTACTCAATACGCTTCGTTTTAATTCTGGGATGTTTGCATTCGTTCACTTTACACTGTATCAAACTACATTTTAGCTAGAATATTTGAAATAGGTAAAATAAAAAAAGAATTACAAATATTTTGATTTTCATAATATAGATACTAGAAATTATATCAATTTTAATCAAAGGTCAATCGAGTTGTTTTTTCAAAATCAATTTTAAAATTCGTATTCTTCACTTCATTGATGTTTTTTTTATCATTGTATTCTTTTGCATTGTAAACCCTTAGCAACAAGAACGATATTTGTCTGTAACAGACTATCACAATCGTTTGCACTTTAACAGACAAGATTAATTTATCGACTACGGAAAAGTCCAATTTGACGTGTGCTGTAACCGTTTAACTGTAATGCACAGAAATGTGTTAATTGCAGGTGACTGTTCTCTGTAACCCAATCTCCATTTCCTGTTACGGTTACAACCCAATTTATGAATGACAAATGATAGCAGGTATTATTAACGAAAACAAAACCACTATTATTTACGTAATTTGTGAATGAATTTTCCCACAATGAAAAGAAGTAAAAGCCCTCCAACACATATTATCAGATTTGGCATGGCGGGACTAAGCCCTGCCGTGAGACACATATTTGATTGATCACATTTTTCGCACAATCAACGTATATTTCTGTCAAATCGTCCAATGGCGATGTGGTAAAGTCATCAGGGCTGGAACCTTCCCCGGCATGTGTTGACCCCGTTATAACTCCCCTTGGCAGTAATTTGCTCGAGATTTTAGCGGTATGATATTGTGGGGCCCCCTGCAGCGCTCGTTTCTCCGGTTCCAACACTCCCGGGGGAGGCAGTCACAGGGAGTACTATGTACGTAAGGCACTGCTCACCAGGATTACAATCTACACGTGCACCATGTCGCTGAATAGCAGTATACACACTGCTCTCGGCTAAAACAAGCCTAAGCTTTCGTGTCATTTCCATCTGAACACCCCATCTTCCCAATCAGGTTGAAGTAGTTTATCGTGTCTATTGTACGGAAGTTCCATAAAACGGCAGTTTTATAAGACGTTTCGAATATGTTTTGAAAACAATAGGCATTGTTACAAAGTGAGTGGAATGGCCTTATTTGCGTTATCAATCTATACAAATCGACGAAATATAAAGTAACTATATCGAACTGATCTACAGAAGGTAATACTGTGTGGCATGCCTCAATTTCATGAACGTTTCCTAACTTAACGAAATTTTATTAACTTTAAAATGTCCATTGTAAAACATCAAATATTTAGTTTCTTAACGTAAACTGTCCCTGTACTTTTTGTAATGCTTTCCTACTGAGATTGCTGAGTAAAGGAATGTTCGTGAAACCGAGGCCTATTATAACAGTATAAGACTGCTCAAAGTCATGTGCACTTCATTGCTTTCAAAAATGCTAGATCGACAATATTATATTATGAAAATTCAGTTAATGATATTTGATAATGTTTGATGCAAATTAGTCTCAACGTTTCATAGTTCAAGTGAAATACAAAGAAATGTCATCGAGGATGTTAACAAAGATAAGATAGAAACATATGTGACAAACAAATTAACCACAAAAAGGAAGAGTACACGTGTTTCTTAACTAAAGTCGCACTCGGCATATCTTTTTTTAGTTTTAGCGTAGATCAAAGACACGCAGGTAGAATACCATGTCTTGACATAAACTGCGATAAAATTATTAACATATATGAGTCATTACAGAGTTTAACACTTTTGAAAATTAAGATTGAAATATATACATATTTTGCCCTGGTTGCATTGGTAAGGATTCACCAATAAAACAGTGTGATCGGTGTAAACTGGTGAATAGTATGACAACTAAAGGCAGGTATACCGTCCGATATTCTTAGATGCTTGAAGCATATGTGGACAATATACCCATAACTCGTTGGAGTTGTAATTTTTAACATAGTTTTTGGGTGTGTCGTGATGTGCAGGAGGTGAACGTTTTTGCGTGGTTTCGGGGTGTTGTCTAAATGTGTAGGAGTTAGTACTGACAGATATATGACTCCCTATAAGCATTCTGTCTCAAATTGTTTAAAACCTATCACATAAATTCTTTTGGGTTTTTCGTCGTTATTGTTCATTTTCATGAGGAAATACTTAACAGATATCAGTATATCTGTGATCGCAGATAAAGCTAAGGTTATCATCAACAGTGGGTATGGAGTAATAACACTCAAACTCTTGGCATTAAATACATTCCTGATAGAATAAAAATGTATTATGTCTAAGTCCAACTGGTGAAAAGAGATTAAAAATGTTGTTAACTTTGGAATTCCAAACAGTAAACAAATATATCCAGATAAAAGATTCACACACAACACAAGGCCTGATACGTACACGAGAGATGGTTCACCTGTAGGTAGATATTTAATAGTTTTATAAATTCGGTTCTTAATGATACGAATCTACATAATTACTCGGGAATATACAACGTCTAATTTTCCTTTACAATTAATGTGTTATTTCTATTAAGTGCTGACAAATGTTATACCCTTCAGTTCCGTTTGACCTCGAGACAATTTATTATAACCTCGCAATCCTTTTGCTGATGATGTAATACACATCAATACATTCGTATAGTAAATGGTTACCTGTTTTCTGTGTCAACATATACTGTTTTGTACAGGTGCTTCCTCACTCCGTATTCTAGTATTAATTGATCTCCAACTTGGATATCATAGAGAATATTACCAAAATGGGATAACTTAATTGTTTCCGTTGTAACGGTCATGATAACACTGGGGTTATGATATGTCTTGGAAATGATGATCAATATCGAGGTGCAATTGTGTTAATCAAATTACGTCTTTATATATCAGACCCTACCCGCAGTATGCGTCGGACATATATTGTTCAATTTCCATGCTGATTTCCACGAAATACCATTACTTAGTTATTGATAGTAAGGATATACTTGACAGTATAAAGTCTCGAAAGCTGCATATAACAGGAAAATGGTCCTCTGAGGGCATCTGGGACAAATAGAACAAACCATTCGACGTTCGAATTGCTTTTCACAAGGTATAAAAACTACTTGTACGAGCATCAAAGTATTTCATATTTCAACCAATGAGAAATGATGAGAATTTGGGTGCAAGTAATGTTAAATGATGTTTGAATAACTCATGAATACTTTAGCCTTAGTTTAGAAATTTTGGATTCCTACCTTGTGGTCCCTAGCATCACTGAAGAGCCTAGGAGGACGAAACAGCTGTATTGTGCAGTTTAATTCATTTTTTCGGCATGCTGTATCTATTAAGTTTAAATTTAAGAGGTGCAGTATATGTGTGTGTTACGTCATCTTTAAACAGAAATCACTCGGGAAACAGCTACGTGCTAGCTACCTTGGTTTCACTCTACATACATGTATCTGAATTGCGTCCAATACGACTCAAGGGTTGAACAGGTTAACTACATTTTGATGTTTGTGAATGCCGCTAAATGCCTGTCGTGTACACCACTGTATGTGACATATATAATTGTGGCTAAAAGTTTTATCTTATTTCATAAATTTTGATTTATGTCTCTTTTAGTTCAACGTAAATGTGATTATTATCAATTCCTGGTAAATTTTTTAATTATAAATGAATTAATGTATCCAATCCTAGGTAAATGGACCCCCATTGGAAACAAGCCTATAATGCTGTATTCGTCACCCCAGGTAAAAAATAAACGTTATTAAATTTCAAATATCTGTGATCTTTATCATCTATGATACTTCGTTGTCCATCCAAATATAATTTCATGTATGTTACTGTTGTTTTTTTACCCGAATAAATAGTATAAATCCCATGAATTGTTTAGTTTTATTGACGTGTAAAATATTACAAAGATGTGATTAACATGTGACCTTGGTGCACCTCTCGTATAAAGGAGCTGTCCACATCTGTGTGCTGACATACTGAGGATGATACCGTCCCAGTATCGGCGAGACTGATGATACTGAAGTAATTAACGTGTTATTGTGTGTACCTGCTGTCAATATGTGTATTGTTGTCCGACAGGTATTGATGACGTCACTGGCGACCACATGTGGAAAGCTTTAATCCTTACCTACGGAAGTCATCAATATCGTATCTATTGGTATAAATAGCAGACGAGATACGACCTATCAAGGAGTTAGAAATTCTACGTTTTATGTGAGACCAACAAATACTGATTTAGCTAACTTACGGAGCAATACGAGAATTAAGACGGAGCCACAGGATACCAATGAATTGTCTACGATCCTTCTAATTAGTCCCTGAAGCCCCCACAATTAATTTGTCAGTTAACTACCCGGCGTATGATTACTAGAAACAGAGGGGCGATACCAACAGGGAATTACAGGCCTTTTCACCACAAATGTATGGAATGTGTTAGTCCGCGCACTATGGAGCCCACGCCATACGAGAAAAATCAGAGCAACTTAGGACAAGGGCCAATTCTCTTGTAGAGGAATCTGGGATATTCTGCCTTTAATATATTGATTGATTAGTTGCTATCTCGTTCGAGGTTTAATAGTTGGCACATTGTGCTGATGTATTTACGAGTAACAAATTAGCCCTAATGTATTGTTTTATGTATGTTAAAACTGGAACTGTCTCCATGTATACAAAATGTACATGTCAGAACCATGGACTTGTCTGCCGTTTTTGGCCCCGTTACGTCATCTCTGTAGGGAGATACCTGGATACAAGACGGGTCAAATGCATCCTTTCAAGATAAATGCGTTGAAGGTAAATATTTATTAGGATTTTAACATTTCGAGAAAGATATGGATATTTCTTTATTATTATCAGAATAGCTGCTTTTATTCTGACAAATAAATAGAGAATATTGCATGGCCATGTCCATATCAGGCCTTGTATCAACCCGAGGGCCGAAGGCCCAAGGGTCGATATTGGGTAGATTATTGCGACGGAAACATGGGAAATCTACCTCACATGTGATAATGGACACAGGGGAAAACCATGGAAACATGTTCCCTGTTTTGTCATCGTTTGGACATTGCTTAAGATAATAATTCTTACCATTAACAATATATTCGGAATTATTGACCTGTTCCTCTATATCGGCGTCTTCGTTTATGTCTCTTTTTCTCCAATAATCCATCAAGCTCTATTATTCTTGATACGATAGACTCCATAACATTCGCGCCAATACCACCGCCAACATCTGTCCTCCTATCCATTTTCGATTGTTGGAACGTCATGAACGTCATATGACGTCACGGCAATTTCGTAAGCGGGCTGATACAGTGTATTCGGCCCGTTCAGCAAGGGGCTGATACAGTGTATTCGGTCCGCTTAGCGAAGAATTGCCAATATTGGCCTGGTGAGCTGATATGAACTAACAAAATGCGTATTTATCAAGTATACAATTTCCCTGTATTTCATAGTAAGTATATAATAAATAAGATTTCAGTAACTGAAAATAGCATTTACATGTAATTAAATATCATTATATTGTTCTTCAGTTGCATATATACTAGAATATGTATTATAAATATATCACATAAATGATAAAATAAAATAAAAAAAGACGACCGACTTCTAAACGCTTATACTCTTTTCGGGCTCTTCAGGAAAGTTTTATACAATGGTATATATATAATAAGTGTTAATGAGAACTATATCAATAATACAATGATATATTTATAATAAGTGTTAATGAGAACTATATCTTAATTATTCAATAATACAATGATATATTTATGATAAGTGTAAATGAGAACTATATCAATAATACAATGATATATTTATAATAAGTGTTGATGAGAACTATATCAATAGTACAATGATATATTTATGATAAGTGTTAATGAGAGCTATATAAATAATACAATGATATATTTATAATAAGTGTTGATGAGAACTATATCAATAATACAATTATATATTTGTAATAAGGGTTTATGAGAGCTATATCAATAGTACAATGATATATTTTGATAAGTGTTGAGAACTATATCAATAATACAATAATATTTATAATAAGGGTTTATGAGAGCTATATCAATAATACAATGATATATCTATAATAAGTGTTTATGAGAACTATATCAATAATACAATGATATATGTATGATAAGTGTTAATGAGAACTTTATAAATAATACAATGATATATTTTTTGATAAGTGTTGATGAGAACTATATCAATAATACAATGATATTTATAATAAGGGTTTATGAGAACTATATCAATAATACAATGATATATCTATAATAAGTGTTAATTAAACTATATAAATATTACAATGATATATTTATAATAAGAGTTAATGAGAACTATATCAATAATACAATGATATATCTATAATAAGTGTTAATGAGAACTATATCAATAATACAATGATACATTTATAATAAGTGTTAATGAGAACTATATTAATAATACAATGATATAATAATTTATAATTAGTGTTAAAAAAATCAGAGAATACCAAAGCGACAACAAAACCATAATCCGAACTCAAAATCGATTAAACTAGAGGCAAAATAGGTACAAAGAAAAGACTTACATGGAGACTCGTAAAAGCACAAGAGAATAAGAGCAGGTGTTCCGGAAGAGTAAGCGTCTTCTGCTTAACTATATCAATAATACAATGATATATTTATAATTAGTGTTAATTAGAACTATATCAATAATACAATGATACATTTATAAGTGTTAATGAGAACTATATCAATAATCACAGGAAGTACAAAGCCAATCGCTGTACACTGATCACTTTTATCATTTCGGTATCATCAGTGATAATAATGGTCAGAAATTGCATGTTAATCAAGGGCTTTTACATGAGAGGAATTTAGCCGACAAAATAAAGCAGCTAGTCTTATTACACGTCATGATATACTTTGTTTCAGACATAAAGTCAAAAATAAACCTAAGATGCCTGTAAGTTGACCTGGTTGTGTTGTTTTTTAATTTTTTATTAAAAAAGGTGTTATCCGCGACTCTAAATTGCATTTATTTAATAAATAGCCCACAGGTACAGCAAACATTGTGTGGATCACAAACTTCAAATTAGAACTATTTGCAAAAATTAAGAGAGAGAGAAATGAAAGCAAATTTAAAATAAATGTAATGCTTGTAAATTACATGCTCAAGATATACATATCAAAGCAATTAAAATCAGTGTCATTGAACAGAGTATATATTAATTCTCACTAACATGGAATATTATTAGTTTAAAGTTTCAGTTGTCAAATTTCAAAGATTAATTCATGCAGGATTATTTAACTGCAAAGACAAGTTTATAAAGTATTTTAAACACATGTACATATCATAACAGTATTCATATTTCAAAATGATGTGATTTTTATTTCTCATTGAACGAATAAAGATCAAAAGGGCTGATTAAATGTTAAGGAAGACACACTCTATGCTGATATTTACCATAATGATAAAGATTTAAAATAGTCCAAAAATAAACATACAAATATATTAACTGTGACAAAAAAGAACCGTATTTTAGTTAAGTATGGCTCTATAGATGTGCGACCGCTATACCCAGAAGGACTTTAAAAATGTCTGACAGGGGCGTAGTCTTTGACAAAGAAAGGCACAAGACCAGACTTCCCAGGGATTTTTATCATATGTCCAAATCTCCCGTGGCGCGTACTCAAGGGTCCGCATCTCCCAAAGACTGCAATATGTCCTCACTTTCCGGGAAGTGACAGTGATCCCTTCAATATGCTTGCAGTCAGGGAGAGAACCTACAAACAAATTCAGTTTTTGAGTCAAAGTTACTTTTATGAATGTTACGGCACGGTACATAATATACACATTTTCGTAGTACACGATTTGAAATTATACAGAACTAGTTTAATTTTACATCTAAATTCATAAATTAAATGGGTTTTACGCACCTGAGATCTTCTGCTTCTACATTAGTTTAGAAATTTTGGATTCCGACCTTTTGGCCCCTAGCAACACTGAAGGTGCAGCATATGTGTGTGTTACGTAATCTTTGTAGTCTAAATAGTATACTTTGTAATACATTTTGATATTTGTCGTCATGTTAAACAGAATTACTTTCACGTCATGATTTCTCAAGATACGTAAATAAAACAATCCCCAAAGTATATTTGTCAACAAATAACAGATATGTTTCATCAATTGTCTCAGATGATATTGTGTCTACCATCGATTGTGCTTTATATTGTTCCTATATGAACAATAATGTTCACTAATAGACCAATATACTCCTTATCTCGGTATTACCAGGGAAGACATCACGACGGAAGGCACACTTACCTGTTCTTCTCCGCTGATATGTTGCTGATCACATTTTAACTTTGTTGTTTGTTTTTTACCCTTTAAATGTGATTAGTAGTGAGAATCATATCAAGGTCACACAGATATAATTAAACGAGTTGAAAAAAAATTGTTTATGAAATGTTGATGTACAATCTGATGGTTAATGTATTGATAATGGTACGCAGGACCTTTCCTGAAAATAACCAGTGGAAAGCCTTGATTCTATTGCAGCATTTTAAATAGGTTCTTTTTCTGCATTTTACGTGAAAATAACAAGTGAAAAACCTTTAACTCTATTGCTGTTTTTCTGTCCATCTTTTAACAGGAATGAATGCGAATTCCGTTTGATCTGGATGTGCTAGAACTGACAGCACTCGCCCTAGTCCGTTGTTTAATGCATGCCTAGCAGGCTAACACTACTAGGCCTACGTAACCAGACCCGTAGGCCTGGCCCACTAAAAGTGATGTATATAAACTTAATTTGTCACTTAGCGCGTGTAGCGGGAATGATAAAACCTAAATTTGTCAGAGCAGGGCTTGTCTGATTTACGGCGTGCCTCCCACCATAAAACCGTCAACACTCGGTCGCCTTTACACCCTCGCTGGCACTTCGGACATTAATCTTACGTTTATTTTTTGGCTTAATAAAATACACAATAATGTGAATGCTCTACATATATACTGTTAATGTGTTTTACTTTGTTGCAGACATACTTGTTGGATGTTTTGATCTTTAACTTTATTTTTGTCGAATTGCCATTCGTTTAAAAAAAATTAGAATACTACTATAAAACTAACATTAAAAAGTATTCTTAGAATAAAAAGGAAACAATATGCCATAAAAAATAGAGAATATCGAACTCAAAATCGATTAAACTTGGGGTAAATATGAACAAAGTAAAGAATTACACGGAGACCCCTTAAAAGCACAAGATAAAAAGACCAGGTGTTCCGGAAATGTAAGCGTCTTCTGCTGCATAGACGACACCCACCATGAAGATCTTGGTCACATCCAAGTAAACACCAAGTCCTCAAAATGAGAACCGAGTATCATTGTCAATCACAGCAAGTAAACACAGCTAACGAGTATACTCAAAAACGTCCATCTTCATATCACTTAACGATACAGAATATTCCTCAATTTCTCATATGCTACATCGCAATGTTTAAGTACATCCAGCTTTATTGATGTCCTCAACAATATTATGATAATTTTGTTGAACTTACTAACATAATCCATTTGGCCAAGTCTAGATATATTCACTGTATAACTTACTGATGCACCGCTTATCTGAGGTTTAATGAATGTTGCATAATCAAGGTTATGTTTGTACATACAATATGGAGATAATTTTTTGCTTACCAAAGGGGCCTTATTGTTGCAAAATGATATTGTCGGAATGTCGTCTACAAGCTATACTTTTTATGTCGGACAAGTCTACATAACGGCACACAATGGTTCCGATAGAAAGTAACTAGCATACTTTCCCCGGTTTCACCCAAAGTGCGAACGAAGCCAACAGTTTTATATTCAGCTACGTCCACCTTTTTATTAGCGTCAATGAAGACTTTCAGCGTTGTGATACTATCTCTTATCTTGTTGCTTTCATATACACATATTGCGTTCCGCTGTGTCAATTGTGTACGTTGTCATGCATTTCTTCATTGATAAGTCTCATAAAATAATGGTCTGGTAGTGGAGTGAATAGCGCACTTGCTTTTCACCAAGGCTCGATTTGCTTGAAAAGGTATTGGGTCACTTGCCTGACCACTTGGTTTTTCTTTGGGTAGTCCGGTCCCCCCCCCCCCCCCCCAAAAAAAAAATAAACACCCGTTTTTTTTTCTGTCGAACTTTCAATACTTTGCAGCATAACCTATTTCCCTTTGACCCCAAAGCCTCTGAATAATCCTGAGCATACGCCAAAGTCATATGACACGGTAATTTGTTTTGGCCGCGTCTCCGCGTTTCTAAATACAGATATTTGTTTTCTTTCTTAGCCTTGTTAATGCTTTTTGTAAAAATTAACATTAAATTCTTCTATATGGATTACATTATTGGTTTTGAACGTTTCAAATTGCCAGACATAAAAGTAACAACAGAATTATGTAAAGTTTCCGTAATTTTAATCAAATCATTGGTATCTTGTTTGATGTGTCTACCTTTAATGGTAGTGATTTTCAAGATATGCCCTTTTAAAATATTTGTGGTTAATACAGATATTTTAAAGTACTGTACTACAAGGTCAAGGTTACTACACATTTACGAATGTCTGACAACGAGATCTTGTACCGGAAGTAAGTGTCCATCACTAGTAAGTCACCGGATGTGTTACTCTGCCACTCTATCTCTTAATAGCTCGATAAACACGATCGGAATGTGTTGATAGCTATTTGAATTATTCAGACATTGTCGTCAGTCCATTGGAGGTAAGATACAAATTAACAGTCAAACTAAGTTGTCATGGCAACGTATGTTAATGCTATGTATTCCCTTGATTGATATAAAACTAATCTGTATTGAACCCATGAAAGATATGGATTCATTATTGTCTACCATGTAGTTTTACAATAGTTGTATAAACACAACTGACAATATGATGACGTTAGCAACAACTCATTCGATGAATTCATTTCATTTTATTTTGCAGCATGTTTTCACTGACCGATAGATGTAATTATAGAGGTAGGTTTTTGTTAGTCCCAGCCACAAGTGCTGGTGGCCAGTCGAGAATATCCATAATTGTGCTTGAAAATTTTTCATTGTTTGCAGAAAGTACAGTTCAACTTAAATAAAATTTTGAAGTATTAAAAACGTATTAATTTTTTGTTTGAATTATGTTCTCGCTTTCATCACTTGAACTGAATAATGCATCATAACATATTTCACTCGACACAGTCGTAATCGAAACTGCTTAAATATTGATATTATATATAAACAACACCACCATCAAGTGATATTTGTTTATAAGTTTGGCAAATATTGTATACACCATCATACAGACATCCAGTGAGGGCTATCTAGTTGATACATATATATGTGCAATGGTTCAGCGCTAAAAGTTTATACAGCAGGGTAGTCCAGTTAAAGGCAGGCCACAATCCTACTTTGTATTTCCTATCCTCCTCGTCTCCTGCACAACCCTTTGAAGAAACAGATCCCAAACGTCTCCTACTCTGGCGGACACACTGACGCGTTTGATCATTGTAGCGTATCTTTTTCGGTGACGGATTAGGCAAATCTCGGATGGAACGAGACTGACACTTTGACAAGTTCATTTCCGTTTTTGCGCGACTTTGGTGCATGGCATTTCCCTTTCAACATTTGTTCAATTCATGATTTTTTTTATCATGGAAAACCTATGTGAACAGACGTATGTTCTGTTTGATAACACTACGAGATCTATTTTGCTGAATCACCAAGAATTCTTTCACACGTTGAGTAGGAATATCACAGAATTTACACGGCTATTCGATTTGAGAACTATTACAAAGTCGAAACAAAATCAGCAGGTGTTTTTTCTTTGTTTATCGCCACTGTTTCCATAGGTACAAGTCAGCCTCAAGATTATTATGTAATAATGAAATATGCTGGTAATATGATTGCTTTCGCTGCTTTGACCACTGCGTAATTGCTGAAATTCGCGAGAGTTTAAATTTCGCTAAATACACGACTGCAACAAAATTTGTGAAATTTAACACCTTGTGAAATTTTCTAGATAATGGCTTTATACTCACAGCAATCGAAGTTACTAATATTTCGTGATTCGCGAAATTAAACCCTCGAAAATAAATTCAAACAAAATATCGCAAAATTTACACCCACGAAATTTAAGTATACAGTAATATTTACAGTCTACACTGATATTCACTCGATAACCATTGTACTGCAAACTAGTGTTATTTTCCAGTAACTATACTTGAGAACGTGCAAAATTTCTATGACGTCGACAACAATACATGTGGACGGAGCTATGCAAATCATCCCGTTCGAATCACAATTGTATGACGTCATTAACAATTGAAATGGGCGGAGCTAGCTACGGCTTATGCAAACGTCATGCTGTTACATTTATTGACCTGTTTTCACGTTTGTAAGTTTTGAAATGAAATATATGTCTGCAGATGGTGCTAAATTGAACAGAAAACATATGAACCATTTATAGGAAAATACTGTAAATATAAGGATTAACCTTTGATTTTGTTTAGTTTATTAGATAATAAATCCAATGGAGCAGTCGGTAAATTTAACGTAAACGCTTCGCGTTTACGCAATTTACCTGGTGCTCCATTGGATTTATGGTCTAATAAACTAAACAAAATCAAAGGTTAATCCTTGAATAAACTACAATATGTAGTTAGGAACTAAGTCGTGGTCTTCTACCACAGGACATTAATATATCAGTGTTTTTTATTGTTTGAAAATGCTTCAATGCATATGCCATACTTACATTATATTGAAATTAGACATGAAAAAATAGTTTTGTGATTGTATGACATTATTGACGAGGGTAACTAATCTTATCACATGATACTTACTGGGAAGTCTTATTTCTTGGTACAGTTAAAAACCTCCTTTGGTCCGTTAAAAACTTTCTTTGGTCCGTTAAAAACTTTCTTTGGTCCGTTAAAAACTTTCTTTGGTCCGTAAAAAACTTAAGTAGCATTGACTGACTAACCATCGTAGCTTAAGATGCTGGCTAGTCCAACTAAATGGAGAGACTGTGATTTCTACGGTGGAGAGACTATGCTTTGTTTTGTTGAGATATTTTGCATGCTTTGTTTCGTTAGAGAATATGATTTGTTTCTTCAGACAATATGCTTTGTTTCGTTGAGATTCTGCTTTGTTTTGTTGGGAAATTTCGTTTTGTTTCTTTCAGTGTCTTACTTTGCTACTGACGATTTTCCTTGCTGTCAGTCCTCTTCGAAAAACCAAGAAATGTAGTTAAACTGCTTTTGACCGTTTAGAGACTTTGCTTTCAGCCAATCAGAGTTCTCGCTGTCAATTTCGAGAGTAGAGACTCATCCTTGTCTTTGACTTTATTTTTGTAGCGTTTAGTATCTCAATTAGTCATTTGAGAGATTGTGCTTTACTTGTTTGAACTACTTCGATTCCGTTTAAATTTCTTTCTGTTTTTCCTTAAAGTGTTTGTTTTGTTTGTTAACGTGTACTTCTTTTACATAATGTTACAGTAATATACGTGTAAAGTAGTAACTCATTTGTTGTATATATATATACCGATTATATTTACCATGGTTAAAGAAGTCATATCAGCGGTAGTTTTCCAAATAGCACTGGATTCTTACAAATGGATATTTATAGGATACGAATAACTTAAAATTTTATACAGGGCAAAAAGTGATTTCGACAGTGTAGATAAACTTGTGCTGTCAAATTTTCGGAGCAATCCGCTCCTTTATCAAGACGCAAAGAAACATAACATAATTACATTACATAAAAAAAAATATATTAAAAGTACAAGAATATGTGTTAGTCGAAGGCAGAATTTAGAATGACCGTATCATCGTCCACCGAGTACACTCTGTGTGTGAGCAACGATACTGTCGATATGATAGTGTGAACGCTACAAGAAAGATAACTCTAATTATACGACGTGATGACTCCCGCAGTGGTCCCTAGCAGCTTCAAATACTAGACTTAGAATAAGCATATTGCTAACGATTTATGCTTATTTCAAGAAACGTATTCCCTAAAATTATTTCGCAATTTTGTTTGTATTAAACATGGTATATATCCAAACCACCACCAAGTCGCTCCCCTGTCCCGTTTTCGGTTGTACTTGTAGGAGCATTCGCCTTCCAGAGATAAAACCAAAATGTTCTCGAAGATCAGATCGTTCCGTGTGATTATAATTGTATCGGGTTCGCCCATACCTTTCTTCGATCTTTGTGTAACAAATTTAGTCATCAGATCTTTAGCTTGTTTTAATTATCAGGTCGATTCCCTCCCAAGTGCTTTCGTGAATACGTATCGGTTTTGTTTTACGTCACAATAATAAAATAATATATATAATGTATTGATTATCATAACTGTTTTTATCTCTATCAAAACCAATAGCACATATCATATCTTGTCTTAGTTTTCTTCACATATTGTATAAGAAATATGATATTCGTAAATGGTATGTCCCATTAGTTCCAGTATTGTAGAGATGTTAAACAGCTGTGTAAGCTATGTAAGACAACTATTTATCTCATATCACGCCATGTTGGATAGAGTTTGCTCATGTACGAAAATTATCTGGGATTTATGAAACGAGTCTAAGAATTTTTCAATTTAGGGAGCCTCTAGCGAGCTTAATCGAAAACTTCGTGACGAGTTTCAAAATTATATGAAATGTATTTTCAAAATGTGTGGTATTAATTGGTGTAAAACGTATTTTTTTCTCTTTCTTGATAGTAACATCTCTGCTTCTCCATCCTATGGTGTTAACGTGTCGCAGTTGATACGTTATTCTAGGGCTTACTCTGAATATCAATTTATTTTTGTGATAGATGTGAGTTGCTGACGAACAAACTTTCGAGAGATGCAGGATGATGAAGACTATGAGCAAGTTTTATGGTCACCATATTGGTATCATTGAGAAATATGCTGTATCTGTGTGTGGTACGAAATTGGACGTTTTTGAGTATGCTCATTTTTGTGCTTACTTGTTGTGATTTACAATGATGACTCGGTTCTCATTTCGATGTTTCCTTGGATGTGACCAAGATTTACATGGCGGGTATCGTCGATCACAATTGCTTGAATTTTTGTCAGTAAATAATAAATGTTTATGTGTGAAATGAGCCTCCCACTACAGTAATGTAATGGAAGTATACCAACGTTATTTCTGAACTATTTGTAAACAATGCACACAACTTACTTGTTGCGAGTCTGTCGTGCAATTCTCAGACGAAACATCGACATTTCCGATTAATTTAGATATTAATCCACCACTACATGCTAGTTTTGTTTCATCTTACGATACTTTCTCCGTCGCATAGACGATTTTTTATGACGAGCGTACCGGCAACTTTTAAGCAAGCCGCCATGGCCTGTACATAATAAACCGTCTATGAGACGCTCGTCATAAAAAATCGTCTATGCGACGGAGAAAGTATCGTTAGATGAAACAAAACTAGCATGTAGTTGTGGATTAATATCTAAATTTATCAGAAATGTCGATATTTAGTCTAAGAATTGCACGACAGCCTCACAACAAGTAAGTGATGTCCATTGTTTACAAAAAGTTGAGAAATAACGTTAGAATACTTCCATTACATTCTGTAATAGGCCGCGGACAGAAACTCAAGCAACTGTGTGTCGATGAAGCAAAAGACGCTTTTTCTGCCGGAACACCTGGTCTTATTCTCTTGTACTTTTACGAAGGTCTCCATGTAAATCTTTTTGTTCATATTTTACCTCTAGATTAATCGATTTTGCGTGCGGATTATGGTTTTTCTGATGCTTTGGTATTCTCTAAAAAATGTTCATGCAATACAAAATGTAAAACGCGCCATTTGGACTCCAGTGCGGAAGTGAGTGGCGTCATGTAGTTGACCTAGGCGTAACCTCACAATATATCTCATTATATATCCATACCGAATACACGTAGGGACGTGTATTATATTTATTTCCTTATTAATCCTACAAAAATATTAATTGTGACCAACATGTGGCAGTTGGAGTAGCCTCCCTTCGTACTGAATATAAAAGAAGAGTAAAATAAAATATCATCGTAATAGAAGTGGAAACATGTCTTTCACTGAAGTTCTTTAACTATCCAGGTACATGGTTTTAAACGCTTGAAAATGTTTATCCTTATCCAACAATAAAGAGCAAAATATCAAGCCAATCAAATGACAAACAAAAACTGTAAAACAATAGCGTGTTACTATTGGACTCTCCGTATAAACGTTACTTCGAAGCAACCATTGATGTCTTTTCCTGTCACACGAGATATCCAAACATTCAGCAGGTTCCTTGTCGCCCACGTCATTCGAAATCCCAAAGCGTATGTTTCCTTTATAAAAAGGAATTTTGATATCCAAAAGCCTTCTGAATCTGCTTCTGGTATGTCGGAGAAGTGAAATTCCACCAAGAACTGTTTTATGCCATGGAAAGATTTAGAGGACAGCATTTCCGGTATGACATGCCATTCCCAATCTTCTATGTCCATTTTGATGATACGGGAAGGACCTGTATCAAAGTTAAGACGAAAACGCGCCGTTGAATATAGAATTATATAGTTAATACAGAACGGACAGTCGTCAAAAGTGCATACATACATACATTCATTCATACACATGAATAAATAGACCTTGTCTTTATTAGACCACTTTTTGAAAAAGACTGCAAAGTATGGGACAATTGTAATACTACACTTTCAAACAAATTAGAAATCATGCAGTACGAAGCAAGTCGAATAATAACCGGTTTACTTATCTTTACGAAAAAATAATTTATATACAGAGAGCTTGGATGGAAATCAGTGTCAGATAGGCGTAAGGATAGCAAATTATCAATTTTTTATAATATGTATCATAGTAATGCCCCTTCATCTCTTCTTCCACCTTTTGTATCCAACTTCTCAAACTACAATCTAAGAAACAGGAATAGCTTCCAAAACCCACACTACAGACTCCAAATCACAAAATCATCCTTCATACCAAATACTGTAAACTCCTAGAACAACCTACCAACAGAAACAAAGACATCCGATTCCATCAAACAATTTAAAACACTTCTTCAACCTCAAAACACTAACCTTCTCACATTATGCTTTCTCGAATATGGCCCTAGAAAATTTATATCTTAAACTGTAAACCACTGAATCGCAGCAGCCTTTTCGACATTTATAAAGCTCATCTTCGAGACGACTCTTTTTACGACTATGGACATAATTCTGAAAACCCTTCCCATTTCTTGCTATACCCAGGTACTGTAAACACTTTGATTAGTCCCATAACATAATGCTCCAATCTCTTTACTGGTACAACGAAATCACTCTGGAACACCTTCTATTCGGAGATCCAAATCTAGAAACTAATCTCAATATCCAAATTTGTAGATCTGTTCAATTATTGATTTCAAACTCTAAACGGTTTATCATATAATTTAAAGTCAGTCATATCGAATGACCAGGCTACTTTTTTGTTCTCTCCCCCTTTCCCCCTTCAACCCGCTTTCATCCCAGCACCTCTCCCTTCCAACACCAACGTTTTCTAACTTTTATCACAAACTTGCAGTTTACCAATTAAATGTGTACTTAATCTAATAATTAATTTCAATCAGTTACTATACAATAAAGAGCGTGTGCCTAGTTGACCTAATCGTGTTGGCTAAGTATGCAAGACAAGAATGCTAAGGGACATGGAGTGACTATGGAGAAAGACAAACGCGGCACGGGATGTGGCTGAACATTAGAAAAGTAGAGTGTGTTAAGGTTTGTACTTGCGCCGACTCGATTGGGAAAGCCACACACACATTCTAATTAATTCTTTATACTAAACAGATCAAAAATATACGTTCGTGTCCTTAGTCCCTGCTTTACTTCTTTTGCTATTTCCCTATCTGTAAATTTAGTTTGTTTTGTTTTGCTATATAGATTATATATAAATATATTAAGGCTATTGCGTGATATATTAGCTCTGTACATATAGATTTATTTGTCATGGAAAGGACGTCAGTAAGTTGTAATAACTTTTGTCCAATCCATTTGTCTTATGTTACAATAGAATTGATTTAAACTAAACATACTTAACCTGTTACCAGTGTTTATTTATTTGGTCACGTGATTGTGCTTGCAGTGACCTTCCCGATCATTTTGCCTGAAAGAAACCTCAAAATCATATTGCAAATCTATGCTATACACTATACCTGGTTCAGTAAATGTTCAAAGTTAAGAACACTCACGAAATTGTTGAACCAGAGTAGCTAGACTTTGTTATAGGTTGATGTAAAGTTTATTTTTACAGGTAAAATAATCAGAATCGATCAGCATTTAACCCTCAATAGCTTTTTAAACCCACTCCCCAGTTCGATCTGTACAACTTCTCTATTTTGAAATATTCTTTGATTTGTTTTCAAAGTTGAAAATGTTCTGCGACGTTTGAATTAAATATGTTTAAAGTTTTAATTTTGTTAACAAACCAGACAGTTGTCACCACCTTTAAAATTATGAAAGGTAGCCTATTGGAGTTCCCTGACAATTTCGCTAATTTTTTTGTTTGTTTTAGGGATAAAACTTTAAAATGATATTTGTGTTATCGAACAAATTTCCATAGACATTTTCAAACTTGTGGCGAGTACTTCGATCGAAGTTCATAAAATTCAAGGAAAAAACTATTAGAGAGTAGCCCGGGCAAGTTTATGTTTTACGGATGACAAAGTAAATCGACTGACGGTGTTGCTTTAAGGGGTATAACAAATGCATATTGTATAATTCCTTTTACTTTCTGGTGGTTGAGAGTGTTTCTCAGTCCTTGACATGTCAACATCTTCCAGTGTGCGTCCGATGTAGTTCCGTTGAAATTAGAAAGACCGGTGTTGTGGTAGTAGACTTCAGAGTCCCGTCGATAGCTGTTTGTGTTCATGCTTCAAATGAAAAATAGATATTATAGCATAGTGAATATTATGCAAATTGCTGAATTATTTAAGGATTAACTTGAGTCTATTTTTATGTTATGGAGGTATAACACAAAAAAAAGACGGAGTGTACTGTAAATAAACCGCAAAGCAATATGATAATTTATATCAACAAAACTTTTATACTCTTGACACAAAGTAAATATCTGGATAATAAATGTGATACAATGTACAACCATAACAACATCATCACGCATGTATGTAACTGTTATAGGCTAGCCAATTTAGCTCTGAATAAGACGAACCTAAAAAAGCATCAAAAACTTATACTTATACTTGTTAGATATTCATACGCCTGATTAACAGTTAAGTTGGATTCAACTATCCAGTAAAGATAAATGTTACTTGGTATATCGTCACAAAGCAAAAAATGCCCCTTTTCTATCACGATAAATTTTAGCGATTGCCAGTTAACCTTCTTGGGCGAATGTACAGCACGTGAAAAAGATGTTCTTTGGCACTTCCTGCAGGTTTTGTTTTTAATGTTTTTGAAAAAAATGTCAACAAAGTTTCACCTGTGTTGTATAAATTCTGATGGAATTCGTATATATTATGCACTTACGCGTGAGTCAGACAGTACTAACTCACTGATTACACCAATTTGTTCCCGGCTTCGAACCTGTCAAACATCTCTTGTTTAGCGTAAATGGTTGCCATTGTAAACATGTGTTGTAGTTGATGCGTATGGGTATCAAAATACATGTCTTTAACGTAATAAGTAATAGGATAACCGCATCGTTAGTATACATTACGATATGTCGGTGTCATTATTTTAATCTTTCACATTTTTTTGACACAAAACATATATTTACATGATAAATGCACCATCATACATATCATATAGTGCCCCTATATTGCCTTCACCAGATACAGGTAACTACACATGTACGTTTACCTAAACTGAAAACAGCATGCAATGGACGACATTTTTAGACGTTGTACATGTGCATTGGTCCCAGATACCCTGATTTACAGCCTAATAAGTTGATAAATTGTAACAAATTGTGCCTAATCTCCTGTCAACTTTTGGCAATATATATATATGTTTTAACTAAAACAAACTGATATTGAAGTTTTTACCCTTGGCTTTCATTCTATGAACGATGCAGTAATTTTGTACTTGTATTGTTACGAGGGTCTCAATGTAAATCTTTCCTTTATTCCTATTTTGCCTCTAGTTTCATCGATTTTGAGTTCGGATTATGGTTTTGTTGACGCTATGGAATTCTCTGATTTTTTCCCCCGATCAAATATTCCAGATGGATTATGCTGCTGAAATGGTCAATTATTGCAGAATGTTTAGGTATTTGGTCAACACCAACTTGCAGTATCACCGATACAAGCTACGTTCAGAAGACATGGGGTCAAAGATCGCAGTTGCAGTGTTCGTCTTTACTATCAGACTGTTGGTTCATGATTGTGACCTATGTACCGCGGTATGTGTTTACTAGTTTATTTAGACTCTAATGGGGCGACAAGTAGCCGGAGTGGGTGGAGTATTAGCTTTTGGCCTATAGTTCTAATTTCAATTTCCCTAGCGGAGAAAAATGTTAATAATAGTAGTTTGTTCAACTATAACAGAAATCATAATTATCGAGCTGTTGTCCTTGAAAAAAAGTACAAAGACCATCCAAATCGGACTATATCTAAATTTCGACCAATCAGAAGTCGGAATATATGGCAGTCATTGTTCTAGACGCATGCAAAAGAGTAGTTATCTTAAATATCTAGGCACGCGCCCAAATACTTACTCATGGGGAGTTTCATTGATAATAATAAGAAACAGAGTAAAACCGATAATTCCCCTACTTCTTTTTTTTTGGGGGGGGGGGGGGATAAAAAAATACGATACGTAGCAAAAGCGGCAAAACAAGTCCCCACACTTTGTTTTTGGGGACATAATATTTATTTTTTAGTTTTCAGAATATTGGAGGTCTTATAATATGTTTTGTTGACATCAATTGGCTTCCCTAAAATTGCAGTATTCAGACAACGGGACGAGTACAACACAAGACAACGGGACGAGTACAACACAAGACAACGGGACGAACATGACACAAGACAACGGGACGAGCATAACACAAGACAACGGGAGGAGTACAACACAATACAATGTGACATACATGCTGATATTTGAAACTTACCGGACGTGAGAAGATCCGTTTAGAGACATCTTCAAATGTTTGTTCTGGTGGCTGTCAGTATCACAATTATCCCGATTATCATGCTAATCATCATACGTTGGACAGTGATCTTATATAATTCATGTTGCATCTTCATAAGAACTTGTCACCGCTGATAAACCAATAAACGCTACGAGTTTCCGGTCAGCGCGGATTTACAGATTTTCGCACAGTAATATGTCTTATTCAATTGTATCAGAAAGACATGCTCATTGCCTGTCGAGATTACCCGGAGAACACGGGGCATAACCGGTAACTTTAAAAAATATATTCTAAGCAAGGTCGACAGAACAATACTGACAGGTATTTTCCGGTCCTGGTTTCTCTCTGACGGACAAAGATCAATATTGAACAATGCTACATCTGAATGCAGGAAGCGTTAGATCAGAACTCATCGTTTTCAGTAGAATCTGAGCACCAATAGAAAAGCAGCAGCCGGTCTGCAGGAAATGATTAATTATTTAGACCGTATTTCTAGCGTGCTTCTGTTTGCGAATATTGGCAATATGACACGACACCAGTTGAATAGAATACATGGACAAAAAGGAAAAATATCATAATATTTTTTTTTATGATCGTATACAATTAATCACAATTTTTTTCTCCGGGCCGTTTGGTTGACTCTTCTGTATGCTATTAAATGCTAATTTCAATGATAAAAACATTTTCCAGTTAAGTGTAGGAATCTTTTGAAATATTCGCCCTGCGGTACCACTAATTTTATAATGGAACCGACCATCCGTAGTATTCACAGGCCAATAACTAGAGAACAAGACAGTGTTAAATTGTTGGTACTTAAATTTCATTCAATCATTAAATGATCTACGAACGAGTTTTTAAAATTTTGGCTAGAGTTGATATTCTGTATAGGCGTTTATATCTTAGAACATACTTTATTTAAAACACAACTTAAGCTAAGATTAAGTACACTGAGGAAGATAATAGTACGAATGATTGAATTTCTGGTTGACAATAAAATTATATTGGTTGATTTTGAAAAACAAATAGGAGAGATATGACAAATATTGTTGGTGTTCTTATGAGGATAAAATGGTCTCTACTCTTAAAGGCCCAATGTACGTAACTTCACGAAATTTTTCGTAATTTTGAAAAATTCTGAAAAAAAATCCAGTTGATAACCATGCAAAAATAAGCTTGACACGAAGTAAACCTGGGCGATAACTAACAAGAAACTCTTGACAGAAAAATCCAAAGAATTGAAAATAACTCAGGTGGGGCCCACTTCAACAATAAACCGACATTAGAAGACAGTTCAAAATGGACGCGTGTTTACAAATACCGAGTTTCAACTGTTGCTGTACCGGTAACCGCGTAAGAATTCATCTTGAATATTGCTGATATCAGTTAATCTTAACAAAATCTATAAATATAAAAAGGTATTAGTCTTGATTTTCGCTTCAAGTTTTGCCGAAAGTTACGTATATTGGGCCTTTAACCGACTTTGTTTTCATACCAGGTTGAATTCGTCGATGAGCTTATCAAGACAGGTAACACTTTTAATTTCACTTCCAGGTATATTGACGATGTGTTGCTGACCTACGTAGTGGATCGTATATACCCTTCTGATCTTGAAATAAAGGACACAACCGACTCTTCTACATCAGGTACTTACCTCGATCTCTACTTAAACTATGACGAACATGGGCAGCTTAACATCGTATGATATACGTATCTTAAACCAATCATAAATTTTCCCTTTCTTGATAGTAACAGTCATGCTTCTCAATGGTTTAATCGATGTTAAGTTCGGATTAGGATTTTGTTAACACTTCGGTATTCTCTAATTTATTTTTTGTTAAACTCACTACTGCTACACTAAGTAACGTTAGGGAATTTCCGGGTGTCGTCGATGAAGCAGAAGACACCTACTCTTCCGGAACACCTGGTCTTTTTCTCTTGTACTTTTACAAGGGTCTCCATTTAAATATTTCCTTTGTTCATATTTTGCCCCTGGTTTAACCGATTTTGAGTTTGGATTATGATTTTGTTTACGCTTTGGTATTCTCTTATTTATTTTAACTATCAAGATATTAGTGCTCCTTATTGTTTTCGTTGGATAATAATATTTCTTGGATTCTGTTCTTCCAAAATCTAAAACATTAAAAGTCACATGTTGGTTGATTTAATAAAAAAAGCATCTCTAAAAGTTTCATCACCCTCAGTCATACCAAATAAGCCTGCTTGGAATTGATAGAAAGGCTTCACTCATCTCATGAAGGTAACAATGTTATCAACAAATTAATAATAATTCAATGTTCATCCTATTCCTGACGTCAAATGATTTTCGCTTGCAGTGTTGATTTAAAAACATACGCCCCCAGAAGAACACCCTGCCGGTCACATTATACCGCCAACAGGTAAATCAGTCATTCCACTGGACACCAAGCAGGTAGTAGCAACTACAATTTTTGAGACTCTGGAATGTCTTGACCTAGGGACAGAACCAAAAGCCTTCCTCATAGCAAAAGGTGAGGCAGCGTCAATTGAGACAGGTTTAAAAAAGAAAAAAGAAAAAAGATTAATCACAATTTTATCGCCTCTTCCTATTTATGGAATGTGGACAGCAAATAAAAGTCTTACGCCCTCCTTGCAGGGCATATTAATATGGAAGTATTATTAAACCAATACCATATCCGTAATATTGATTATCAATTTCAAAATAATATCTGACATTTACGATTAAAACAAGTTGAGGGAATAATGTCCGTTTGGTGGAATAAATAAGTTGACTACTTTTAAAATAAGGTTGGGAGTCAAAAACATGGGTAAATCGCAAACACAAACTAGAAATTTTAACGTATGATAGAATACGACATTCTTCTCAATCTTATATTCTTAGTAACTCGTATATTTTCACACTCCAGTAAATTTGTGATACACGTCTATTATTACTTCAAAATTTATCACAAAAAATCCTTTTTACTTCAAACGTTTAATTTTTGTATACATTTATTTGTACTCTGAAGTTCTATTAAATGATTTGATATATATCTACATTACAATGAAAAACACAGCACTCATAGCACGCAAACACACAAATATCTTAATAACATGAATGAATTGTGTCTATATAATTATTTCACAAAAAGTGATAAAATGCATTACAAAAAAAACTACCAAATTTGCACAAATGTTTTTGTTGAGTATCATCGTTATTATTTCACTATTTAAACATCAATGGTGAATGTAAGGAAGGACGATGAGTTTTTCACTTTGTTTTATGAAATTATGTTCGTCAAAATAAGTTAGTTTGTAGTATGAGATGAATCACATGAAACCTAGTGAACTTAACAAAGTATGCTTTAAAATATTTGTATGGGTTTCTGATGCAAGCAATAGAGACAAAGTTCTTTTGTTACACAAGGATTTCGTGGTTTTGTCAAATTTCCTGATTTTTTTTTCAGTTTTTCTGTGAAAAAGTCCTACGTAACTCTGAGATCACGTTTTTTTGAAGTGTACGATGAATATTGTTCAATGTTTTTGATTCCATCATATCGCCTTTGTTGCATTGCTCCAAGGGAACTCATGACGTCACGTCACACTGATCAGTCATTGTGACGTCACGTTACGTGAAATAGAGTGTAAGGTAGAAATTTCCTAACTTTCTTTCTTACCCTGGACAGATTTAACTTATACTTAATGTGTAAAAAGGTTTTCGTCAAAACGTAAAGAGCGACTACCTGGCAACGATGAAGCATAGACCACGCTTATATACAATGAAAAACTATTAAAAGTAGCACTTCTTTCTTTCTCATAATCTCCGTATAAACGTTACTTCGAAGCAACCAATGATGTCTTTTCCTGTCACACGAGATCTCCAAACATTCAGCAGGTTCCTTGTCGCCCACGTCATTCGAAATCCCAAAGCGTATATTTCTTTTATGAGAAAGAATTTTGATATCCAAAAGCCTTCTGAATCTGCTTCTGGTATGTTGGAGAAGTGAAATTCCACCAAGAACTGTTTTATGCCATGGAAAGATTTAGAGGACAGCATTTCCGGTATAACATGCCATTCCCAATCTTCTATGTCCATTTTGATGACATCTGGAAGGACCTATTTGAAGTACACATACACTCAGGTCAGATAAACATTGCATCATTAAAATGAACTGAAACAATAAGAGGTTAAAACATTATGATTATAAAGTGTTCCTTTCAACTGGATTGGTAAGAAAACCCAGCCAAACCAATGTTCAAAAACAAAACAAGTAATATAAGGCAACGTAAGGCTGGACCACTGTATAAACATCGTGCTACACACTAGAGGGTAACAACTAAACAACATATGGCTCCACCACTGTAAAAACACCGTGCTACACACTAGAGGGTAACCACTAAACAACATATGGCTCGACCACTGTATAAACACCGTGCTACACACTAGAAGGTAACCACTAAACAACATATGGCTGGACCACTGTATAAACACCGTGCTACACACTAGAGGGTAACCACTAAACAACATATGGCTGGACCACTGTACAAACACCGTGCTACAAACTAGAGGGTAACCACTATACAACATATGGCTGGACCACTGTATAAACACCGTGCTACACACTAGAGGGTAACCACTAAACAACATATGGCTGGACCACTGTAGAAACACCGTGCTACACACTAGAGGGTAACCACTAAACAACATAAGGCTCCACCACTGTATAAACACCTTGCTACACACTAGAGGGTAACCACTAAACAACATATGGCTGGACCACTGTAGAAACACCGTGCTACACACTAGAGGGTAATCACTAAACAGCATATGGCTGGACCACTGTAGAAACATCGTGCTACACACTAGAGGGTAACCACTAAACAACATAAGGCTGGACCACTGTAGAAACACCGTGCTACACACTAGAGGGTAACCACTAAACAACATATGGCTGGACCACTGTATAAACACCGTGCTACACACTAAAGGGTAACCACTAAACAACATATGGCTGGACCACTGTAGAAACATCGTGCTGCACACTAGAGGGTAACCACTAAACAACATATGGCTCCACCACTGTAGAAACACCGTGCTACACACTAGAAGGTAAACACTATCAACATATGGCTGGACCACTGTAGAAACACCTTGCTACACACTAGAGGGTAACCACTAAACAACATAAGGCTGGACCACTGTAGAAACATCGTGTTACACACTAGAGGGTAACCACTAAACAACATATGGCTCCACCACTGTAGAAACACCGTGCTACACACCAAAGGATAAACACTAAACAGCATATGGCTGGACCACTGTAGAAACACCTTGCTACACACTAGAGGGTAACCACTAAACAACATAAGGCTGGACCACTGTAGAAACACCGTGCTACATACTAGAGGGTAACCACTAAACAACATATGACTGGACCACTGTAGAAACATCGTGCTACACACTAGAGGGTAACCACTAAACAACATAAGGCTCCACCACTGTAGAAACACCGTGCTACATACTAGAGGGTAACCACTAAACAACATATGGCTGGACCACTGTAGAAACATCGTGCTACACACTAGAGGGTAACCACTAAACAACATAAAGCTGGACCACTGTAGAAACATCGTGCTACACACTAGAGGGTAACTACTAAACAACATATGGCTCGACCACTGTAGAAACACCGTGCTACACACTAGAGGGTAACCAATAAACAACATATGGCTGGACCACTGTATAAACACCGTGCTACACACTAGAGGGTAACCACTAAACAACATATGGCTGGACCACTGTAGAAACACCGTGCTATACACTAGAGGGTAACCACTAAACAACATAAGGCTGGACCACTGTATCAACACCATGCTGCACACTAGAGGGTATCCACTAAACAACGTAAGGCTGGACTACTGTATCAACACCGTGCTACACACTAGAGGGTAACCACTAAACAACGTAAGGCCCCACTACTGTAGAAACACCGTGCTACATACTAGAGGGTAACCACTAAACAACATAAGGCTGGACCACTGTAGAAACACCGTGCTGCACACTAGAGGGTAACCACTAAACAACGTAAGGCTGGACTACTGTATCAAAACCGTGCTACACACTAGAGGGTAACCACTAAACGACGTAAGGCCCCACCACTGTAGAAACACCGTGCTACACACTAGAAGGTAACCACTAAACAACATATGGCTGGACCACTGTAGAAACACCGTGCTACACACTAGAGGGTAACCACTAAACAACGTAAGGCCCCACCACTGTAGAAACACCGTGCTACATACTAGAAGGTAACCACTAAACAACATATGGCTGGACTACTGTAGAAACACCGTGCTACGCACTAGAGGGTAACCACTAAACAACATATGGCTGGACCACTGAAGAAACACCGTGCTACACACTAGAGGGTAACTACTAAACAACATATGGCTCGACCACTGTATAAACACCGTGCTACACACTAGAAGGTAACCACTAAACAACATATGGCTGGACCACTGTATAAACACCGTGCTACACACTAGAGGGTAACCACTAAACAACATATGGCTGGACCACTGTATAAACACCGTGCTACATACTAGAAAGTAACCACTAAACAACATATGGCTGGACTACTGTAGAAACACCGTGCTACACAAAAGAGGGTAACCACTAAACAGCATATTATGTTTGTTGTTTGCGTTCGATCACTGTAAATCACCAACCTTCGAAAAAGGAGAAACAGACTGACCTACACAGGACGATGTTGTTCATTCTGATGAATGATCAGAACGTTTTGAATATTATAACGCCGAACCGTTTTGTTGAGAAAACATACAGAAATTAAATTTAATATAAGCTAAGCACAAGAGAATAAGACCAGATGTTCCGGAAGAGTAGGCGTCTTCAGCTTCATCGACGACACCCGCCATGTAATTCTCACATTCAAGTAAATATCAAGTTCTTAAAACGAGAACCGAGTATCATTGTTAATCACAACAAGTAAACACATAATGCGCATACTCAAAAACGTCCATCTTGAACTTTTCATTTCTTCACAGTAACACGTGTATAAGTTGTGACGACGTCCGTACGTGGCATTGAACCATGTGCTTTTCGGTCAAAGCTCAATTTCTCAACCAATCAAAAATCCGGAAGTGATATATGACTTATAATTATCCAACAGTCAACACGTTCATACAATGGTCTGAGAGTTGGATGCCACAGGATATTTATCCAATAGTCAGCACGTTTATACAAGTAAACTAATAAAATGCATCGTTTACCTGTTCGTGGCTGAGTCTTTGTCTGAGTCCCTGGAATGTCAACATCGTCCAATTGGCGTCGGGTGTTGTTCCATTAAAATTTGAAAGTCCGATGTTGTGAAAAAATACCTTGGAGCTCCGTCGATGACTGGGCTTGTTCATGCTTCAAAGCAGAAATCAATAGCTGTTTTAATTTTTAACCAGAAACACGAAGCAGGTGATCGCCTACATAAGAATATCAAATATTGTTGGATGTATAAGCCAAGTTTCGAACGCCCAGAGATTTAGTTGGAGAATTACAATTTTAACAAATTAAACAAAAAAGAGACGATCTGATCACAAAGTGAAGCAAGTGGTCTTATTTCATCATGTAGAGCATGAGGTACAAAGATTGTTGTTTTTTTTATTTAATCTTAGAAACCAAGATTTTTTTTTATAATTTCGTAGATATAACAGTAACATATTTCACATAAACGATTGTACATAAGACAAACACGAGCAAAGAAAAGTACCTTGGGTCAAACGAATGAACCGTGCATCCCCACTCTTCAGATATTTCATCGTCAAAACTGAAGTCGAAATCGATTCTGAAAGGACACAGATGATTTTATTGTTAGACAATATAGACTTGAGTATGGTACTATGCTGTTGTTTGATCTGTCTATACGAGATTGGCAAAGAGGTAATGCTTGAGTTATATTTCAGAAGAATATGCGTGTTCTTACTTATCAATGATCCTCACTATAGACCATCAATGTTCAGGGGTAAAGTCAGAAGAAATAGTGATAAAACTTTACATTGTTTGTATACAACATGTTTCTGTCGTATCTGTATGTCAAATTGTACATATTCACTAGTATATGCAATAATTCCAACCAAAACATCTTTTTTTTTATTTTAATTTTATTTTATTAAAACATTTTTCATTTTCAAGAGATTTGTGAAGAAAATGTGTATTACTGCTCTATATATATTAAAGTCGATACCCAATGAAAAATGTACGTGATTATCAGGCTTATGGGATAGCGAGAAATAAGAAAATATATTATTGTTTTATATTAGAAACTGTCCGACTTTCCTCAATTCGTATTGGCTAAATAATGGTCACGTTGAGAATTTTTGGGATATTGACCTGATGTTTCTACTTTTAGAATCATCGAGCCAATATTGCATTTATGACGTCATAATCATTGTGACGTTACAGTGTCAGTGAAAAGGAGCTAGTTACCCTGTATCAGCCGTTACAACCATTGAGGTAGGATCTAGACAAAATCATTGTTGTGCGTCCCAAAATGTCGTACTGTGACCTATGGAAACCGCTGTTTTGGGCGAGTTTCGGCACGTTATGGAATAACTTACCATCCGCTATCAGAATAACTAAAACTCTGGCCAAATTCAAGAAACATTCGAAGACCTACCTTTTCACGTCTGCATTTAAGGTCTCAACATAGATGATATTCATTATGTATGTATATGCATTTTGATATTACATGTGAACTTAATGATTGATGGTAATTGTAAAACTTTCTTGTTGTAAAGCGTGTTTACAAATTATATAGAGCGCTCTATAAATGTTTATATTATTATTATAGTGCCCCGCTGTGAATTTCATGATTTATAAAGATAAATACAATGCAATTTCAGTCTTTTGCAAACGAGTTTCATGTCTAATAAAAAAATAAGGACCTTTGATTCGGTTAATATGGTGTTAAATCGACCTGGTCGGGCAATATTTTATATTCTACCAGGTTGGTATGACACCATTTTGACCTCACCAAAGGTCCATAATTGATAATTTTTTATCAGTATCAGTGTCGATTATGTGGTAATATTAGATGTGGTCTGACTTCCTCAATTCTCATTGGCTAAAATATGGTCACAAGGAGGTCCATATTTTGTGATATCGACTTATATAACATATTATAAAAATTGCATTGGTGACGTCATAACAATTATGACGTTTTAGTACCCATTCATGCGACTGTGAATTCAATTCTTTATCAAGACGGATATAATTCAATTTAAGTCTTTTGCAAACAAGTTTCACATCTTATATATAAATTAAGGACCTTTGATTCGGTCAATATGGTGTTATACCGAACTGGCAGAATCCAAAATATTGACCGAGGGCGTTAATATTTGATTCTACCAGGTCAGTATAACACCATATTGAGTAATTGACCTCATCAAAGGTCCATAATTTATATTTTTTGTATATCTATTAGTTGAAGAGGGCTTAAAATATTACGTTAATTATCAACCTTATCAAAAAAAATCAGAGAATACCAAAGCGTCAACAACACCATAATCCGAACTCAAAATCGATTAAACTAGGGGCAAAATAGGAAAAAAGGAAAGATTAACATGGAGACACTCGTAAAAGCACAAGAGAATGAGACCAGGTGTTCCGGAAGAGTAAACGTCTTCTGATTCATCGACGACCCGCCATGTAAATCTTGGTCACATCCAAGCAAGCATCAATCCTCAAAATGAGAACCGAGTCATCATTGTCATTGTACAACAAGTAAACAAACAAAACGCGATTTTCGTTGTTTTGTTATCAACTGTTAGTTGAGAAATGAAGGATATACATGTATATACTCGATATGGTAAAATTTAGCTAGCAATTACGTTGATTAAATGAAAAGACTTTGATAGAGTGGTTTTAGGGCAAATATAACACACTTGCAGTTCATCTCTGCTGCTGTTTATTTTTGCCATTATGTTAAGGAAATTAATGAAAAAGTACGAAAAATATACCATGGTTCATTAATTTCTTTAGTTAAAGTCAAGACCAAAGCAATAAACACTTTATTAAAAGCTAGATAGCGTTTGTACATATAGATTAGTCAAAAGAAAATATGTGATTGAATTAAATGGCATATTTTATTAAAAAGTTGGTATGACATATGAACACTTAGTAATGAAACAGTCATGCCAATGAATGTGAACTTGGGACTGTATGGTAATAAATAACTAGCTCAAGGCGTGTTTTCATTCAAATTCAGCCTACAGTAATTCGTTCTCTAGTGTATAGAGATGATCTGTATTTTAATCAGTTGACAGTAACCCGACCCTCGAAATATAGCAAATAGTAACACTTACCCAAAAGAATACACCAGACAATTATTCTTCTGTACCAGGCTCTCTTCCACACAAACATCCCAGCCGCCGTCCTTGACCTTTCCAAAGCGTTTTAGGTGACCACAGAGAGTCTGGATATTGTTGAAATACCTTTAATAAATATAAAGAGAATACAGTCTTTCTAATGTTGACGTCTATGGTTTTCTATAAATTTAACGAACGTTATCATCCTAAGTAAAAAAAAAAATATTTTCTATTATGTTTCTTGTAAATAATTATTCAAGTGACGATTTTTCTTTGGGTATAGATCAAATAGCTTTGAAACGAAGAAAAGACGGTATTTAAGTTATTCTATTTAAAGTAATATACAGGACCCAATTGAGTGAAGAAATGACAGTATATTAGTTATTTTGGTTATCTTAAATATATATGTATTATTATAAATAACTATACCAGAACCTACTTTGATGAAGAAAAGGGAAAGAATTAAAAATATTCTGTTGAAATAACAACAATGTATACGAGAACCTATCCAATGCTTTATCAAGTTATAAAACTATACAATTAACAAGGCTTGATATACCCGCAGCTTGCGTGTCTGTAGGTAAATAGTATTTTATAATAAATATTTATCATTTACTGACAGAAACTCAAGCAACTGTGATATACCATAGCGTAATCGATAACTACTATTCAACGTATGTCTACTTTAGCTACTTTTCTATTTGTTATCAAAAATACACAAATTATCCACATAAAACTGTCACGTATGGTTCACATTCTAGAATATTTCATCCTTCCAACAATATGACATATGATGAAGCCCTTCCAAGTTAGTCTAACTTGAGGTACTAAGATGTCATCTAGGCTAACTAATTATATAATTACGCCAAGAGGTCGTTGACACTAAGAACAGAAATTGACAGTAAATAAAAAACAAATATGTTTCCACAAAAATTCAAAGAATACCTTTTAGCCCCTACCTGGCAACCCCTACCTTATAACAGTGCGCTCTATAAAAACAACTTTAAAGATCATGTAGCAGAAAAAGATGAATCACATTCTTCTAAAATAACCTGGCCCTGGTTTCATCAACGTTCCTTAACTTAAGGAAATTCCTTAACTTTAAAATATCCATAGGAAAGCATTACAGAATTTAAGGAGCAAATCCTTAGTTAAGGAACTTTCCTTAAATTCTGTAATGCTTACCTATGGAGAATTTTAAGTTAAGGAATTTCCTTAAGTTAAGGAACGTTGATGAAACCGGGGCCAGAAACATTTAGAGTTCAATAATGTTAATCTTGCTAAAAGTACTTAACTGAAATCAGAATCATGTTTTAGTATCAAATGATCTCATCTACTCAAACAAACCACCAAATAAAATTTCAAACCAAAAAGATATAATAAGTGAATTTTTTAACATGAATTAATAGACTTCGTAGATGAATCATGATTGGAACAAATGTTCATTATGTAGGATCATGGATTCATGTTTACCATGAGGAACGCCGTATATCTATTATATTTCACAAAATAGTTTTTCTGTCCAATTTGACTTTGGAACTTTTCAGTTTCAAGTGGAGAAAGGACAAGGTGTAGTGATCTAACGTGGAAAGTCAACTACTCTAAGTAACCAATGGTTAACGATAAACAATGTTTTCTCAGTGAGAATGTAGATATATTGGTAAATACTACATTACTGATGTTTACCATGCATAAGTACGCTCTATTTGGGGAACAGTTAAGGAGCACAGCTGCTTATGGCTTGGAAGCTGATGTGTCATGGTCAAGTCTTCCTGCTGTTTAACGTCTGCTGGCGGATTTCTGCATATCCTCTTAAGTGCAAAGTTCCATTTCTGAGAGTAAAAAAAACCAATATAATAATAATAATAATATACAACATTTATATAGCGCTCTATATAATTTGTAAAATTACTCTAAAGAGCTTCACTACATGTAGATAATAATTTGGTACTTACAAAGCATAAATAAAGCAGTTATTACAATCTAAGCTAATGTGATAATATAAAAATGCATATAAATACGAACTAGATAAACAAATATCAGTATATACATGTCGTCTAAGTTGATACCCTAATATGCAGACGTGAAAAGGTACGTCTTCAGATGTTTCTTGAATTTGGCAAGAGTATTTGTTTTTCTAATAGCGGATGGTAAGCTATTCCACAACGTGGTCGACACTCTCCCAACACACCGGTTTCCATAAGTCACAGTACTAGATTTTGGGACACACAACAATGATTCTGTCTCCGACCTCAGTGATCGTTACGGCTGATACAGGCAACTAGCTCCCTTATGTACTGGGGAACTGTTCCATCCAGTGCCTTGTATGTGTATACCAAGATGTTGTTTGTACTGTGACCTATATTGTACAGGTAACCAGTGCAATGAATACTGAACAGGAGTGATGTGCTCTCTCTTTCTAACTCGGGAAACGAGACGTGCTGCCGTGTTCTGGACCTTCTGTAGGCGACTTGTTAGTTTTTCAGATATACCACAGTGTAGGGCATTTCCATAGTCCAGCCGTGAGGTAACAAGTGAATGCACCAAAAACTTGCATGCATCGAAACAGCCGATGTTCCTGATCTGGTAGTAACAGGATTTGGCAATAGCATTCACTTGTTTCTCCATGTTCAGTGAACTATCAAAGTACACCCCTAGATGTGTAACAGTTGGGACTGCCTCTACAGTACTTGTTCTGACCTTGAGCTGGAGAGCCGTTGATTGCTTACACTTTGGAGATAAGACGATCACTTCCGTCTTTTCCTGATTAAGCTTTAGCATGTTGGCATCCATCAAGCTTCTGATGTCTGTCAGACAAGCTTTCAGATTTTCTGCTATGGTGTCCCAGCTGTCCTATGGTCGGATGACCATGAAAATCTGTGTGTCATCAGCATAACAGTGATAACATAGGTTATGTCGATGACAAATCTCACCGATTGGTTTTGAATACATGCATTATCCAAACACCGACCCTTGAGGAACCCCGAAATCCAGCATGCTGTCACGTGAAACAGAAGATCCGATTGCAATACACTGCCGTCGATCACTTAGATAAGACTGTTTCCAGCATAGGGCGTCTTCAGTCATTCCATACGAATACTCCAGACGTTTATGGAGTATGCTATGGGCAAATTCAGCTTCAGTCACATGTTGAATCAGACCTCTGGACTCAAGTAGCCCTGAGAACTGACGAGCTGCAGCATTAGAAAGATTGTCCAAGTGAAAATTAAGGTCCCCCCTTATAATTATTTCTTAATGATACTAAATTAAGAGGATTGACCGACTTTGGGTAACAGGTTGTTTTTGGCTTTACGACGTGTAAATTCTCGTACGATACTGATGGTATTAGAATCCGTGTGGAATTATCGAATCGAGAATGCACAATAGTGTCGATGCCCGATACCTCTGTAGGTGCAATGTATCATTGCAAGAAAGTGTGCGAGGCGGATAGACCATTTGATGTGACTACATTGACGAGATTGTCAGTGTAAGGCACGAGAGGGTACAAAATATATAGGTAAATAGAGTGGAATAACATCGCAGTCATATATACTTTGTTCACTTTGTATATGAAGAAATGATACAGATTATGAAGGTGTGTATACTGTAATAATGATTGTTGTGGTCTCTAAATTAGAAACTCCCAATTTGAATAGCATGCACATGATGTGTTGGGATATTTATGCATCTGCCTTTTTAATAAGTGTTCCTACTAAAGACATTTGATCCAATTTGTAAAAGATATTGAACCATTCACAATCAGTGTAAATAACCCGTCCTTAGGTGAGGACGCTCAATTCAGTGTACAAACCACCTCAGTCTACTGTTAAATGAAAGGCAATATCCGCCTGCGTACCTTATTTAGTATAAACGTAATATTGACTGTGTGGAGGAAACATAAAAGAGGCATTGTCATTTATGAATCATTCGATCGGGACCGGGCCGGTAGAAATGAATACAAATAGTTTGGCATTAAAAGTAGATTTTTTTTTTATAAAACTCTCACTGAAAAGCTTTACTCGTTAAAATACTACGAGCGTGTAGGCCTAACATGGCCAAACATGTTATACGGCTTATGAATAGTTATTTGTCGGAATCGGGAAGCCTTCGTGAAAATGGGATAAATGTTCCTTACATAGATATTTAAATAATATTTCCTCTTTCTCCGATAACCGAACTTTGCAAGGTAAAAACATCTTTGCCGCTAAAACCGTTCTTATTAAGAATAAATAAAACGTTTGACAAAACATGAACAAAGAACAGGAAACATGCAGACTTTTATACTCATATCACATACAGACTTTTCATTTACAAAACATACGGGGTTTTTGTGGACAACGTCGAACGTCATTCATTAATATTACAAAATGCTTTCATTTTACACTTTCGGCAAAATCGTCATGACAACCGAGGACAACATGCGCGAAATCTTAATTTCGTATAAATTCTCGCACAATGATTACAACGTTAAAAATCGATCATACGTTTGTAGTCCCTACTGAAAATGTGTTCCGGCTAATTACAGTGATTCTGAGTGATTTAAATAGGTAATTGTTGACCTATTCTGCATTGGATGAAATCTATAGATATTTAACTTTACAAAAATATATACGTTTGGTAGATTTTGATATGTGGTGGCGGATTGATATGGGTTCAAAAGTCAGAGGGTGTTCACGTCCCATTTCAATGGTTTGACATGTAAATTTCCGGTTGTCCGAAGCAGACACCCGTAGCGAGCTAAAATGCCAGTAAACGCCCCATAAAATGCCCTTTGAAGCCTTTGTCATGTATGTATCTGTGCATCTAGACAGTTGTCACAAGTGTTGAACTTCAAATATTAAAGTTATTAGCTCGAAAGCTTAGTAATAACATATAGTAAATTATTTAGTTGTGTGAGTCCTAAACTAATTACCCGACAACACGTTTATACAATGGTCGGAGAGAGGAATAATAGGGAATTGTGGTAGAGACTATAATAAACAAACGATAAGAAGGAATCGAGGTAAGTGTCCGAGGCAGAGTTTTTTGAAATATGGAGGATGTATATATTTATATGTCAAAGCAAAATCGAAATCGATACAGTTTATAAAAAAACGATTACCATTTTTTCAGTGCTGACAATTCAATGATTGTAAACTCACAGATCCATGCAAAGTCACTCACAACTAAACCGTTACCAGCGACCCTTGTTAACAAATAATGAAAGGTTTTCTGGAAGCTAGCACACAAAGCTTAATTTAATTCGTCGGGTAGTGTATTATTAGTAACTTGGAGGAAAGGTAGCCACTTATAGAAAATGCATTGGGCAGGCTGATCTCAAAGTTGGAACCTTAATTGTCAAAAGGCAAATCCAGTTCAAGATTCATAGGGAAACAAGGTAAGTTATTTATAAAGTATTTCTGTTCATCTTTGTAATTACACGTGAAAACACTGTCAATCACGTTAATGACTGCAAACCAGTATAAAATCATTCTACTCTGATATCAATATGATTTTCCGCTTTTTAGTACTGTATTTAAGTTTCTCTACCTGCACTTTCAGTGTATCTCTCTCCTCTAACAAATTTTCTTTTGGTAGCTCCACATTTTCCATTTCTTCGTCGTCAATAATAGTATCAAAGTATTTATTTATATGTTGCCAACTTCGGTCTTCCTAATTTAATGAAAAATGTAGAAATCAAGTTCATGAGCATCTAAGGATGACCAAACACAAATAAGAAGAGAAAGGTAGATTTTATAGGATCTTATACATATGTCAATGTCATAATGAAGTTTTAAAACGAGTTCAATTATTTAATATGTACGAGCCTTCGTTTAGTAAATTTCGTATTACAGTGAAATTGAGAATTACGCCTCAATTCTCATATTCTCTTGTACGTTTACAAGGGTATCCATGTTCATATTCCCTTTGTTCATATCTGCCTCTAGATTGATCAATTTTGAGTTCGGATTATCGTTTTGTAGACGCTTTGGTATTCTCTGATTTCTTATTGAGTGTAAGAACTAATTTATCTCATAATTTATATTCAAGAGAGAAAATATAACAATACTTTAAAATTAATTTCTTTATTAAAATCAAAGCCAATTTGGTTACTCTTATGGTACCATTTTAACTACAGAGACAATCACACGACGTCAAAAAGACGACATTTATTTATCACGTCTAAATAGTGTTATTACACAGGTGTAATTCCATATTTGATATGACCAGATAGACCAAGCAGAAAAAAACATTACAGAGTTTTCCTTTAGATGCAAGAAACATGGTAATTTCCGCCAGTTGCAAGGCTACCATATTAGAAGCTATAATGGTGCAAAAACACTTCCTTTTCCTTCTTGTGTATTCACATTTCAGCAAGTCGCTTACTTGTATTTCATTTTGTCTGTATAATGCACTAGTATATGTGCTGAACTTGTGATATATGTGTGCTTCAAGCAAATAAATAGGTTTTTTTTAAGTTTTACGTTTTCCCTACTCGCCCATATTACAAAATGTTTCAAATGATTTAAACTGGAGACATGTACATAGTTCATTATTGATAAAGAATCAGTCGACAAAACACGCATTGATCGTCGTGATCACGTGGGCCCTTTCACCGCCCTCTCCCGAGTCAAACACAAAGATTAATGGTGGACTTTTAGGTACTCTGCACTGAGAGGTGTCATTACCTACGATCCGTATTTCTTGGCCAATAAAGGTAGATAGCAGTAATTGGTCACACTGTATGCTTACTTTCGCCACCTAACAGAACAATATCAGAGAGGTATTATTGCGTTTTCAGAGGGAACAAATTGATGTAGTTTGTGCTTCGTTTTACATATTATATATGCTACAGGAATATACTAGTTTATAATTACTTTATTGAAGGCTATTGATCAAAAAAATTAAACTTTTGCTTGACTGTGTCTTTAATATCAAATTCTTCACAATTTGCAAATTCTTAATATTTTTATTTTTTTCTATTTTAGCTATAAATTCCTTATTAAACACGGATTTTGTTCTAAATGATAGTTTCATACAACAAAGCCCAGCAACTGTTGTATGTGTGAACGTTTACAGTGGTAATTTTTTAATGGTGGTTTCACCTCATTGTGTTACTGAGTGTTTAGGGTTATATAACGTACAGCACTATATAACAAAATAACACAACAAGCAATGTGCTATATGACATTCCAAATAAAATATGTGACAACTATTCTGTTTAGACAAAGCTATTTGGTTAACAACGCTGCAAGCGAGAATGTACAAGCAGAAATAGGCGGACAAATAAATCAAGCCGACGTAAATCATCTGCTAAACAAAATATCACTTGAACAAAACGACAAAATTATCGATTTCGACGATAGCTTAACCTTTAAAAGAAGTGTAGAACAATTTAGATTTCCCCAATTTTGACATCTTACTTCACCGATGTGTCCTAGAAGGAAGAAACAATGTATGGTGCAGTAAAATATAGTTTGGCATGTAGTGTCTATTAATAAGCAATATGGCTGCGATCACATGCGTTTATATTCATCATCAATGTTGATATGAGCCATAAATTATATTGGAATTAGCATTGTAAAGACCAGGCAATATTGTGAAATAAAGGACTTCACCAAAAGCACAAGACACAAGACAAAAGAATCGTTTACATATTGGACATACATGTAAGCATACACCCACACACCTTACCGGTCGGGAGAATAGTCTAACACCTTACCGATCTGAAGAATATTCTAAAACCTTACCGGCCGGGAAAAAATCCTTTTGGGAATTGTCGCTACTATGTTGGGAGCTGGCATCACGGAATCGGTAGTTAATGGTGTTATATGAAGCATCCATACGGCGGCACAAACAAAACATATTCCCACAATTAGGACGATTAAAGCATGATTGATAGTAAGCATACAGCATTTCCGCTGAAACTTTCTGGCACCCCTAGAAAACATCATACGCCAATCACGACAACCAACTCTGTGGTCTTCACTGAATGGTCGGCACTGAACAAGTCCGATTCCCGTAGAGTTGTAATTCTATATATTTACACATGTAGCTCATGGCCATGATGGCGGCGGTATAGATGACATCGATTGTCTAGTTGGAACTCATGCGTAACGATTTAAATTTGAATATCAATTCTATCACTTTTTTTCCAGCCAGACAAACTAAAGTGTATTGTGAAGCTCCATTAATCAATAAAAATCTACTGAAAGCCTGTGTGGTACGAGTCGAGGAGTCGCTTATGCACCCGAGGAAGAATAAAAAAGTTTTCGTAAATAAAATAAAAAACAAGTCTTATAATTAAGACTTTGCATTTTCACAGGTTGTTTTATTGTAGTTCCCTTCATTCATTTATATAAGTTTATATACAGCGGAATAATTATATTATTTTGTGGTTATATATCATTGTTTTGTTTGTGTTTGCGGTTTTCATGGGCCGCAATTTCATCATGATAAGATTAATTAAGAGAATAAATTCAACGGCCACCCGTAGGTGAGCCATTTACGGCAATCTGCCGTTCGGTCGTTTGTATTGTATTTTGTAATGTTTGTATTGTACAATACGGTCATACACTGTAGTATGCAAACTGCCTCATTGATATTTTGTGTAAAGAATATTCACATAAGAGATCTACAATAGTATTTTGTATTGTACAATACGGTCGTTTGTATTGTATTTTTATGAACAGAGAAAACAGTAGAAAGCAAATCTAGTCTTGTGATTTTACGAATGTTGTCTGTTAATATTTGGAACCTAAGTTAGTCGTCTGTAGGAGAAGGAAATGAAAAAAGAAAAATAAGGTTTTATTCCGAATAGTACAGTAGGAAGGATATTGGGGGAAAGTTGAACAATTATGATATATGTTATAGCGTTTTAAAAGGGATTATTTGTTCATTAGAAAATCTATTTTTAAAAATGAGTAATTTTTATAACTAATTTAATGTTTATTTTTTTCATTTTACAGTGTTAACATTATCTTTTTGTCACTTCACTTCAATATATATTGGTAATATAACAAACCACTAGTATATGTTATTACATATAAATGCAAGAATAGACTTGACCTTGATATGGTTAGGAAAATTTCGAAATGAGATGGTGGTTGTGGGTGGGGGCCGAGGGTTTCGACACAGGTATTTAAAAATATTTTTAGTATTGAAAATGCATCACCTGCGATTTTAATGGCTTTTGCTATCTTTAAGGCTTTTAAATGCGAAGAAGGGTATGTAACTTCTAAACAAAGAAGTTATCTTCCGACCTTTTATCTTTGTGTTAGATACACATGCTGCACCTTTTAAATTTAGTAATATATACAGTATGCTGCAAAAATGAATTAAACTGCATCATACAGCTGTTTCGTCCTTCTAGGACTAATCAGTGATGCTAGGGGTCAAAGATGGGAATCGAAACTGTCTAAACTAATGTAGAAGCAGAAGGGCCAAGTGCGTAAAACACCTTTAATTTATGAATTTAGAAGACAAACTAATTTAGTACTGTGTACTACGAAAATGTGTATATTATGTACCGTGCCACTATTCAAATGAGATAACTGTGGCTATGGAGGCTCCAGCAAACCTCGGGGACTAGAGAATCCACCAGCAGAGCCTACTCTGGACGAGGACTTCATCAACAATGTAGACATCCATATAGCAAAATCGTTGCACTCAATATCGCACTCGTCTTCTCATTGTTTTGGGGAGAATAATAGACATTACTGTAGTATGGAGTATTGGCACTATACACGTAGAAAATGTGTAGCTATACATGTATAAACCAAACTGGTGCTGAACGAAAGCGTTGTAAATGCGGGAAGATTACATAAAGAAGAATTTATTGTAGATCTCTTATGTGAATATTCTTTACACAAAATATCAATGAGGCAGTTTGCATACTACAATGTATGAAAAACTATATCTTAAGCAGCGGAAACGATGAAAGTTAGAAGCACTTTCACTTGTGGAAGTAACGAAAATTAACATCCTGGTGTGATGATGAGTGTGAACATGCAAAGAAAGAAAGTATAAATTTTCAAACATATTTTTTGCAGAAAAAACACAGTACATGTATATGACTTACAACTGTACAAATATGCAAAGAAAAGGTTAAAAGAATATGTAACCTTAACAAGCTGAACAGGAAAAAAATAGACAAGCTAAAAGGGTTCTTTCTCTAATTGATCTCAATTATCAACGACATCACCCTCCCAGATCTCGTTTCTCTTTGACAAGCATTTGTGCATGCGGACCGGAGACAAAGCAGGGCTCATTCAAAATCTCATGGGACCCGTCTCATCAAGCATCCCAGAGGACATGATCGACATAAACTTTAAAGTTTGTAATTGATGGGGTAGGAATACTTAACAAGTGTTCGTGGCCTAAGGACTCCAGCTATGCAGAGATTCGTGCGATGTATACCCGCCACGTACGTTACATCTTCGGCAAAGTGTTGGTTGTATTTGATGGTTACCATGATTCAAACACAAAGGACGAAGCCCATCGGCGCAGGAGAGGGAACGACGTTGGTGCTTCAGTATCAGTGTCTGACCATGAGTAAAAAGGCTTTCCTTGCTAATGCACCAAACAAGCAGGCCTTTATCTACCGTTTTGCAGGCTATCTGGCCCAGACAGGTATCGCTGTTGAACACGCAGAAGGCGACGCTGGCTACAAAATATTCATATAGGGATTGAACGGCGTTTTTAAATTTTCATCCCGGTATATTAACATTCTGATTGTTTCTTCTCTATATGAACATACCAACTGAAAACAACAAACACTAGACTATGAATACATTATGAATACAGTATGAATACATCAATTCACGTGAATTACTTATGACGTAATATATTAGTCTTGTTCAATGGGAGTATTACGGCTCCGCTTCGGATAACATTGAGAACGCCCCCGCGTCAAACGTTCAAATGACTACGGTAGATTATTGGCGCCAATTTTACGCAAATTATGGCTGTTCCGCCTTTTTCGTTTAAAGGACGGTGCAATAACAAACGCAGTTGATTAACCAGATGTTCAGTAAATAAGAAAATAAATTAGACAATTGTTCAGTAGTAAAAATGTAAATATATGAATTGAACGGCGTTTTTTAATTTTCATGCCGGTATGAATGCAAATTGGTTACATCCATATTGACCATGAAGCCCTAGCGGGCTTCATGCAATATGGATGTAACCGCTTTGCATTCATACCGGCATGAAAATTAAAAAACGCCGTTCAATCCCTATATGAATGCAAAGCGGTTACATCCATATTGTATGAAGCCCGCTAGGGCTTCATGGTCAATATGGATGTAACCGATTTACATTCATACCGGCATGAAAATTAAAACAACGCCGTTTAATTCATATATTTACATTTTTACTACTGAACAATTGTCTAATTTATTTTTTTATTTATTGAACAACTGGTTAATCAACTGCGTTTGTTATTGCGCCGTCCTTTAAACAAAAAAGGTGGAACAGCCATAATTTGCGTAAAATTGGCGCCAATAATCTACCGTAGTCATTTGAACGTTTGACGCGGGGGCGTTCTCCATGTTATCCGAAGCGGAGCCGTAAGACTCCCATTGAATAAGACTAATATATTACGTCATAAGTAATTCACGAGAATGGATGTATTCATACTGTATTCATGATGTATTCATAGTCTAGTGTTTGTTGTTTTCAGTTGGTATGTTCATATAGAGAAGAAACAATCAGAATGTAAATATACTGGCATGTCTGTCTGCGACTCCAACCCCCACAGTTGTTGTTGAAGATTATGACGTATTTTAGCCCAAGGTGCTGCGCGTCATGCCCATACCAATGCCCGGAGTGAAAACATCTACATGGTAACAGCAAAGCAGACTATCTGTATCACTACGTTGAAGAGGAATCTAGATCCATGTCTCTCGGACACTTTACTCTTCCTACATTCATTCAGTGGTTTTGGTGCCATGTCAAGGCCCTAAGGAATAGACAATGTGACTTTCCTCACTAAAGCCGTATAGAAGTCCTCCACAATCTTCATGTCAGAATATCCAAAGTATAACATCGCAAAGCAGGAGAAGAGGCTATGACACCCAACCTTATTCCAACTAAAACTGCCAACTTCAGCAGGATTCATGCCTCTAGAGAAGCTGCCTCTTACGAACGATGCAGCCACCTATCACAGCCATCGGACACATCCCAGTACAGGTTCAAACGTGGCGTGGCAATGACATCTATCCTGGGAGATACCCATAGACATGTTACGCAGGGCTTAGATTAATATTTTTCTTCCACTAGGCACTGTGCCTAGTGGCTACCAAAAACTCACTCGGCACCTCCAAATTTTACCAGGCACCATATGGAGATTAATTAAAATAACGGAATATTATAAGACTCTTTCATATGCGTGTATGTAGGATAGGGATATTTCATCCGAGGGGTCACAAAATGTGGTGAAACCCAAGGCTTGCCGAGGGTTTTACCACATTTTGAGATCCCGAGATTATTACATACAGACATAATGAAAGAGTCTTTTTCTCGCATATCAACTACCCGAATAAGCTCAAAAACCATGAAAATATGTTTAAACAGGCTACCATTTTGAAATTTCAACTTTTCCCTTGAGCTTTTTTGACGAAAATGAATTAGACAGCGAGTTTAAGCATACCCTATACCCTATGCAGAAAAATTAATCTCCTCTTCGTGGTGTGTATGGCTAAAATTTTGTGAAAGGTTTTAATGTTATCACGCCGTGGTTTTCTCTTTGGCGAGTGGTAAGGAGGACCCCACTCGGCACCGAGACATTTCCACTCGTCTGGACGAGTGGACGAGTACTTAATCGAAGCCCTGTTACGATATGTTTTTAAATTGCAGGCATTGTAGTTCCTTTCTCCCGCAAAAAAATATCCCACAAACGTTAGGTAGCCTGTCCTCAAAGAGTATATATCACAATTTTAAGAATTCATTCTACAGCTATGCATTTAAATACATGTAGTATCTAGTTATAAACCGAGACTGATCATGTTTGGTAACAAGTGTGTACTGGTAACACGATAGAGTGTGTACTGGTAACAAGATATTGTGTGTACTGGTAACAAGATATTGTGTGTACTGGTAACACAATAGAGTGTGCCCTGGTAACACGATAGAGTGTGCCCTGGTAACAAGACATTGTGTGTACTGGTAACAAGATATTGTGTGTACTGGTAACACGATAGAGTGTGTACTGGTAACACGATATTGTGTGTACTGGTAACACGAAAGAGTGTGCCCTGGTAACAAGACATTGTGTGTACTGGTAACAAGATATTGTGTGTACTGGTAACACGATAGAGTGTGTACTGGTAACACGATATTGTGTGTACTGGTAACAAGATATTGTGTGTACTGGTAACAAGATAGATTGTGTACTGGTAACAGGATATAATGTATACTGGTAACAAGATGTTGTGTGTACTGGAAACACGATAGTGTGTGTACTGGTAACCAGATATTGTGTGTACTGGTAACACGATATTGTGTGTACTTGTAACAAGATATTGTGTGCACTGGTAACAAGATATTGTGTGTACTGGTAACAAGAAATTGTGTGTAATGGTAACAAGATAGTGTGTGCTCTGGTAACAAGATAGAGTGTGTACTGGTAACACGATATTATGTGTTCTGGTAACAAGATATAGATATTGTGTGTACTGGTAACAAGATAGAGTGTGTACTGGTAACAAGATAGAGTGTATACTGGTAACAAGATAGTGTGAGTACTGGTAACACGATAGCGTGAGTACTGGTAACAAGATATTGTGTGTACTGGTAACACGATAGTGTGTGTACTGGTAACACGATAGTGTGTGTACTGGTAACAAGATATTGTGTGTACTGGTAACAAGATAGTGTGTGCACTGGTAACAAGATAGTGTGTGTACTGGTAACACGATAGTGTGTGTACTGGTAACAAGATAGTGTGTGTACTGGTAACACGATAGTGTGTGTACTGGTAACAAGATATTGTGTGTACTGGTAACAAGATATTGTGTGTACTGGTAACAGGATATTGTGTGTACTGGTAACAAGATAATGTGTGCCCTGGTAACACGATAGTGTGTGTATTGGCAACACGATAGTGTGTGTATTGGCAACACGATAGTGTGTGTACTGGTAACAAGATATTGTGTGCCCTGGTAACACGATAGTGTGTGTATTGGTAACACGATAGTGTGTGTACTGGTAACAAGATATTATGTGTACTGGTAACAGGATATTGTGTGTACTTGTAACAAGACATTGTGTGCACTGGTAACAAGATATTGTGTGTACTGGTAACAAGACATTGTGTGTACTGGTAACAAGATAGTGTGTGCACTGGTAACAAGATAGTGTGTGTACTGGTAACAAGATATTGTGAGTACTGGTAACACGATATTGTGTGTACTGGTAACAAGATATTGTGTGTACTGGTAACACGATAGTGTGTGTACTGGTAACAAGATATTGTGTGTACTGGTAACAAGATAGTGTGTGTACTGGTAACAAGATATTGTGTGTACTGGTAACAAGATATTGTGTGTACTAGTAACACGATATTGTGTACTGTAAACAAGATATTGTGTGCCCTGGTAACAAGATAGTGTGTGTACTGGTAACAAGATATTGTGTGTACTGGTAACAAGATATTGTGTGTACTAGTAACAAGATATTGTGTGTACTGTTAACAAGATATTGTGTGCCCTGATAACAAGATAGTGTGTGTACTGGTAACAAGATAGTGTGTGTACTGGTAGCAAGATAGTGTGTGTACTGGTAACAAGATAGTGTGTGTACTGGTAACAAGATAGTGTGTTTACTGGTAACAAGATATTGTGTGTACTGGTAACAAGATAGTGTGTGTACAGGTAACATGATATTGTGTGTACTGGTAACACGATATTGTGTGTATTGGTAACATGATAGTGTGTATACTGGTAACACGATAGTGTGTGTACTGGTAACAAGATATTGTGTGTACTGGTAACAAGATAGTGTGTGCACTGGTAACAAAATATTGTGTGTACTGGTAACACGATATTGTGTGTACTGGTAACACGATAGTGTGTGCACTGGTAACATGATAGTGTGTGTACTGGTAACACGATATTGTTTGTACTGGTAACAAGATATTGTGTGTACTGGTAACAAGATAATGAGTGTACTGGTAACACGATAGTGTGTGTACTGGTAACACGATATTGTGTGTGCTGGTTACAAGATAGAGTGTGTACTGGTAACAAGATATTGTTTGTACTGGTAACAAGATATTGTGTGTACTTGTTACACGATAGTGTGTGTACTGGTAGCAAGATATTGTGTGTACTGGTTACACGATAGTGTGTTTACTGGTAACAAGATAGTGTGTTTACTGGTAACAAGATATTGTGTGTACTGGTAACAAGATAGTGTGTTTACTGGTTACACGATAGTGTGTGTACTGGTAACAAGATAGTGTGTGTACTGGTAACAAGATATTGTGTGTACTGGTTACACGATAGTGTGTGCACTGGTAACAAGATAGTGTGTGTACTGGTTACACGATAGTGTGTGTACTGGTAACAAGATATTGTGTGTACTGGTAGCAAGATATTGTGTGTGCTGGTAACACGATAGTGTGTGTACTGTTAACAAGATATTGTGTGTACTGGTAACAAGATATTGTGTGTACTGGTAACAAGATAGTGTGTGTACTGGTAACACGGTAGCATGTGTACTGGTAACACGATAGTGCGAGTACTGGTTATACGATAGTGTGTGTACTGGTAACAAGATATTGTGTGTATTGGTAACAAGATAGTATGTGCCCTGGCAATTACTGAACGGAGGTAATTCAACAAGTCAAAACACACAAATACAGAAGTTAGAAAAATATCGATTATAACAACTTGCAAAATATTTCGACGAATAACAGCCTAATAATAGCCTTCGTTTTCAACTATTGTTAAGAGAAATTATCATTTTTAAAAGTTCTTGACTGAAAGGAGAGTGACAAACGGCAATAGAACAGAGCGACATTGTAAGATACACGCCAACATCGTAAACATAATTATACACCCGAACACCTTATAGGACGGGAGAAAACCTAACACCTAACCGAACGGGAGAAAACCTAACACCTAACCGAACGGGGGAAAACCCTAATACCTTACCGGACGGGAGAAAACCCTAACACCTTACCGGACGGGAGAAACCCCTAACACCTTACCGGACGGGAGAAAACCCTAACACCTTACCGGACGGGAGAAAACTCTAACACCTAACCGAACGGGGGAAAACCCTAACACCTTACCGGACGGGAGAAAACCCTAACACCTTACCGGACGGGAGAAAACCCTAACACCTTACCGAACGGGGGAAAACCCTAACACCTTACCGGACGGGAGAAAATCCTAACACCTTACCGGACGGGAGAAAATCCTAACGCCTTACCGAACGGGGGAAAACTTTAACACCTTAACGGAAGGGAGAAAACCCTAACACCTTACCGGACGGATGAAAACCCTAACACCTTACCGGACGGATGAAAATCCTAACACCTTACCGGACGGATGAAAATCCTAACACCTTACCGGACGGGAGAAAATCCTTACGCCTTACCGCTGGGGAGAAAACCCTAACACCTTACCGGACGGGAGACAACTCTAACACTTTACTGGACAGATGAAAATCCTAACACCTTACCGGACGTGAGAAAACCCTAACACCTTACCGGACGGATGAAAACCCTAACACCTTACCGGACGGGAAAAAACCCAAACACCTTACCGGACGGGAGAAAACCCTAACACCTTACAGGACGGGAGAAAATCCTAACACCTTACCGGACGGGAGAAAATCCTAACACCTTACCGGACGGGAGAAAACCCTAACACCTTACCGAACTGGGGAAAACCCTAACACCTTACCGGACGGGAGAAAATCCTAACACCTTACCGGACGGGAGAAAATCCTAACGCCTTTCCGAACGGGGGAAAACCCTAACACCTTACCGGAAGGGAGAAAACCCTAACACCTTACCGGACGGATGAAAACCCTAACACCTTACCGGACGGATGAAAATCCTAACACCTTACCGGACGGGAGAAAATCCTTACGCCTTACCGCTGGGGAGAAAACCCTAACACCTTACCGGACGGATGAAAACCCTAACACCTTACCGGACGGGGGAAAACCCTAACACCTTACCGGACGGGAGACAACTCTAACACCTTACCGGACAGATGAAAATCCTAACACCTTACCGGACGGGAGAAAACCCTAACACTTTACCGGACGGATGAAAACCCTAACACCTTACCGGACGGGAGAAAATCCTAACACCTTACCGGACGGGAGAAAACCCTAACACCTTACCGGACGGGAGAAAACCCTAACACCTTACCGGACGGGAGAAAACCCTAACACGTTACCGGACGGTAGAAACTCCTTACGCCTTACCGAACGGGAGAAAATCCTTACGCCTTACCGGACGGGAGAAAATCCTTACGCCTTACCGAACTGGAGAAAATCCTTACGCCTTACCGAACGGGAGAAAATCCTTACACCTTACCGGACGGGGGAAAATCCTTACGCCTTACCGGACGGGAGAAAATCCGTACGCCTTACCAGACGGGAGAAAATCCTTACGCCTTACCGGATGGGAGAAAATCCTTACGCCTTACCGGACGGGAGAAAATCCTTACGCCTTACCGGACGGGAGAAAATCCCAACGCCTTACCGAACTGGAGAAAATCCTTACGCCTTACCGAACGGGAGAAAATCCTTACACCTTACCGGACGGGGGAAAATCCTTACGCCTTACCGGACGGGAGAAAATCCGTACGCCTTACCAGACGGGAGAAAATCCTTACGCCTTACCGGACGGGAGAAAATCCTTACGCCTTACCGGACGGGAGAAAATCCTTACGCCTTACCGGACGGGAGAAAATCCTTATGCCTTACCGGACGGGAGAAAATCCTTACGCCTTACCGAACGGGAGAAAATCCTTACGCCTTACCGCTGGGGAGAAAACCCTAACACCTTACCGCTGGGGAGAAAACCCTAACATCTTACGGGACGGGAGAAAACCCTAACTCCTTACCGGACGGATGAAAACCCTAACACCTTACCGGACGGATGAAAATCCTAACGCCTTACCGGACGGGAGAAAATCCTAACGCCTTAACGGACAGATGAAAATCCTAACGCCTTACCGGACGGGGGAAAATCCCTAACACCTTACCAGAAGGGAGACAACTCTAAAACCTTAATGGACGGGAGACAACTCTAACACCTAACCGGACGGGGGAAAACCCTAACACCTTACCGGACGGGAGAAAACTCTAACACCTTACCGGACGGGAGACAACTCTAACACCTTACTGGACGGGAGACAACTCTAACACCTAACCGGACGGGGGAAAACCCTAACACCTAACCGGACGGGAGAAAACTCTAACACCTTACCGGACGGGAGAAAATCCTAACACCTTACCGGACGGGAGAAAACCCTAACACTTTACCGGACGGATGAAAACCCTAACACCTTACCGGACGGGAGAAAATCCTAACACCTTACCGGACGGGAGAAAACCCTAACACCTTACCGGACGGGAGAAAACCCTAACACCTTACCGGACGGGAGAAAACCCTAACACGTTACCGGACGGTAGAAACTCCTTACGCCTTACCGAACGGGAGAAAATCCTTACGCCTTACCGGACGGGAGAAAATCCTTACGCCTTACCGAACTGGAGAAAATCCTTACGCCTTACCGAACGGGAGAAAATCCTTACACCTTACCGGACGGGGGAAAATCCTTACGCCTTACCGGACGGGAGAAAATCCGTACGCCTTACCAGACGGGAGAAAATCCTTACGCCTTACCGGATGGGAGAAAATCCTTACGCCTTACCGGACGGGAGAAAATCCTTACGCCTTACCGGACGGGAGAAAATCCCAACGCCTTACCGAACTGGAGAAAATCCTTACGCCTTACCGAACGGGAGAAAATCCTTACACCTTACCGGACGGGGGAAAATCCTTACGCCTTACCGGACGGGAGAAAATCCGTACGCCTTACCAGACGGGAGAAAATCCTTACGCCTTACCGGACGGGAGAAAATCCTTACGCCTTACCGGACGGGAGAAAATCCTTACGCCTTACCGGACGGGAGAAAATCCTTATGCCTTACCGGACGGGAGAAAATCCTTACGCCTTACCGAACGGGAGAAAATCCTTACGCCTTACCGCTGGGGAGAAAACCCTAACACCTTACCGCTGGGGAGAAAACCCTAACATCTTACGGGACGGGAGAAAACCCTAACTCCTTACCGGACGGATGAAAACCCTAACACCTTACCGGACGGATGAAAATCCTAACGCCTTACCGGACGGGAGAAAATCCTAACGCCTTAACGGACAGATGAAAATCCTAACGCCTTACCGGACGGGGGAAAATCCCTAACACCTTACCAGAAGGGAGACAACTCTAAAACCTTAATGGACGGGAGACAACTCTAACACCTAACCGGACGGGGGAAAACCCTAACACCTTACCGGACGGGAGAAAACTCTAACACCTTACCGGACGGGAGACAACTCTAACACCTTACTGGACGGGAGACAACTCTAACACCTAACCGGACGGGGGAAAACCCTAACACCTAACCGGACGGGAGAAAACTCTAACACCTTACCGGACGGGAGACAACTCTAACACCTTACTGGACGGGAGACAACTCTAACACCTAACCGGACGGGGGAAAACCCTAACACCTTACCGGACGGGAGAAAACTCTAACACCTTACCGGACGGGAGTAAACCCTAACATCTTACCGGACGGGAGAAAACTCTAACACCTAACCGGACGGGGGAAAACCCTAACACCTTACCGGACGGGAGAAAACTCTAACACCTTACCGGACGGGAGAAAACCCTAACACCTTACCGGACGGGAGTAAACCCTAACACTTTAGCGGACAGGGAAAAACCTAACACCTTACCGGACGAGGGAAAACCCTAACACCTTACCGCTGGGGAGAAAACCCTAACACCTTACCGCTGGGGAGAAAACCCTAACATCTTACCGGACGGGAGAAAACCCTAACACCTTACCGGACAAATGAAAACCCTAACACCTTACCAGACGGGAGAAAACCCTAACACCTTACAGGACGGGAGAAAACCCTTACACCTTACCGGACGGGGGAAAATCCTAACACCTTACCGGACAGGAGAAAACCCTAACACCTTTCCGGACGGGAGAAAATCCTAACGCCTTAACGAACGGGAGAAAATCCCAACGCCTTACCGGACGGGAGAAAACCCTAACGCCTTACCGAACGGGAGAAAATCCTTACGCCTTACCGAACGGGAGAAAATCCTAACACCTTACCGAACGGAAGAAAATCCCAACGCCTTACCGGACGGGGGAAAATCCTAACACCTTACCGAACGGGAGAAAATCCTAACACCTTACCGGACGGGAGAAAACCCTAACACATTACCGGACGGGAGAAAATCTTTACGCCTTACCGGACGGGAGAAAATTCTTACGCCTTACCGGACGGGAGAAAATCCTAACACCTTACCGGACGGGAGAAAATCTTTACGCCTTACCGAACGGGAGAAAATCCTTACGCCTTACCGGACGGGAGAAAATCTTTACGCCTTACCGGACGGGAGAAAATCCTTACGCCTTACCGGACGGGAGAAAATCCTAACACCTTACCGAACGGGAGAAAATCCTTACGCCTTACCGGACGGGAGAAAATCCTTACGCCTTACTGGACGGGAGAAAATCCTAACACCTTACCGGACGGGAGAAAATCTTTACGCCTTACCGAACGGGAGAAAACCCTAACACCTTACCGGACGGGAGAAAACCCTAACGCCTTACCGAAAGGGAGAAAATCCCAACGCCTTACCGGACGGGAGAAAATCCTAACGCCTTACCGGACGGGAGAAAACCCCAACGCCTTACCGGACGGGGGAAAATCCTAACGTCTTACCGGACGGGAGAAAATCCTTCTGGGAACAGTCACTGCAGTTGTCGTTACTCTGGCGGTGGTTGTAGTAATCACCGTGGTTGTAGTGGTTACAGGAATTGCAATCATTGGAGCTGGAATTAACAGTGCTACAATTTCTGTATAAAGCATCCATGCGGCGGCCAAAACAACAAATATTCCCACAAATAAGACAATTAAAGCATGTTTGATAGTCAGCATACAGCATTTCTGCTGGCACTTTCTGGCACCCCTATAAAACATGATAAACTCCTGATTCTCACTGAGTGGTCGGCGTTCAAGCGGGTTCCTACAGAGTTGTAGTACTGTATACACCTGTGGCTAATGACGGCGGTTTAGATTACATCGAGAGTCTAGTTGTGTAAACGCTTACAGATTTTTAATTTGAATATCAATGGTTCACTTTTTTCTTGACAGAAAAACCAAAGTGCGGTATGAAGTTCAAAGTCAATAAAAGGATCTGCTGAATATTGCGGATAGCGGGTTAACGGGGAAGTTATTTGTTCATTAGAAAATCTTAGTTCAGGAAATTATTTATCAATTAGTTGGTGCTTTCATTGCCTTTTTTATACTTCATAATATAACAAACCCCCAGTATATGATATTACAAGTAAAAGCCAGGAGGAACAGGTACAAAAACAATGAGTACAGTGACAGTGTAATTAAGAAAAAAACGTATTTTGGAAAGTGGTAGTCACCCGCGATTTCAATGGCTTTTGATATTTTAATGGTTTCTGAAGGCGAAGGAGGTGTGGTGTAGCAAAGGGTTCTCTACAATTCAGAAGTTATATTTGGACCATTGTTTACATTTTGATTTAAACGCATGTCTAAATGTAGCATGCTGAAAGGGGACACTGACCTCCACAACATGCCAGTTTTTCAACCTTACACTAACTGTTACTTGTAGCTGTTTTAAGCACAGTGACCTGAGAGTTTGTTACAGCTAGTTTTTGACCTAAACTAGGGTGTTTAGAGTAATTTTACACTTTTAGGGGGTTTAGATCAATTTTTGATAAAAATGCCCCCTCAATGGAACATTGTGTGGCATTTTTATCGAAAATTGATCTAAAGGAAAATTGATCACATATACCATAAACATATCAAATAAGTTATCTGGCAAAGGGTCAACATTTTAAACATCAAAACATCGCTGTATACAGCATATTCACGAGAAAGAACCCACAACACGCGTTGCAGTATCCCACACACTATATAATTCCTTTCTACCACACAAAACATCCCACAAACGCTAGGTTGCCTGTCATCAGAAATCTACATTTAAATACATGTAACACCTAATTATAAACTTGGACTGTCTGTCTGGTCATGTTCTGGTAACAAGATATGGTTCGCACGGGCAACTATTAAAAGGAATGAACTCATCAAGTTCAATGACACACGTCTTTTTCCCGTCTTTGAGTTTGTACAACTTTAAAGAACTGGCATCTATGTGATGAGTGAGTCAACACTAGATCTTAATTTGTGTTTACATTCACACACACCTTCAACTGTATAGTGCAAACAATATCATCGTTCCAATCGATTGGGTTTTCATAACATGACAAAGAAATCCTTACGGTCCCTTACGTTTTGCAAGTAAGTCAAAATTTAAATTTCAACACATTAGTTGCCCTTTAATGGAGACAGATGGCTTCATATAGGATCATAATACTTTTGCATACCAAAATTTGGTCTTGTGACCTTCAAAGTGATCAAGATTATTTATTTGAACAAACTGCGATCCTTTAAACTGAGTATGCCACAGACCCTGGATCAGTACCCTGCCCATTTTGGTTATCGAAAAGAAATCAATTGAACACTTGTAGCATATTTGACCCCTTTCACATTGAAAGTAGGTCAATGTCATTCATTTAAACAAAAATCGTAGGTCTTAATCCAAGTATTCTACAGGCCCAATATCAGTAGTTAGGTATTGAGAATAAACTATTTAAAGATTTTTTTTTTTAAATATTTGACCCGTGTGACCTTGAAAGCAAATCAAGGTCATTCGTTTGAACCATCTTGGTAGCATTTCATATCAACATGCTACAGGTAAAAATTAGTACCCTAAGCCCTTCGGTTATTAAAAAGAAGTTGTTTGCAGTTTCAACACATTTGACTCCTCTGATCTTGAGAGTAGGTTAAGATCATGCATTTAAATAATAATAATAATACAATGTACAACATTTGATATAGCGCCCTATCTAGCTAACATAAGCCACTCTAAAGCGCTTTACAGTACATAGATATACAATTCCCATACAATCAATACAATTAGCACATATACCGTAGTTATATCATACACAATTCTGAGGAGTTCGCAGGAACTGCCATATCAGGCGCTAACTTCTTGTCCTATACCACCTGGCTAATATCTCCATATGTGTGTATATGTGTGTGTGCTGGAGATGAATTGTGTTCTGTTTCTAGTGGGACCGTGTTTCCAAATTCATCATTTAGAGTGCCATCTCCCTGCTACAGCACAGATACTGCAACATCCACCCCAGACCATTAATACTCCCCCTGGCCCCGGTTTCATCGACGTTCCTTAAATTAAGGAAATTCCTTAACTTAAAAATCTCCTTAGGAAAGCATTACAGAATTTAAGGGGAAAATCTTAAGTTAAGGAACTTTCCTTAAATTCTGTAATGCTTTCCTATGGAGATTTTTAAGTTAAGGAATTTCCTAAAGTTAAGGAACGTTGATCATGATGAAACCAGGGCCTGGGTTGTTGGAGTTGTGTTGGCAGGAGAAAAACACTTTTTCTGAATGTTCCATGCGTATGACGATTACGGGGATCGAACCCCGGCTGCCTGCATTGAAGGCCCGAGTGTTAACCACTCGACCAATCCGCCAAGGTTTAACATACCTAGCTACACATACTTCGTGGCAATTCATCCAAGCATGCTACAGAAGGCCTTTGGAGTAATCTCAAGTGTTCTGATGGCAGTTTCATTAGTCTGAGTAATTTTACACATTAATTCAGTGTCTTTGATCATATTTCAAGAGAATTGATCTAAGCCCCTCAACAGTGTAAATTTACTTAAAGGGGCATCCCGCAAAAGTTAGCTTTTTTCATATTTTTTTTCAAAATATTACATACACATATCGAGTGGGTATTCTTATGGACTACGACGATCGGATTTTGCTGATATGTATTCATAAAATAAATAATTTCAAAATAACTAGTGAAATTTCAAACGGTCTAGCCAGACGCCCGACTTGGGATTTCCACCTACCAACGCATGCGCAGCGAGCGTCGTTTCCATTGTAAACACTCTATCTGGTATTACCGTTACATCGCGATAAGGCCTAACTACTTAGCGAAAAGTTGCCGAACGGTCAAAATATAACGCAAGACTGCGTTATGGAATCATATTGAGAGATGGGAAGTATTCAAAGGAGAAACTACCTGCTCTATTGTGTGTATGTTACATATTTCTTCTGCGTAACGGTAACATGCACAAATAAAGCTTTGATTTGGTTTTGGGGCTACCCAAGGGGAAACTGTCTCAGTCTTCTGTAGCATAAAATGCTTGTGTAATTTTAAACTTAAGAGTGTGTTTTATAATATTCCCTTTATAATACTTCATGTTCCAGTGAAACAGTATGATTTAATGTTATTGCTGGATAGAAAGACCTTTTCAAATACAATATATACCGTAACAGAAAAAGTTGTGTAAAACGGGACGTGCAACCGAGGTACATACGGCTTCAATTTGGACAAAAGGTATAAAAAATTTGTTTTTCACTTGTAAAAAAAGGTGATATTCATACTTAATCTATAAATTAGTGAAGGTACAAATATCATTGGGTTGCGACCCCGGTATTGAATTTGATCCGAAAATATATACATAACAAGAGAAAAAAAACAAAGTTATACAACATTTACATATGATATATGTATATTGCATCCCTGCAGGTTTTTTTAAAAGGTCAACGTCCCTTTACAAGAGGACAAAAAAAAATGAAAAAAGAAAGCGGAATTATCAAACCATATTCATAACGGGTAGTTATAAGTGTTTCAACAGTTCCAAATCAGATATACATGTAGTCATGCTTAGGGTGTGGTGCGTTATATGAGTGTATGGACTTAATATTCGCATTCCGTGATACGTGTTAACGTGTGAAGACGCTGAAAGTTGGATAGATTTTAAATGAATATTAAAGGCCCAATATACGTAACTTTCGGCAAAACTTGATGCGAAAATCAAGCCTAATAATTAATTATTTTTTATAGATTTAGTTAAGATTAACTGATTTCAGCAATATTCAAGATGACTTCTTACGCGGTTATCAGTACGGCAGCAGTTGAAACTCGGTATTTGTAAACACGCGACCATTTTGACTGTCTTCTACCTGCGGTTTGTTATTGAAGTGGGCCCCACCTGAATGATTTTCAATTCTTTTGATTTTTCTATCAGGAGTTTCTCGCTAGTTACCGCTCAGGTTTACTTCGTTTTAGCCTTATTTTTGCATGGTTATCAACTGGATTTTTTTTCAGAATTTTTCAGATTAACGAATATTTTCCTGAAGTTACGTATATTGGGCCTTTAATGTACATGGTATATATATATAGATAGTTTGAAAAAAAATCCTCAAAATATTGAGTTGTAAAAAAATTTCATGTCATTTTATTTTCGTACTTTCCAATGCATGCTACATAAATTTTATGAAATCACCTGAAAAGTTGGGTTCGTGAATATTATCTTTTACATAAATTAAGGTTTGTTCCATGGCTGTATTCCGTATTCATGTGTACCGGTCTCGCTCAGGTATACATATAATATATACATAATTCCTGGTGTCGATAAATGATGCCGATGTGCCGACAAATATTTCTTTATTTGAATATCTGTAAGTGTGCAATTAATGTCTGATTATTAATATGAATGTGATTCAATAACTTTTTCTCCGTTTCATCAGCCGTATACATTACGCGTCCCCTCTCGTATGGCCTCCCCCATCAAACGTGTCAAGCGACTTGCAACAAGCTTGTCTCGTTGCGTCATCACCGCTATTTTTATCGGGGCTTTCCCGAGGAATGCGATTTTGCAAGTGGTCAATATAGACATTTTGAGCGGACTTTGAATACTGGAATAGCAAGAAAATATAATAAGTGGTGCAGACACCATGTTCATCCAAGAACTGGCATTCAGGCTTTCGCGGGATGCCCCTTTAAACAAAAAAGAAAAATGAGGCTATTCTGAAAGATGAAGATTTGGTTGCTTCCCTTTACCTAAACAGTAGAGCGTTGGAATGGAGGATGGGTTGGTTTTTAGTATATGAAAAAGAGAGGAATCGTGTGAAAGATGGGAATTGATTAGGTTGCCTTATAGCGGGATATGTAGGGAATTTCCTTCCGCTCATCGGTAGAGTATCTGTAGTTTGAAATTATAAATGTCTGAAAAGTCTTCATTTCTGTTGAGTTTTGATAGCCATTACTATATTTACCAAACTAAAGGGACGCAATTCAATCAAACATACACGTGGCTGCTTGTTAAAGTTTTATAGAATCTTTAACTTTAACTCTAAGATACTCTACCGATTACCGGAAGGAAAGTCCCTACTTCTCTCGCTATAAGGCAAATTAACCAATGCTCATCTTTTACACGATTCCACTTCCGTATGGTAACAACATTGAACATTAATTTGTAATATTAACACTTTGATTTGCATTATTGTCGGGGGCTTATTAATTAAAAAAATAACAATAGACTACAACAACAACAAAAAAGAGAGAGCCCAGATCGAGAGAGATTTTTCACAAGAAAATAATATTTCTTTTAACCATTTAAAATTTAGAAAAAAATGCTTCAGCATTGACCATTTGATATTTTCATGAAGCATCTACATGATTCAAACATACTTGAGCAACATACCAATAGTAAGTAACATTCCTTTTACTTGGCGTCAAAGGACTATATATGGTTTGGGCCTTTTTTGGCCCCCAAATTATCAAATTTTGAAGCAGATTATTGAACACTCTCAAATTAATGTATTTCAAATATGGAGTACATCCCTGATAAAACTGAAACAATAATTATTTGTTGTTTCAACTCCGGTTGTCATGGAACCCATCTCAAATATGCATAAATTAGGGAAATTTGACCATTTAGTCAATTTTGGCCACTTTTTGGATAGTTTTTCTATTAGAAACTATTGAGCGCATTCTTGAACAAACTTAATATCAAATGAGAATATGTGGGCACTTAAACCACATCTTTAGGAGAAATATAAAGTTTGTTCAAGAATGCGCTCTATGGTTGCTGTGTGAAAATCTATGTAAAAATTGACCAAAATAGACCAAATATTTACATTTGCATAATTTATGCATATTTCGGATGGTTACCATGGCAACCATAGCACAAATTACAAATAAATATTATTACAATTGCATGAGGGATGTAATCTATATTTGAAATAATATTATTTGAGTGTTCAATAATGAAATTTAAAATTTGATGGATTTTGGGGCCAAAAACAGGCAAAACCATACATAGTCCTTTCGCTGGAAAGGAAGTATAGATTTGTTTTTTTCCCCAAAGTGTTTTTAAATTTCCTTAAGTTAATGAATTCAGATTGAAAATCGTGCCCAAAATGCTTCATATGTTGAAGTAGTGTGCAAACATTTTTTAACTTGATTGAACCACATCACGAAGACAGTCAACATTACACAAACGGCAAATCAATAGACCGTTTAAAAAACAACATATTTTATAAAATTATGTGTAACAACATTGATAACATGGCGATGGATTTTAAGTTTATTGTACGCGATAAAGCTACATCAACTATAAGTATTACATTGCATATAGAGAAAAGGATTATTGTAATTTCAAATTCTTCATCTGAGAAATATTGGTTACTGTGATAGAAGTCCAAAAGCTAGGTATATATTAACAGCTTCATCCCAAAGAATCGGACCGTAATTGAAGTGACAATTACAAGTTTCGCTAGCGGTTCCAATATTTCAGCGGATCTTAGAGTCAGAACCCTTCGGACTAGTTTTATATCTATATCGAAAAAAAGTGGGCACCTGTGTTTTTCTTTATCACCATTAGTATAGCATAGTAGGGTTGACGTATGTAATACCAGGGACGTATATAGATATATACGTCCCTGGAAATACGTACATGCATATTGTAAAATATCTTGAATAATATATCAATTAATAAAGTAACATGTCAAAAGTCTTTCGATTTTATTTATTCAAATATCTACTCAGTACAAAATGTAATATTATTAAAATCATTTTTAAATAAAGGTAGGAAAATTTATTGAAAAAAAAACCAAAACAAATTGGAAATACAGCGGATCATCGTCGGAAACCCACGGTACACTTCTCTGACGATGCAAACGTCAGAGAAGTGTAACGTGGGTTTCCAACAATGACAGCGGATATATAGATAGCTAATCTAATTCCTTGTAAATACAAAGAATATAGCAAAATAAAATAAGACATTGTCACATCACTGTTTAAAACAAATGGGCCTGACACTGTACAGCTATCCTGACCTTTACAAGTAAGGGATTTACAGTTTTTCCCCCCTTATTGTCAGTCTCATCAATCTGAATTATAACGTCTTGTGATACTTTTTTTCATGATGTACACCTCTGAGAAGTCAAACTTTTCCTGTATCAAACTTTTTTCTCATATACATTTTTGGATAAGGGAGTTCAAGGCATGACAGAAAATGCAAAGATAATGATATATCAGTGTGCTCGTTTTTGTGCTACGATCAGTCAAAGACACCAATATGACGTAATAAGCAATTTTAAGTGCATTTTGTAGTTTTGACCTATTGCGGGACATCTTCATGAAATATCTTCCGAATTTGTGATCCGAGATGTATGAAAGTTTGCAGAAATGACGAAAATAGTGTTTTCTTTTAAGTTATGGAAGTAAAATTTCTCTAACTTAATATTTTTAGTGTGGAATGCAATTTGAGTTACCCCTACCCCTTATTTTTTAATGAGAAAATTCTCATATTTTCACCATTTTTTTGCAGATTTAACGCTTAATAAAAAAAAAAGGTTCTGATGTCAAACTTTTTTTAATATTTGGCGGATGAAAAGAAAATGGGTTTCTCTTTCTAAAACCATTATAAAAATAAGGGGTTAGTGTGCTCATTTTTTTGTCCCTTTAGTATTTGTGTTATTTTTCACAGTTTCGGGTTCAAAAATAATAACTGCTCCAGTTCCACTAAATATATGAAAAAAAAATACTAAAATTGTATAATTTTTCCACTTTATAGCATAATATTTATAAAATTATAAAGTTATACAACAAAAATGAGCTTGCTATGATTAAAAATGGCTAAATAATGATGGTTTTAAGAGATCAATCTAGCACCAAAAAGGTGATTTTTTGGCCTTTCGCGAAGTGAGAAATACGCATATTCAAAATCGCCGACAATTGTTTTGTTTTTTTATTCATGTAAAAAAAGTTCTTCAAACAACAGACATTAAAATTTGACATAATTTTCAGATGCAGATATATATGCTATTAACATTGATCCGAATTTCTTCAATATAACAAAAAATCTTTAAACGAGACATAAACGAGACTTTAACGTGCCTCAATAGTTACCTCCCTTCATATGATAGAAAAAGATTTTCCTACCAGGTGGCTATGACGTCACGATTGTACACCTCGTGAAAATGGCAGACACAACGCTGTACGAAGTGCTAGGCGTTTCTAAAACTGCCTCTGATGCCGAAATTAAGAAGGTAAATGGGCATATACAATTTGGATTGTGAATCCTTAGGAACCTATTATCTTTTCCCCATTCGGAATTTGTTTTAAAAGTATTGTCATATCACGACTTCAATGGGTTTTCTATCCTGTTCCGGCGAGGTGAAAAATCGTGCATGGTCTTGACATTATCTATTTCTACGACTTCATTTTAGGATCATCGCAAATGAGGTTTCTGTACCCTCGTTTTTTTTCAGTTATCAACACCAGTTTCCATGGAAGTGAAAAATACGATAGATACCATTTACATATTTACTAAAAAAAACTCGTATTTAGCAAAATGGCGAAGTGACCGGCAGTTTTCACTAAATTGTAACATTACGTCACTTGCTTTGAAACAATTTACTATGTTCCTGCTACAATAAGCAAAGGTTTCACACATTCTAGTTTTTGCTTTAACAACTTACAACATTCCCTGTAGTTTTGAAAATACTCGTTAAGTTTTTGATCAATTATTACGGCCGGACAATGGAATATTTTTACACCCATTTGTTTTGATTATTATTCTGATCACTTAGTTTACACACGGTTTGTCTTGGGCCTGGCTTGCCAAATATGAAAACAAATGTCTTGTTGTTTAGAGCTACGTTATTCCGCTCAGTTTGTCTTCACAAAATGTTCTTTATTTGACCAGTATAGTGTAAAACGAGTGGATTCCTGTGTAAAAGATTTGCATTGATAAGTTGCCTTAGCTTACAAGCGCGAGATAGTGAAGGGAATTTCCCTTTAGCTTTACTGTAGAGTATCAGACTGGAGAGCCAAGAGTCGCAGGTTAAAGTTCGAGCCCTAGCAACGGCATGGGCATCTTTATCACAATTCCTTGATCATCCTATTAAAACTTGAGAAACCAAAGTGAAACCCAAAGTCTTGGGTCCATCAGGGTCATACACTTTGTAATGAATATACCTTACATTCAAAGTAAGTATGGCAAATTAACACAAAGACAATAGTATATAATTCAAGGGTTAGTTTCATTTATAGGAGAAGAGTAATAATAGAAGTAAATGTCTACCATATCAGTTTGTCTCCTAGACGATAACATAAAAAAAATCAACAATATCAAATCTCCAGCGATGTGGCCAGACACCTAGCACTACTACTAAAGGCTATGAATATAATGAATATAGGAAAGATGGACGACGTTGTGCCAGTGGCCTAGATATACACTTTCATAATATAACTACTCCTTAAGGCAGAATTCAAATTAAGAGACCTATCGCCCAGATACAGGTGGCTTAAAATAAACTTTGGGGGGGGGGGAGATGTTAGTAGGGCTGGGCGGTTTTATCGGTATACCGTGGTATAAAGGTTTGATGGTACGTACCGTGGTACATAAGTCCTGTACCGGTTTTTTGGGGACTTTCATTTAACTTATCAATTTGAAAGAACTATTTGTTACATAGATCAATCGAAATTCCAATATGGTTTAATAATAATTTCCTATAAGTTTGCTGATCAACTAGGACAGACATAGCTTCACTCAAACATTATTAGAGGATAATACGAGAAACTTATGACAGGCCTCTTGTTGATTGGCTTCAGAACAAAAAAAGCCTGAGACCTTTAGCTAGCTCAAACATTCAATCAATGTGGTATACCGTGGTATGTACCGCAGTATTTGCCTAAATACCGTGGTATACTGTGCAGGGGTTAATTTAGGATTAAGGGGAAACTACCTTTTTGTACTTAAGGGGGGAAAAAAGATCTTCAAAGGGGAATTTTTAATAATCACAAAGTTTCATTTTTTAAACTTTAAAGCAGATTTTTCAACTGAAAACAGCAAAGGACAATCAGAAAAAGACAAATCTGAAGGATTTGGGTAGATATTGACATGGAAAATGAAGGAAAATGCAACATTTCAGTAAATTTAACACAATTCTGAGGGGGAAAAGGGAAAAAAATTCTGAGGGGAAACTACCCATAAACGGTAGTAAAAAAGGCCTAGATTGACCCCTGCTGTGGAACGTTTGATTTTGTGGTACCCAGCTCTAGATGTAAGGGTATAGCTCTACATAAAGAAGTAAAGAATCAAGCCACACAGTTATAATTATGAGACTCAGGAAAACCGGTCTGACAAATTATACTAACTTCTGGTAGTTACAAACATTATGAGTCAATGACTGAATGATTCAGTAAGATTTAGCCCACAAAGTCTTCAACTTTTAAAATTAGAAATTCCATCATTTCTTTTGTGTGATAGTAGTTATCTGTTGAAGGAATAATTGTATCATGAAATTATGAATATTATGTTTCTCTACCCATCCTTGTACATTTATTTCATTTGTAATTATTTTTCAGTCCTATTACAAGTTGGCCAAGGAATTTCATCCTGACAAGAATCCTGCAGCAGAAGAAAAAGTATGAACGTTACAAATCACAAATAGTTGACATGGATTTCAATTTTAAGTTGGACATTTTGCAAAGTCAATCATGATCAAGAGCAAGTTTATAAGATTTAGATTAATGTAATGAAGGTAAAACATAGCAGTGTTAGAACTATTCTACATGTTTCGAAACAAGTGATCAATTTGAATTAATGGAGAAACTTTGGACAAACTTTATTTCTTTTCTTTTTTTTTGTTAATTTTGAAGAAAAATAGAACAGAATATACTTAAATATATAGCACTTAAAATTTGTTTATTGAATAAGACCCATGTCTAAGTCAGTTTGATAATACCATTATATGTAACCAGGCCGGTAACATACCAGTGTGATATAAAACTTTTTTTTTTCAGTTTAAAGAGATAAGTTTTGCCTATGAAGTTCTGTCGAACCCTGAGAAAAGGGAGACTTATGACAGGTTCGGACTACAGGGACTCAAGGAAGGGGGTGGAGGTGGTGGAGGAGCAGGTGTGTACTAATGCTGCAAAATATAATCTGAAACATACATTGTTATAAACTTTGCTTGGAGTTTACAAGTAGAGTTTGTAAACTAGATCAATATTGGCTTTTTATCATACATGTGTTTGATTTGACTTCATTTACATGTCATCAACTAAAAAAAAATGAAATTTTCAGGCTTCTCCGACATGTTTGGTGATTTGTTTGGAGGAATGTTTGGTGGTGGTCCATTTGGAGGAATGGGTGGAATGGGAGGAATGGGGGGTCGGCGTGGCAGAAGAAAAGGAGAGGACACACTTCATCCCCTCAGGTACTGAACACAATCCCTTCAACCTCTTTATTCTAAAAAGTATTGTTATGTCTTTGAAATCTTGTATAATTAAAAGTTGCTTATGTTAAGCACACCATCATTATATGCAGGGCTGTTCAAGTATCATATGCAAGTTGCTAGTTCCCTCTTGGTCCCTTGTTGTGTCCTTTTATTTTGGGAGATTTGAAAACCAAATGGTTGACTTGGCGAAGTTGGCGACCATCTTGTATTTTGACAATGAAAATTTGTGATCGCTATTTCTTGAGAAGTGCTCAATAGATCTTTCTTAATTTCTTTCCTCTTGGTCCGGAGTTGCGTTCTTCTGATTTTATGACTGATCAGAAAAACAAAATGACTGTCATTGATATGACCGTTGAAGACTATCATTGATATTTTTTAAAAGGAAATAAGAGAAAGGAAAAAAGGAATAGATCCAACTATATAAAAAAAAGAAAATAAAAAAATGATGGGTACCAAGATCCCTCTGGGACCTCTTCTTTATATAGCAAAATTCAAAGTAAATTAAAACCATATGAATGAATAATTACAAAATTTTTGTTTCATTTTTCAGGGTAACACTTGAAGACTTGTATAATGGGAAAACTTCAAAGTTACAATTAAGCAAAACTGTGATCTGCACAAAGTGCAATGGGTAAGTAACCTTTGTTATGTTTAAGGTTAGGGAAAAGGAACTTTTCTTCATTCTGAATGTTAACGTTGTCATTGATATGTATGATGCAAAGAGAAATGAGGTAACCAATTGCTGACTTAGGTATAACAACTGTGATTTTTGTCTAGATCTGGTGGAAAAGAAGGAGCCACACACCGATGTAGAACATGTAACGGTCGTGGTGTCAAGGTCACTCTACGACAGCTAGGCCCTGGCATGGTACAACAAATGCAATCTGTATGTCCAGAGTGTCACGGAGAAGGTAATTTATAGTCAAGGAAAATCCTGTCATATTTTATGTTAATTACTTAGCATGAGAAATTGGGATTATGAAACTGATGTTATTTCTCAGTTTTGTATGATTTTCAAATTATGAATTTACCTTGAATCAAAGCAAAGTACAATATCAAAGTCCTGCCACAAACTTTCAATGGCCCACAGACACTTAAGATATCAAAGTTATCATTCCGTCATTATATTGACACAGCAGTAATTGTAATTGTTGATTGTTGGTCTTCTCAGGAAGTTAAATTGTTCTTAAGTCTCTATGATGTTGCAGAAAAGTTAGCTTAGGGTACAGGCAGTAACAATGAATCAAACTACTGATGCATCACAATAGTGTACCACCCAATAGTTCTATCGCAATAGTGTACCACCCAATAGTTCTATCACAATAGTGTACCACCCAATAGTTCTAGCGCAATAGTGTACCACCCAATAGACAAAGTGTACCACCCAATAGTTCTATCACAATAGTGTACCACCCAATAGACAAAGTGTACCACCCAATAGTTCTATCACAATAGTGTACCACCCAATAGACAAAGTGTACCACCCAATAGTTCTATCACAATAGTCAGGGATCAAGGCAGGATTTGGGGAAGTATACCCTTTTTACTGTGGTGAGGATAAATAGGAGGCAGAAGGCCTCCAATCGAGCGTCGAAGACGCTCCCCAGGGGGAGAGCACGAGAGGGGGGCGGAGCCACCCTCTCATAAGGGGGGTAGGGGGGGGTCTACCCCTGGAAATTTTGCATTCGTAGATGCAAGGAGATGGCTTTTCAGCACTTTTAAGTGATCCAAACCTTCAAAATTTAGTTCAGATTTTTGTATAAATATATATATATAAAGGGGACTTTTTAATGTGACTTTTAACAAGTTTTTTGGGGGAATTTTAGGGGAAAGGGGAATTTATATCTCTAGGAGAAATTTACAGATAAACGGTAAAAAAATAAGGCTGGATTGATCCATGATAGTGTACCACTCAATAGTTCTATCGCAATAGTGTACCACCCAATAGACAAAGTGTACCACCCAATAGTTCTATCACAATAGTGTACCACCCAATAGTTCTATCGCAATAGTGTACCACCCAATAGGTAATAGTGTACCACCCAATAGACAATAGTGTACCACCCAATAGTTCTATTGCAATAGTAACGTGGCAATGCAATAAACAATCACAATAGTATGTGACTATCGCAATAGTATCAATCATTTCATGAATAGTATTTTATAACCTAAATGGCATCACTTAAACAAATAATTATCAAGAAGTTTTAATGCCGTTGGTTAATATGAAACACTTCATTGAATATTATAATTACATTGTATAAGTATAAATTTACTCATTTTGCAAACTTAAATGGACTAAAAAGATAAATATTTTGGTCTCAATTTAGTAAATGAAGGTACTTATCTACATTATTTTAAATATTTTAGGTATCAATGACTATTGCAATAGTTTGTCAGTAATGCAATAATTCAACTATCACAATGCTTGCTATCACAATGGTAAATTTGTGCTCCAATATGATGTGACAGCCCTAGAACAAATAAATGCTTTAATATAGTTAAAACTGAATGTTTTATTCCAGGTGAGACGATTAATGAAAAGGACAAGTGTAAGGACTGTAAAGGCAAGAAGGTGATCAATCAAACAAAGATCCTGGAGGTCAATGTGGACAAGGGCATGAAGAACAACCAGAAAATAACCTTTAGATGGGAGGGCGACCAACTGGTATGCTTTCTAACACTGTATTTAAATTGAACTCAATTCTAAGCTCCATTGTTTTTGGTAAAGTTGCATTTGAATTGAACACGATTCTAAACTCGATTTTGGTTGGTCTATTGATTGCACTAAATGAGGATATGATTTCTTCTTGTGACATATTTGTAGAATAGTGTTAAAGAATGATATAAGTTTTATATGGCTGTCCTCCACCTGTAGCTGTTCAATGTCTGTATCTTCGTAATTAGAGGGTATGTTTTGTTAGGGCTGTTCCAGAATTAGCCATGTGGGAGGAAATGGGGGCACTTTTCAGAGACCCCACCAACCATCAAATATCAAAAGAGATTTAATATTCATGAAATGGTGTGCAGATCTGGTTTTAACCCCACAACCCATGATATATTAATACAGTTGTCTCCCACCTCCACCACATGATTTATTATGGAATAGCCCTTAGGAACTCCTCTGATATATGAAGCATTGCATTTTTTTTTTGTCGCTTGACCCATTATTGGTTATTAGATAATTACCATTGTTTCTAAGTTTGTGTAGATCTATGATTTACACTTTATAGGGTTGATGCTTGAGGGTAGAGGTTTTGTCAGACAACCAACTTAAAAAAGTTTTAGTTCAGATATTGCTATAGCCCTTGACTGCATTACACATTCATTCTTGTAAGTTGAGGTTATACCAGATTCACATTATGTGCAGAGTGTTATGACATTTTATTCTAGACTGCTGATATTATAGGGTAATTTTTAACAGTAACTACTAAAATTAGAACTAACCTAGAACACTGCTGATAAAATCTCAGCAGATCTGGGTGAAATTCTCTCTAGTGTGTCACATCTGATATTATTTGAAACACTTGTAAATTAGCTACTTATGCAATATGATTACATACTTCTTCACTATTACTAACGTGTGTAGAATCTGACAGCGACCAGTAGAAGGTCAGGTGCAGATGACCTTGTATTCACCAATCAAATCGCTGCTTACCAGATTCTGGAAGTTAAAAGCTAATTTCGATTGTTTCTACACTTGTCGTTAAACCAGAGTAAAGTAGTGAGAAACCTGAACGACCGTATACAAAAATGGCGGCACCCAGTTCAGCAGACTCTACGCCAAGGCGTGTGTTATTTTGTGACATTATCTGTTTGATTTGTAGTTTTTCGTTTGTCCGAAAGAAATAACAACTGAAGAATAAGAAATTATCAAAAAATATACTAATCAAATTGTCATATAACGCCCTGAATGATTTTCTCTTCTTCGCTTCGATCTGCTGCCATTTTTGTTCGTCTACCAAACACTGTTACAAGGTGCATTTTGATTGGCTGTTCATTTCCTAGATATGGAAATAATAAAGGTCATCTGCACATGACCTTCTACTGGTTGTTGTCAGATCCTACACACGAAAGTAATAGTGAGGATCTGTATTTTAATCAGATTGGCTACTTCTGAAACATCCTACTCTCTATTTTAACAGTAGTAGTAAATAATTAAGATCAGTAATTCAAAGAAGATAGCCAGAACAACATTTCAGAGTATTACCAAGGCTTAAGGCAGTTTTGTTACTGTGTTACATTAAGTTTTCATCAAATCATGTTTACACTTTGCTGTCTTGTTTGTTACAGCCGGAGATGGAACCTGGCGATGTTATAATTGTGCTGAAGCAACAGGAACATGAACTGTACACACGTGACGGAGAGAATCTCTACTGTACTTACAATCTTAGTCTTACAGAAGCTCTCTGTGGTTTTCAGTTTACACTGAAACATTTAGATGGTCGAGATTTACTCATCAAAAGTCCCCCCGGTGATGTTATACATCCAGGTAATGTTTTTGCTATTTTGTTGGGTTTTCCCTTGAAATAAACAACACTAAGACACCTTTCTAAAATAAGGTGTTTTCTTATGTTGAGACTTTTTAGTGCATTACACTTAACTGATGGTAAAATCAGGAAAGTTTAATGCTACACTATTCAATATCTAAAAAATGAAATCTTTAAGGTAACGGTAATCAGAAAAAATCAATTTATCCTTCGATTAGTTTTGTCAGAACTGTATTGCACCAAAAAAGTTACTATTATCACATGTTGGGTGTTTAAAGGAGCTGTCAAGTGCATAAAAGGAGAAGGAATGCCTCTTTACAAGAGCCCGTTCGATAAAGGAGACCTTTTAGTCAAGTTTGATATCACCTTCCCACCACAGAACTTCGCACCAGCACAAAAGTTAGAGGTAATGGCAGTTTGTATAGATAGCATTGGCCATCCAGTATAGAATTGGAATGGTGATTTGATATGAAGTTCAATATTTAGTTATTGCATTTCATATTTAAAATTTATGGGAAAAAAAATTGCTTTTATTGACTGTAAGTCAGATGAAAATGGTTTTGTGTCTATTGAAAATTTGAAATTCATGTATGTATGACAAGAACTATACAAAACCATATTATATCATTATACCAGATGTTACCTTTGCAGCTGTTTAAATGTAAATCAGTTTAGTATTTTCAAGTATTACAATGACCGTTTTGTGTTTGTTACAGAAACTTGAGAAACTTCTCCCACCAAGGCCTAAAGTTGAAATCCCAACCGGTGAAGATGTAGAAGAAGTGAACTTGGTAGATTTGGACGATACGCGAGGAAGTGGTCGTCGTGGTGGAAGTGAGGCTTATGAGGAGGACAGTGATGATGAAGGCGGTCCAGGGGGACCAAGGGTTCAATGTGCACATCAATAACACACAAACATTTAGTTATCTAATGTGTATGTGGATGAATGGTAGGGAGAAATGTAAACGAGTGTGTCGACAAAAGTTGGGAGAGAAGTGACAGGCAAGTTTTCGACTGCCAAGGTTCCAATATCAAGAGAAAACAGTCTCAAAATCGCACAAGTCAGATTTCATTGACAAGTCAAATGTCTTATTTAACCAGTATCTGAAAAAGAAATGGCTTTTCATTTGATTTTATGGCTGTTACTCTTTGATATTGTAACCATACTTGAAGAGATCAATTTTACTGTTGTCAGCTGTGTTTTGAATATTTATGATCTATACTTGTAAATGTGATGATGTCATTACATATACTGTGACTTTTGAAGTGACATTTTTTAAAAATTGAACAACTTTTTACAGTTTGTTCCTTATAGATTGAATATAAAATGTTTCTTTTATCAAGATTCTATCAGTGCATTTTAACCATTTCTCTGGTAGCCTCATTGAATGTTCATCCATCATTACCTTATGTATGTTTTGGTTCATGAACAACTATATGCACGACATTTCCTTTGTCATCAGCTACCGTACTTTTTTGTGTACATGGAGATCTGAACATTCTATAATTTTAGCCTAAAGCATGTTGAATAGCTTACCTTGTACATCTAAACTGCATTTATATTACAAATTCAAAATCGAACATATTCCTGAAAGTGCTGTCAGATAAGATATTACTCTAAATAATCCTGTCAGATAGGTTGGTTCTTAGAATTTGATTTTTTCCCCAAACATTTTTGTCATGACAATATTCTTTTAATGCATAATTATATTCATTATTATTATCCATTTACGAGTTGTGAAGTGTGATCATGCATCTGACAATAGTGATAGTGAATTAAGTTTCATCCGCGGGATCATTGACATAGCTTACAGCAATTTACAGTGACAGAACAGGTTACATCTGATATAAAGCAACATTTCTAAATTCTCTTGCTACAAATTTTAATTCCAAAATAAAATGATCATCCAAACCATTTGAAAAAAAAAAATCTACTTTGAAAAGTTAACTCCCTTATATTTTTTTCCGCGAAGAGGGCAAAGCACAAGGATAGACAGTTGGCATATATAATGTCTGTCAAGCTGGCCTATTGTGGCTAGAGTTTACTTTTGACTATTAACATATTCAGATGTTGTTCTAGTTAAAGGAGGAAACATCATTAATGATGAATGTACAGATACTGCGGGAGGAAGAAGCACAGAGTTTATCATAAGATACTACTGATTGTTCATTTCAGGGAATATTAGAAAAAGATTATGTTGAAATGTTGTTTTAAATAATACCCTTTAGTTTTTTAGTTGCCCGAATTGCCAGTTTCGTTTTTGTCTTTATAAAACTTGGTAAAAATGTGAATGTCCTTGTTTCTATTCCTTTATATGTAATGAACAATATGCTTTCAGCCTAATGAACATGGTTTCAGGAAATTTAATAAAATGCCGGGGATTCACACCAAGTAGATTATGTACGAGTTTATCTGAAACCATTCCAATTTACAGATCAGCCAGTCTGGATGCACAATAACATTGTATTCAAACAGGATATACTTGTACGGTATCCTGTCAATTGTAAATTATATTGAGCAATAAAATATTGGAACTTTGTATCTTTTGAATGTTATGAATTAGAGTTCTTTTCTTCATAAATATGCATGTTTTAATGCATCTTAGGAAAAATTTTGTTGGTAAAAAAGTTGCTGAAAGTTTTCAATTTGCGCCCATTTAAAAAGAAAAAAATTGCCGCCTCCCCCTGCTTATTTAGTAACACAATGTTCGTAGTATTGGTAGTAGTCGCAGAATGATAGAGTGTAAAGGTATTGTCTGCATTATTGACATGACCTTTCTTGTGTTTTGATGGAGATACAATTCAACATTTAAAAGAGATTGTGGAGTGCTGAGGATATGATTCTGCTAGTAGTTATGGCAAGGGCTCTTGTCTTCAGTAATTATTGTAAGAGGAAGGTGGGATGCACCTTTATTTATATATCATGGATGGTAGGGTTAAAACCAGATCTGCCTATCATAACTTATGTTAATCGCTGAATATTTAGTGGGTGGTTGGGGTGTCTGAAAAGTGCCTCCCACTCCTCCTATATAGTTGATTCTGGAATAGCCCTATTAAGTGCATCTGTTTCCTAAATGGTTTCGCATTAACAAAACTGGCCCTCTGATCAGTAGACCCAAGAGGAAAGCTTAAGTTAGGTTGTTAGTGTGGGACAGAGTAGATAATTATATTTGGAACTATTGTTTCGCTTAAATACCAGTTATATTTCGCAACAATTGCTTCACTCCAATGCCAACAGGATAAATGTGGACTTTGTATTGTGGTTTTTGTGTTTGTCTACCCTGCTTCAGTTCTGTATGTCGGCATGAGTAGGTTATTTGATGTGGATCAATTTCCACCAGGAATATTTGTTGTGAAGTTTTCAAAGGCTTGTGTTGCCATGTACTAAACTGAAACCTTTTACCACATTATTTGTCTTGTAAGGTATTGTATATATTTTTTGTTTTTACATAAAAACCTGATGTCTGATAGAAATAGACAAGGCTGTGGGATTCATTGATGTCCTTATTTATTATTTAAGAATCCACAGTTGGTTTCTGATACTATAAACATTACTTCATCAAACTTCATAGCCCCTGTGATCCAAGTACTGTAAAAGTTTAATTTTTAACGGTGTGGACATTTTTGCTAATTTCGCTGGCATTAAATCTCTGCGAATATATCCACATGCCGACATATTCAACAATACTCAAACTCTACAGTGTGTAATATTATTATAGGTACATAATGCAAAACAGCATGACAGCAGAGCGAAAATTTTCACATTGCAAACAGTTTGGAGGCTGACTAAGCGAAAAAATCCATGTTCAAAAATATTGACTTTTACAGTATACTGGTAGGGGGTAATGGCAGATAATCAACCAGCATATTTACATGTTAACCTTTATTATTAGATGTCATCAGAGTATATACAATGTATGAGACAGGTAGACATCCACCTTTATAATTAACCATTTTACAAAAATATAATAAGTTAATGTTTAAAACTAATATATCAGAATAACATGAAAAACAAGCCATTTCACAATGGTGAATTTCTAAACTGCAGTATAAGTTTTGAAATATACACTTTATGTATGTAAAAGCCCAATATGCATAACTTCAGGAAGTTTTTCGAGTTTCTGAAAAATTCTGAAAAAAAGATCCAGTTTGATAACCATGCAAAAAAAACCCTAAAGTGAAGTAAACCTGAGCGATAACTGACAAGAAACTCTTGAAAGAAAAGTCCAAATAATTGAAAATAACTCAGGTGGGGGCCCACTTTAACAACAAGCTGAAGTTAGAAGACAGTTCAAAATGGACGTGTATTTACAAATGCTGAGTTTCAACTGCTTATGTACTGGTAACCGTGTAAGAATTCATCTTGGATATTGCTAATATCAGTTAATCTAAATATAATAAGTTATTAGGCTTAACTTTTGCTTCAAGTTTTGCCGAAAGTTACGTATACTGGGCTTTTATACTTTCTACCTGTTTATAACATGTCTGTCTTTGAAGTCAAATTTGAAGCTTTTTTAGTTCAAGCCAAATTTACATATTAAGTTACCATGGATATCTGTTCTCTATTATATTTGGGTAAAATTCTCAATTCTTGAAGGAATATTCCTGTATCATACTCATGGTGTTTATATATTTTCTTCAGAAGTCTGAGATGTCTTCACGGAAATGGTCGGGGGAGAATCCTGCATGTATCTTAATTATGCTAATATACCCAGTACCAGTATTTTAAGTGGCCATATACATTTTAGTCAACAGCACAAGTGGGACATAAGGAAATGGTTAAAAAAACGTTGGTTATATAAACTTGTTTTTACATTACCATATCATGTATGTATATTGTTCATTGTCTTTCCTGTGTATTTTACCATAAATCCCACGTAAAATAGTATACTATTATAATATCTTGGACGAATTCACATTGTCTGGCAAAAGTATACACTACAAGCAGCTAGATGCTTGATACCTTTTACAGCAATATCAGATGAAAAGTTCCTCACTAGTATTTACTCCTATAAATGTATGCCAAGACCTATGATTCCATTGACAAAAACAGTGTATGAAAAAACTTTCTTTTTGACATCTGTCATATGTGTTTATCTTTGTAAAGTAATTTAAAAGTAAAACAGAAAGTGAGATCGTGGACTATTTCTACTTCATCTTCAACAGTAAACCCGAATGTAGCCATAGTTTTGCCTTTGGCTGTAGTTCTGCTCATTAACTTTTTTAACGGGTAGAGATATTGATTTGTAATTTGGTATGTTGGTGTATAATGATAGATCCAGGATAAGCTCTGATTGATTGGGGAAGGTGCACTTTCTTTCTTTTTCCCAGAGTTATGGCCACATTTAACTGAGCATTTTAACCATTTTTTAGCAAAAACTTTTGATCTGCTTGTCTAACTCCAGTGGAAATTGAAGAAAAGAGAGGTTTTTTTTAAAATAAATGTGTAAGGAAAAAAAAATACAAAACCTGTAGACTTGTATGTGTTTTGTACTTTCTGTTTAGCTCACAACACTTTGGCTTCCATGACAGATTTGAACAATTGAATTAATAACAAAATGACACTTCTGTTTGCTTCAGAAAACAATGTGCCTATATATATGCGCACTTGAACACACATTCACAAATTGTATGTGCATTCTCTAGTATTAACAATACTGTCATTTATCTTCTATCTCTCCATATAGCTATGAATTAAAAAGAAAAGAAATGTTTGTGCTAATTCTCAGTATTTAATTGGCTTTGGACATATTTTTAGCCTTTGTCGACCAATATACTTACGGTAACAAGATTGTGAAAGGTTAGGAGACGAAAATTTACAAATGCACCAAAAGAAATCAATGACACAAAAAAACTCTATGCTTCTCTTTGGTTGTCAATGGGGTTTGTGTTACTTTAAAACATGAGCAGGATCTGCTATTCTAAGGTATCATGTCAAATATTTGTGAATGTCTTGGATATTGGAGAGAGAAATTGATAAAAGAATAAACAAGATGCACCAACATTTTGTTTTCTGTTTTCATCTGTTAAATTATGTATGATTGAGAAGCACTGCTGTAAAGCAAACATTGAAAAGGGAAAAAAGAAGAAAGCTATTGAAGTTTTGTCTGATGTGATGGAGCTTGAGTGCATTTCAATACTGGGATTCTACACACAAGATCAAAAGTTCTTTCAGCTAGACTAACAATTATGAAGCAAGTTATATCAATCACTCATGTACGCCCGGATGTTGGCATGCGAGTGGTCTTATTGTGGGAGGAAACCAGAGTACCCAGAGAAAACCTATGTGGATTGGCAGGTAACTCCATTCCTTTTCACGTCTTGTCAAGTGCTCTATCCACTGCATCCCCTTCCCCCTTTCATATGGTAACAATAAGGACCTCTTCACATTCTTGTTATCAACATTTATGGATATTCTGTTTCAAAAAAATTCAGGGTACAAAGAACATATATTTGCTATGTCCATGTATGTGTCAAGTCCATGCATGTGTATGATCCAGTCCATGTCACAGCCACTATTCATGTATCCACTTCATGGGAAGACAATATTTCACAAAACCTAGGACACTTTGACCCAGGTCTCTTATCTCGAGTAATGAAATAATGGGTATACCTTTTACTGCTTCATGGAAAGGACATCAAACTTTGTAAATATGAACTTCATAGGAAGGTTAGATATTGAATCCGAAATTAAGTCACTGTGGCCGCAATTTTATTTCTAGTGCATTCGTACTGAAATAATGGTTTTCAGTGTATTTAATTTAAAGAGAATTATTATCTTGGTAGCTCATGTTCACTTATGTGCATCTGGAGGTCACACCCTATAAACTTTCATGAATGGGTTTCAAAGTTTGCAGGGTTTCTGTTAAGCCGGGTGATGTTTCGGCTTAAATCTTCTTATTATGTCTCCCCTTCGTGTGAAGGAAGACATATTTTATTAGTACCGGTTCTGGTTCTTCTAATAATTCTTGTTCGGATGATAACTTTTAAATCGTTGAAAGTATATTGATAAAAATTTTAGCATACCTGCATCGCCCATAGATGATGTGCAGTGCACTTGTCAACTAATAAGCCAGTGTGACCTTCACCAAAAGGTCAGATAAAAAATGTACTACTTTTTCAAACAATTAAAGGGGTACACCAAGGTGATGCAATCTCATCCTCACTGTTTAATCATATACATGTTACAATATTTGACCAAACCTCAAGGTAATTAGGGCACATCTTGGATGCGAGTTCCATACATTGTAATTAACTTGTCCAACTGTCTGTCAAGTTTTTACCAATTGATATTTTGTCATGACACTATGAAGGAAAGTTGGTCAGCTAGAATAAAAAAAAAGATGTCCACTGGCCAAACCTCAAAGTCACTGAGTCAAAGGTCAAGGTCATAGGAAAAGGTCAAATTTTACATTTATTAAGTGCTTAACATTTTGTTGTGACATTATGAAGGAAAGTTGGTCAGAATAAATAAAGATTATAAGGGGAGACATGTTTTTGTTCACTAAAACAAGTCTCTAGTTTTAATTTTCTTTTTCCACACACAACAAATTACTATGTCTTCAATATAACTATAAATTCCCACTATAAAAGTTGTGACATAATATATTATCCTCACTCGGAACTCTTGTACATTTTCAACAGAAGCAATTAAGCTTACCAAGGACGTTGAAAACCATCATTTTTGTTTGGTAAAGAGTTATAAAATGTGGAGGCAGAACGTCCCATTTCTGCTGGTATTGGTGTTAAAAATGCATCATTGTTTTGCTTTTCTAGATATGTTTATATATGCTAAACCAACCAAATTACACGTCCTGTAGCTGCAAATTTTGCGATCCAGTGTCTTTTGCAATTCTCTTGACAAAAAAAGGTCCATGTTAGTTTTGCATCATGGGGCAGAGACTGTTTTCATTTTCTAATGCTACTTATTAAACTAGAGAGTTAAGTGGTCTTTCACCATTTGTTGGGTCAAGGGAACTCCATGCTGTTAAAATGAAAGGTTTGGCCCTTCTGGAGAAAAAAATATGATAAGAAAAAATAAAGGTCATTCATAAAATCCATTATTAAGATTAAGTACTTGACAAGTACCATTTGTTTAAGCATTTTGTACATTAGTACAACTTAATACAATTTATTATATCTCTAGATACTGTGTCAATCTAAGGTTTAGCAACATTATTGGTTTGTTTAGATCTGTTTAAACTGTTTTAAAGAAGACAAACAGTTGAGGGTTGTCCGAGTCTCAATAACCGCTGCTACAAGTAGTAAAGTTTCTTACCATTCTGACCATGTTCACATCCTGATTCAATTTTAATGACGTGGTATAAAGAGAACAGACTGAAGATAAATATGACATTATTTTACTAGAATATCAAATAAAAATATGTACATGTATAAAACTGACAATGAAAATAACCAAACAGCAGAGAAACAATGAAAATATCACATTGATGGTGGCACTAGGACAGAATGGGTTTTTTTTCAGGATAAACTATAGTAGCATAGATGTGTTTTGCTGATTATATCAAATCTAGGTATACATTGGGCAGAGAAGCAATACCTGTATATATATGCCGTATTGGTTTCTACCCCTGGCAGCAGGAGAATAAAATCAAAGATAAATTTCTACATACACATCTCATATAGGAATTTGTCAAATGTACATGAATTCATGGGACAATGTTTTTTTTTTTTATAAAAATAAAGATTTAAATCTAAAATGATCCAATTATTAATTACAAGAGACTAGTCATTTCCACAGTATTATGTTCATATGGCACAAGCTGTATATATAAGAAGCTATACAAACCATCAACTTGTAAAAATACTACCCTATTGCTTTTATAAACAGACAGAAAATGTCCTTTGTGATACATACCATATGTAATAAACTAAATTTCAGCTTATATGTACAACAGACCACAGTGTGCTTTGACAATTATTTCCCAGTAAATATAAAACTTTAACCTTTTTTTTATAAGCGATGACTTATAATGTATGTTCTGAATATACAGTCTATATAAGGACCTGTTCATAATCACTGTGACAAATTTCGGTTTTAATCAAACAACCTTAACAGACAAGCAAAAATTTAATAAAAGTTCTTCTTTCTTCAATTAAGAATCAAATGGAACCTGTCACTTGTATGAACAGTGTTTTGCAGTTTCATTGCAACAATAACAGTCTCAAGCCAGTTTCTGGGTTTCCTGAGGAAGAGGCACCTGAGGCCTGTCACGGCCTTCCTCCATAATTGCCTCGATTTCCTCCACGGTCCTAGGGACACAGGTGAGGCATTCCATTCCGTCCTCTGTAACTGTGATGTCATCCTCAATCCTCACCCCTCCAAACCCCCGGTACCGGTCAATTTCTTCCCTCACCAAAAACTGTCCCTGCTCTGGGCTGTTCAGGGCAGCATCAAGCAGCTGTAACAGTCAAGGAAAACGTCTTCAGCATTTACAAGATTTTCAAGTAAAATTCGAACTGCCATCTTTTACAAGCAAATATCTGTTTGTGAATTCTCGTAGATTCTTTAAAAGTGAGAATTCATATCTTTGAAATATATGACAAACTGTCACATTAGTACCACATTACCATTAGTACATTTCTGAAATCTTTAGAGAACAGGGCTTTTCCAGAATTTATATATGGGAGGATCGGGCGGCACTTTTTAGGAGACCTATCAAATATTAAAAGTATTTAATTATCGAACAGGAAAGTTAGGCCGATCTGGTTTTAACCCAACACCCATCAATGGTATGTTAATTAATACAGGCACCTCCCACAATTAATTATGGAATGTAACACGGACAGCAAACACCTGCTTTTTATCCGTGATTATAGAGCCTTAGCAACCAGCCAATATCGTTCTCAACTCCCTGGGGAGCATACAACTGGTGCTGCCATTTTGGTGCTCATAGGTATCATTCTACAATTTCTAGCACTGCCCAACCACATACTCATTTACAGCTGAGTAGACTGACATGAGTGGAGTAAAGTTACTATCTTACTCAAGGATACAACACAAATGACCTGGACTCGAACTCACAACCCTTCGATCACGAGCCTGGCATCCTAACACTAGACCACCATGCCTCACCAGGTATGATTATATCAATGTTTGTCAAGTATAGATCTTAACCTACCATACAAAGATTAAGTTGCTTAGGATTTGAGACTTTATGAATACAATGTATTAGATACTTTAAAAATTAGATGTATATTTCTCTGGAACAAAATAATGCTGAATGAAGTTCTAAGCTTTCTAACTTTAACATGTAGGATTTCTGGAAATATTGTAAGTGTAATAATTTCAAATATCTCTATCCCGTTTAATATTGAAACAATTTTACTAGATATACTTTTTAATATTCATTTTAAATCTAAATTGTATATAGGTATACATTACATAAATGATGATAGTTAGAAGTCCCTATACCTCTACTCACCACATCAATGAAATAGATTCCTGGTTCTACTGTGATGACCATGCGATGGTCAAGTGTACGTACTGTACGAAGTGACCGTAGGCCCGGCTTGTCAATTCGCTCTGTACCCTGGATCCAGAAAATTTCTAATCAATCATCTTCATTTAGTGAGTGGAACTTATCATTACACTCAAGTAAACAACACATGACCCTTCATCACAATACTACTATAATTTGCAAGTTTATATAACACATTTCTCTACATTTTATATTAAACCATCTGATGCATGTATAAGTTTTCATCACAGTGAGTTATATATCATGTGAATGAAGCAGGTATATGTTACACAAAATAGCTTTAAATGTTTAACAAGTTTGATATATTTCTGCTTTTATATTACAACATGCAAAAAATTGTATAATTCAAAAGTTGGTACACACATAAACAGACTAGAAATGTCTGTGAAACATAAATGCCCCCTTCCCCAATATGAAATTAGTTCTTCATGCTTATAACGTATGCAAAGTTTGATGACAATCGGATCAGCAGTTATTTAAATAAGCTAGTTATAATTACATTACCATGGGACGCGACGGGATGGGATGGGAGAGACATGGGTAACACTATATGCCCCCCATTTCAGGGCGGCGCATAAAAAGTGATTGAGATAAAAGAGCTATAAATTGTTTGATATTGTTACACTTGACACATTTCTGCTTCACCTCACCTCAGGGTAGCCTCCCACATCATGTGTGTCCATTATAAATTGTTTAATATTGTTACACTTTACACATATTTCTGTCCCACCTTACCTCAGGGTAGCCTCCCACATAATGTGTGTCTATTATAAATTGTTTGATATTGTTACACTTTACACATATTTCTGTCCCACCTTACCTAATGGTAGCCTCCCACATCATGTGTGTCTATTATAAATTGTTTGATATTGTTACACTTTACACATATATCTGCTTCACCTCACCTCAGGGTAGCCTCCCACATCATGTGTGTCTATTTTAAATTGTTTGATATTGTTACACTTTACACATATTTTTGTCCCACCTGACCTCAGGGTAGCCTCCCACATCATGTGTGTCTATTATAAATTGTTTGATATTGTTACACTTTACACATATTTCTGCTTCACCTCACCTCAGGGTAGCCTCCCACATCATGTGTGTCTATCCCCATGAAGTGTCCAAGTCCATGAGGCATAAACACCGCTCCCAGTCTCACTTTCATCATCTCGTCAACATCTCCCTGTACCAGTCCTATTTTCTTCAGTTCCTCCAGGTGTGTTCGGTCGGCCAGCAGGTGCATGTCTACCCATGATACACCTGTACAGGGGTTATATATGAAAAGTAAGTGATCATTTCAATTTATGAAATTCATTTTACAATTACATTTGGATTGGTTTGGTTTTATTTATTTTGTTTTACGTCCTATTAACAGCCAGGGTCAGACTTTAAGGACGTGTCAGATTTTGGAGGTGGAGGAAAGCCAAAGTACCCGGAAAAAAAAATCACCGACCTACGGTCAGTATCTGGCAACTGTCCCACTTGGCATTCGAAACCCAGAGGTGAACAGCTAGTGGTAGAATGTCAGATTACCTTAACCACTCGGCCACCGCATTTGGAAATTTATTTTCAAAATAAGAATTACAATATAGGATTTGATATTAAAAGAAATCTTATCATTAAAAGAACCAAAAGAAAACACATTTGAATGGGAGACATAACTACTGGTATATTACCTTTCTAACTTATTTCTAATGGAGGATCACTAAACACAGAGAAAAATGACCAAATTATTGATATCAATATATAGGTGTACACAGATTGAGCTAAGTTAGTATTGACCAATGTCACAGTGTAGTCAATACAATTATTATAATATCCTTCTTCATATAGGTCTTTCCCAGAAGTGTTGTTATTCCACTTGATATGCCACAATAGTGGATACAAGATGCACTTCGTGGAAGTGTTTTTTGTGATGATTTGGCACCATGTGACAATTGGATGACGCAATTTCCATTATGACATTATAATTACAAATTCATTTCAAAAACGCTTCCCAATTTTGCCATGATATGGCGAACAAGGCAGATAACAACACTTTTGAGATAGGCCTTTATCTGCATGTGTATGTGCAATAATTTTAAATTGTAACACTGCAATTTTAGGTTTTGTCGCGAGAACAATTTTGTCATTACAAACACTTGGATAAAATCCAGAGGCCACTGTATTAAGGTGGACTTGAGATTTAATCCATGTGTGAGCGACGAGAAAATTGTTCTCATGACAAACCCTGAAAATACTGTGTGATAAACAGTTTATCATCTATATACAACTACCTATATATATCTTCATCTAAGAAACGACGATGTCTCAACACTAGTTTTTAAATAGAGGAATACCATGAACTTTAAAATTAAGTAAAAAAATTATTTGAAAACAGATATTGTCATTGGCTTTCTTATATGCACAATTACGCTTGAAATCATGTGTTTTATTATCAAAATATTTGTTCATAAATTTTTATTGAAATTTGCATTAAAAAATTATTTTCTTATGCTAATCACTTCTTTTGAGATACTTTTTCCAGTTTATGATGTCACATGGCACAAACAGACGTTCCTTTTTGAGAAAATATGTTCCCAAGTGCAGGGAAATGGGAAAATTCTTCAAGTTCTTTTCAAGTCGTTCTCAATTTCTTCTCACACTATTAGCCCATGATAATGAGTTTATCATGTTATCAGTAGGTGGTAGTATATAGATGATAATGCTAGCTGTACCTAGGTCACCAACCAACTCATATGGCCTCAGACCACAATAAAACTTCCGGGTTGTTGTACACGAATGTAGTGCATAAGGACATTTCAGGTGGGTTACTAAATAATTTTTCCTGAATGACCTATGACAGATATGCACAGTTTCTTTACATAGAAATGTTCAACAATATCTATTCTAGTGATTAATTTTTGTTTGACACCGATATCAAGTTTGGTTTTGCAGCAGGACACAGTGAGAGATGAGGCTTGCGCATTGATATTTTGAGATTTTTTGTATTTTCCCATGTAAATGAAGGGTGGTGACACTCAAATAAAAATATCTTTCTAAAATGCCAGTCATGAGGTACTTTCCAGCTCACTGTAGGTTCAGTTTGAATAGAACTACAACATCAAATAAGAACCAGGTCCCGGGCAAATTTTTTAAATATTTTAATTTTTGATTTTCTTTGGTAGTAACATATAGTACAAACAATTGTGGTCTGAGGCCATATCAGCCCAGCAACACTATACAGCGTACCTGTGTATAACCCTGGTTCTGTTAGTTTCAGGAATAAAAAATCACAACAGTAACTTGCCTGGTTTTACTGCAGCCATGACAGCTCTGCTAGACTTTAGGACTGCCTCATAGATGTTACGCTGTTCCTTGGAGAACTTGCCATTGGCTGGGTAGGAACATGTGATGTCTGAGGAATAGCAACAGTATTCACTGCCCATATCGAACAAGCTGAAAAAAGAAGACAGACTCTCATGAAGAGTTATTGTTAAAGTTCTACAATAAAACTGTCTTAAAGTCTGTGACAGACTCACATGAAGGGTAATTGTTAAAATTCTACAATAAAACTGTCTTAAAGTCTGTGACAGACTCACATGAACGGTAACAGTTAAAGTTCTGAAATAAAACTGTCTTAAAGTCTGTGACAGACTCACATGAAGGGTAATTGTTAAAGTTCTACAATAAAAATGTCTTAAAGTCTGTGACAGTAATTGTCAAAGTTCTACAATAAAACTGTCTTAAAGTCTGTGACAGACTCACATGAAGGGTAATTGTCAAAGTTCTGAAATAAAACTGTCTTAAAGTCTGTGACAGTAATTGTCAAAGTTCTGAAATAAAACTGTCTTAAAGTCTGTGACAGACTCACATGAAGGGTAATTGTTAAAGTTCTACAATAAAAATGTCTTAAAGTCTGTGACAGACTCACATGAAGGGTAATTGTTAAAGTTCTACAATAAAACTGCCTTAAAGTCTGTGACAGACTCACATGAAGGGTAATTGTTAAAGTTCTACAATAAAACTGTCTTAAAGTCTGTGACAGACTCACATGAAGGGTAATTGTTAAAATTCTACAATAAAACTGTCTTAAAGTCTGTGACAGACTCACATGAAGGGTAATTGTTAAAGTTCTGAAATAAAACTGTCTTAAAGTCTGTGACAGACTCACATGAAGGGTAATTGTTAAAGTTCTACAATAAAACTGTCTTAAAGTCTGTGACAGACTCACATGAAGGGTAATTGTTAAAGTTCTACAATAAAACTGTCTTAAAGTCTGTGACAGACTCACATGAAGGGTAATTGTTAAAGTTCTACAATAAAACTGTCTTAAAGTCTGTGACAGTAATTGTCAAAGTTCTGAAATAAAACTGTCTTAAAGTCTGTGACAGACTCACATGAAGGGTAATTGTTAAAGTTCTACAATAAAAATGTCTTAAAGTCTGTGACAGACTCACATGAAGGGTAATTGTAAAAGTTCTACAATAAAACTGTCTTAAAGTCTGTGACAGACTCACATGAAGGGTAATTGTAAAAGTTCTACAATAAAACTGTCTTAAAGTCTGTGACAGACTCACATGAAGGGTAATTGTTAAAGTTCTACAATAAAACTGCCTTAAAGTCTGTGACAGACTCACATGAAGGGTAATTGTTAAAGTTCTACAATAAAACTGTCTTAAAGTCTGTGACAGACTCACATGAAGGGTAATTGTTAAAGTTCTACAATAAAACTGTCTTAAAGTCTGTGCCATATATATTACCATTCTGTAATGCCTTGTCCATCCATAATGAGTAGCAATTCAACGGGTCACTGAATAACATCCAGTATCTTTTTTTCAATTTTGAAAATTGTGTCAGTTAATTACACCAAAAACCGTAATTCTTTCATTCTTAAATTGCGCATATAAGAAAGCACCTGTACAAAGTGTTACATTTTACTGATATTACTGTCAGAGATTACAGTGACTTATTTATGGTGAACTGCAATCCCATCCCAATGGTTTAAGTTCTGCATGGTACTAAATGTTATAAACAGGAGGCCCAATGGGCCTGAATCGCTCATCTGCTATGAATCTCACACTTTTAATCTTTTTAAAAGTGAACTACAATACAGACACCATCCTTGATATCCAGGGGTTACATTCACTTACGCTCTCTACATACCTTGAATATGTCATGGCAGTACTGAAGGCTCACCTTGTTGATGAGGCAAGAAGACTGGTTTGACCCTTTGATATACATCAAAAGAACCTCATGGTCACATTATTATATATATGGTAACCACAGGGACATGTATAGACTTATATGATAAAATTACCGATAAATACCTATATATATTGTCAATATATATATGACTTATGGGCGGATTGGTCGAGTGGTTAACACTTCGGCCTTCCATGCAGGCGGCCGGGGTTCGATCCCCGTAATCGTCATACGCATGGAACATTCAGAGAAAGTGCTTTTCTCCTGCCAACACAACTCCAACAACCCAGGTGGAGTATAAAATGGTCTGGGGTGGATGTTGCAGTATCTGTGATGTAGCATTCAAGTGTGGTGGCACTATAAAAGATGCCGTTGGAAACGCGGTCCCACTACAAACAGAACACAATTCATCTCCAGCACACACGCTTACATACACACACACATATGGAGATATTAGCCAGGTGGTATAGGACAAGTAGTTAGCGCCCGATAAGGCAGCTCCTGCGAACTCCTCATAATTGTATATGATAGAACTGTATGTGTTAATTGTATTGATTGTATAAGAATTGTATATCTATGTACTGTAAAGCGCTTTAGAGTGGCTTATGTTAGCTAGATAGGGCGCTATATCAAATATTGTATATTATTATTATTATTATTATTATATAATATATAGGTATTTATCGGTAATTTTATCATATAAGTCTATACATGTCCCTGTGGGGTAACGGTAAAAAATTGACAAGCTTTGATGTTGGTTGCGGCTCCTTTGTAATCCTCAAAAGACAGGCATGCAGCATAGCGATTGGTTAGTTTTTCTACCTTCAGTTTTTGCCATGATGTATTCCAGGGGTATAGAGACCATAGGTGAGGGTAACCTCTGGATATCGAGAATGTACAGATACAGGCAACATATCGGTGTCAGCCGTTTATCCCAGCATTCCAGCATGCGACAGGCCTACTATCAGTACCTGCTGTACCTAGGGCTTATAGTTATTGAGAAACAAGATTTTAAGCCATAAATCCACTGTGATTTGAAAGCAGGTTAAGGTCATTCATTTGAACAAATTTGAAAACTCTTAAATATCCCAGCATGCTGCAAGCCTAATAGCAGTATCAAGGACCATTTGGTTATAGAGCAGTTTTGAAGATTGAAAGACATTTGAACCCGTTGACCTTAAAAATGGATCAAGATCAATCATTTGCATCATTAGCCAGGGTATTTTGGATACTGCGAAGTTGTTTGAAGTGAACTCTTGATATTGGACGACGGACACAGAACATTGGCATCAGCTCACTTGTTCTTCTGACAGGTGAGCTAAAAGCTGGAGAGAAGAATTGCTACATACCACATGTCTCCATTGCTGACCTGTTTGGAGTTGGGAGCTCCTGCATGGCCATAGTGTAATACGGATCCATTGTCACCCCTACAATCAGTAAAAACAAGCATGATATGTCTTTCTGTCAAAAGGATACATCTTGTACTTTAAACACATGTCTGATCATACTGCTTACCAGAATAAGAGAGATTAATTGTAATCTATCAATTGCTATATTTCATTAAATATCTTTTGTTCATTATACTGACAACAGGTGAACCAACAAGCACAGCCTCTATCCCTGTCACATTATACTGACAACAGGTGAACCACCCAACACAGCCTCTATCCCTGTCACATTATACTGACAACAGGTGAACCACCCAGCACAGCCTCCCACCATGTCACATTATACTGATAACAGGTTAACCACCCAGCACAGCCTCCCACCATGTCACATTATACTGACAACAGGTGAACCACCCAGCACAGCCTCCCACCATGTCTTATTATATTGACAACAGGTGAACCACCCAGCACAGCCTCCCACCATGTCACATTATACTGACAACAAGTGAACCACCCAGCACAGCCTCCCACCATGTCACATTATACTGACAACAGGTGAATCACCCAGCACAGCCTCCCACCAAGTCACATTATACTGACAACAGGTGAACCACCCAGCACAGCCTCCCACCATGTCACATTATACTGACAACAGGTGAACCACCCAGCACAGCCTCCTACCATGTCACATTATAATTTGTACAGAGGAAGGTTATATATTTATATAAATGTTATAACAAAGGCCACATATTAAACTTGTACCAATATTTTACCTTCTTTGTGAGTTTTTCATGTTCACACTGAGACTTAAGCTTGGGATAATATATGTTCTTTAGAATAAACACTCTGTTTGATATGGATAAATATCATATTTACTGAAAGTCCACTCCGTATATATGAGAGTGTGCATGCGTACAATGTATGTGCCGTACTTACGATCCACAAACCCCGTGCCCCCATGCTAGGTGCCTTGTACCCCCACTATAGTAGCAGAAGTGTTGGAACACACTGAAAGTAAAGGCAGACCTACGGTAACTTACGTTCCACAGATACATGTATAAGCCTGATGCCGCATCCCACCATTGAAGTAACAGTAATGGCGAAATATGCTGTAATACAGAAAATGGTTTGGTCATTCCATAGAATGATTATAAATACAAGATGGAGTTTGATATCAATTATCACCATACTTGGTTTTTATTTTGTGGACAAGCACTTGAGTTAGATAAACCTGACATTCAAAAGACAACCATACAAGTTATATGCTGAAAGTTATCACAGAGGTTGTTTTTTTCTGTTTCTGAAATGTTTTACCTGGCATAAAATTATAATTTAATTATAACATTACTATAAATGAATATAAAAAATACAGTTTTGTTAATACCTTTAAGATTATTTTAAAACAATTATGAAACAAGTTATCCAACTTATATTGATCACTCTTGTTGGCATGGATGTTAGTTGCGAGGGGGTCTTATCTCAAAAATCAACAAAATGAAACTATTCCTGACAAAGTGTTGAGTGTTACCTTTCTAACTGGTACTCATACATTCCTGGACGGATACTTCTCATTACCTGTGAGGGGAAAGACGAAACTTCCTGTTTTATAGATATTTTAATATCAATCTGACTATCCAGATATTTAGCATTAACGACATTAATGACATCAAACTTGCTTTCTGATATTCAAATGGGAACTCTTTGTAAGTATTTTTTGTTCAATGCTTGAGGAATATTTTGTCACAATATAAGCGAGGCCATACTCTAGATCTCCATTTCTAAAAAAATCAGTTCCAATTCACCGAAGGATGCTTCAGACCATATTTGGTCAAAATAGGGCAGGTGAGCTAAACAGTGAATGACAGACAGGTGCATATATATATATGTCAAACAGACAAAAGGGGGATAATTGAAACCTCTGCCCCAATTTCAATGAAAGGTTAGTGTATAAAAATATTATTTAGTGATAGTTGTAGACTAATTCAGGCATGATTTTGCAACAAAAAAAAATAGCTGAATTTTTGAGAAAAAATTGGGAACCCTCAAAACGAGTATATTATTTGTATATTCCATGTCAATATATGACTTTGGTATTTCTTAAATTTAAAGATGAATATAGCTGAACTCAGCTAATTAGCCGAAAAAGAATCATGTCCGCTAATTGTTATCCCCCCAAACCCCCTACAAATATTGTCAATTATCTTCTACCCCCTACCCAGCCAACCATACATTTAATCATAATGTCTCCTTAAGCTATACTTCAAAATATACAGTAACTCAGTAGATGTAAGGTAGATAACTCAGTAGATGTAAGGTAAATAACTCCGTGTATCTACCTACTATTACTGCACAGCAGGAGCCCGTATACAGACCGTGAGGGAACAGGGATTTTCTTACAGTAGAATTTCGGTCCGCAAAAGAGACCCATTTCCAGCAAAAAATTTAGCTAAAATTCCCAATTTTCTTATTAAAATTCTAAACTGGTTAATACATTTGTTTTATTATGTGCCAGTAGCTGACTTATACACAGTTATCATTCATTAGATGTTGAAAAATTGGATACAAATCGACTTTCATGTTTCGTCCGAGTTTCTTTTTACCTTTCCATAGTGTATAGTGTAACAACGTTTTGCAGCATATGATTTGCGACATCTTAGCCGATTTACAGCAGGAAATTTGTACCACATGGTTTATTTCTAATTCTGACATTTTTCCCAATTTGACCTTATATCGCGTAAAAATTCCCAATACAATGGACCCTAACGAAAAAACTGAAGGAAAATTCCCGGGGAAAACTTAGTTAAGTACATGAACAGTTTGTACCTCCTTGTGAGCCTCACTGCTGAGTCTGTTACTGTAGCGTAGAACCTCCAGCTCCTCATCTGTCTTGAAGACACGGCTATATATACAGGTAAAAGAAATGTCATTTCTTTTTTAGTTGTTGAAGATTTAAACAATTAAATCATACATAAATTTAAACTATACAGTAAAACTTTTATAACCAATCTCTGGTCCCTATAAACAATCTTTTGTTATACATAGATCACATACAAATATTATGGTGCTTTGCGGGGAATGAAAAACACTATAACCATGAATTTGTTGTAAGCATGTTCATTATAAACATGTTTTACTGTAATTTAGAACATCTTTTAATTGTTTTCACACAAAATCATACATAATAATTACGTAACAAAAAAAACCTGTGTGGAAAATGTTTTACAAAACAATGACGTAAACAGTTACAACATACCATTCCATAATCTGAGGATGAAGTGCTGTGTTGTCCACTTTAAACCTGCATTATTAAATAGAAAAAAAACATCTGTTATATAAAGCAGGAGTTACTTACCAAGTAAACTCTTTAAAACCTTTGTGTGGAATTGAAAATTCCATCAGGTTCTACTGGATGAATACCAGGGCTTTTATTTTGCTCCTACACCAAAATATTATCTACCTTTAACAAGTACCGGTATGGAACTTTTTCTCATATTTTTCCAAACAAATGAAAGTTTAAAACATTTAAATTTTCACTGCAAAGCCAGTCTTGAAATATCAACTGTGCTATGCTTACTTTCTAAGATATAGATCTCCAAATAATTTTATCTAGATTGGTTTCTAATTATATATCTCAGAAACCATCTCTTTTACGATATTCTATCATCCTTACATTACCTAAGCTATCAAAAGGACGCAAAGCCTAAATAAAACCAAATCAAATTTCTAGATTCTAAAAATAAGGTTTCCAATACCTTGATCCCAAATTTATTTTTACTCAGATTTTTATTGTAAGTCTTCAAGGTCCCAAACATCTTTAAACAAACTTTCCCTCTATTAAACCTATCCACTGTTGAAGACTGACATTTATAACAGGCTAGGATGGGAATTTACCTGGTGTCCGACTGCTAGATAGACAATGTATATCGGTTATACTTACTCACTGATTCCATCAAAGGCGGCCTCTCTAGTGTATTTACTACTGTCTGTGTCCATACCTCTCTGTAATACAAAACATCACCCATGGTTTACCACTATACATGTATATATATATAGCTGTCCTGCATTGGCCGTTTTCGAAAATATTTGTCTACTCTGTTGGAATTTGCACTTTACAATCAATAAAATGTATACCAAAACATGCACCCCCCATCATTTTTTTACAGTGTCTTTTTCTTATACATAATATAATGCTTACATAAATCAAACCTGTCTGTTTATTATAATCAACCCAGTACAAAATACAGAAGATACAAGATTTATTCAAAGTTATATAATTATGTTTAACAGTAAACAGTATAGCTCTGAACTGTAGAACCATTTTATACGACTAAACATGAGTAAATTACACAGAGAACAAGAGATCACAGTATGCATGTGAAATTAAAATGAAAATGGCTTAAGGGAAAGAAACAGCAGTCGAAAAAAGAATACATAAATACATTTAAAACAAGATAATTCAACGAATTACAGTCCCCCACCGGGTTGTTATCTCGAGATCCAATAGCAATGAGTGTGAATCTCGAGATGCAATAAGGTCATGTATTTTCTTCAATGTATTGAAAGGTGAAGATGTAGTTTACAGAGACCCGCTTCTATACAGGAACCATCCCATTCTCACTAAATACATGTACACTGTAGGTATACTCTATAAATGATCTCTATATAAAGGACACAAGTCTATGAAGGACACCTTTAGTTTTTCTATTGGGTATCCTTTATAGACAGGTTTTACTGCAATAGACATGAAATTGTAATAATAATAACAAGATGTTGTTTGTTATGCTTACATTGAATTCAACAGTACTGTATATTGATTAAATGGTGATCTGAGAAGAACACAGGTTTGTTTGTCACTGGGAATAATTTGGATGAGAAGACCAAGTCAAGAATTCCTCCAAGTATTAAGTTCTAGTGCTTTATAGTGTAGGAGATAGAGCCCGGACAAACTTTTACTTTAATGTAGGTCAGAGGTCAAAATATAGCAAAATAAAGGTCACAGTGACCCGGTTTTGGTACGCGACACACCGCCTTCCCACAAGGAACCATACTACCAAGTATTAAGTTCTAGTCCTTTATAGTGTAGGAGATAGAGCCCGGACAAACTTTTACTTTAATGTAGGTCAGAGGTCAAAATATAGCAAAATAAAGGTCACAGTGACCCAGTTTTGGTACGCGACACACCGCCTTCCCACAGGGAACTATACTACCAAATATAAAGTTCTAATCCTTAATAGTGTAGGAGATAGAACCTGGACAAATTTTTCTTTCTTTAATGTAGGTCAGAGGTCAAAATATAGGTCACAGTGACCCGATTTTGGTACGCGACACACCACCTTCCCACAAGGAACCATACTACCAAGTATTAAGTTCTAGTGCTTTATAGTGTAGAAGATAGAGCCCGGACAAACTTTTACTTTAATGTAGGTCAGAGGTCAAAATATAGCAAAATAAAGGTCACAGTGACCCGGTTTTGGTACGCGACACACCGCCTTCCCACAAGGAACCATACTACCAAGTATTAAGTTCTAGTCCTTTATAATGTAGGAGATAGAGCCCGGACAAACTTTTACTTTAATGTAGGTCAGAGGTCAAAATATAGCAAAATAAAGGTCACAGTGACCCAGTTTTGGTACGCGACACACCGCCTTCCCACAGGGAACTATACTACCAAGTATAAAGTTCTAATCCTTAATAGTGTAGGAGATAGAACCTGGACAAATTTTTCTTTCTTTAATGTAGGTCAGAGGTCAAAATATAGGTCACAGTGACCCGGTTTTGGTACGCGACACACCGCCTTCCCACGGGGAACCATACTACCAAGTATTAAGTTCAAGTGCTTTATAGTGTAGGAGATAGAGCCCGGACAAGCTTTTTCTTTAATGTAGGTCAGAGGTCAAAATATAGGTCACAGTGACCCGGTTTTTGTACGCGACACACCGCCTTCCCACAAGGAACCATACTACCAAGTATTAGGTTCTAGTCCTTTATAGTGTAGGAGATAGAGCCCGGACAAACTTTTACTTTAATGTAGGTCAGAGGTCAAAATATAGCAAAATAAAGGTCACAGTGACCCGGTTTTGGTACGCGACACACCACCTTCCCACAAGGAACCATACTACCAAGTATTAAGTTCTAGTCCTTTATAGTGTAGGAGATAGAGCCCGGACAAACTTTTACTTTAATGTAGGTCAGAGGTCAAAAAATAGCAAAATATAGGTCACATTGACCCGGTTTTTGTACGCGACACACTGCCTTCCCACAGAGAACAATACTACTAAGTATTAAGTTCTAGTGCTTTATAGTGTAGGAGATAGAGCCCGGACAAGCTTTTTCTTTAATGTAGGTCAGAGGTCAAAATATAGGTCACAGTGACCAGGTTTTTGTATGCGACACACTGCCTTCCCACAGGGAACCCACACACTTCGTATGAAGTTCCAGTGTCTTATAGTATGGGAGATAGAGCCCGGACAAATAGTGTGCGGAAGGACGGACGGACGGACGGACGGACACAACGCAAACCTATAGTCCCCCCCGGATTCCGGTGGGGGACTAATTAATATACACATACAGAGGAAGCTAGTTCGAGCCTGCACAATTATCCCCGTCTTCATCAGCTCTTTATGCTTCAGTTTATAAGCAATATGTATCTATTGTTGATTACCAGGTAATAAGGATAATGAAATCTCTTTACAACATGTCTAATTATACCAGTTATTTATGAGGAGAGCTGTGCATCAATACAGAAACGTAAAGATATAATAAGTTAATAAACATTACCAAAGTGAGAATGACTGAAGGTGCTTTAGTCTTGAGAACTTGTGCGATCTGAAAAAAACAATACAAAGATCAATGTATACCATGGCATTAACCTTGCTATATTATCTAACAAACGAGTGATGTGTGTGCATCTTTCTCCGAGGTCTTACATACAACACTTTACCAATGCATGTAATCCTGATCATAAAAAAGTGATTTTTATATTGATAGTACAGTGTTTTCAAAGAATTGCTAGTTTGAGTCCTGGCCATGGCACTTGTGTTGTATCCTTAAGCAAGATACTTGTTCCAGTCTACTCAGCTATAAATGAGTATGTGGTTGGGCAGCGCTAGAAATTGGGATTGCTAGATGTGAGCTCCGAAATGGCAGCAATGAGTTGAGAAGGATATATGCCGGTTGCTAAGGCCCTTTATCCACGGATAATAATTTGTGAACAGCTTTGAGGTAACTGCTATAGGTTGTGATAAAGCGGTATATTATAAGAACCTTGAATTATTACTACTAATATCAGTGTCACAATTATGAACACATAAACTTATCATAAACATCATTGTACTAAAAGTTTTATTTATATTTAAAAGAAAGTGCTTTTACTTACATCACATGCCCATTGAGCTTCATCTACACCGTATCTCAATTTGAAGTCCTCCAGTTCTAGGAGTCTGCAGATAAAACAGCAAAAAGATAAACAACAGAAACCCATAAGAGATCCTTGTGCCAACCAATGAAATATCATTGAATGTTGCTGATATATCAAGATTCTTTTTTTCACTTTCTCTTCTTCTACATGTTATACATATGTGTACAGTACATGGATGCTAACCAAGTTGAAATCTATGTGGGGCTTGTTCAATACAGGAATATTTATTTCATTTAAGTAAATGACCTTGAATACCAGGTAATTTAACATTCTGATATTCCCATGACCAGTTTGTGATTAAAAAAGTTCCTAAATGTATAACCCTACAGTATATTCAAAGTACATGTATTTAAAATTTTCTGAAGCCCATGCATGAAATCTACCATGGGGAGGGAGGGGGTTAATACAGTGTAATTGGCAGGTGTCTGGCAATAGGAGGCTGTTCATTCCTAGTCATTATAATTTAATCAACATGAATAAAACATTAGCAACTGCACTCACTTTCCCATCCATACAGCATAAGCTTCTGGTAGCTTTGGCGGAAACAGAACACATTTTTCTGTGTCAACATCTAGAGCTCCAAAGAAATCTGGCTCCTCTACTCCAAATGTCCAATGAAAGTATGACTCCTAAGAATAGAAAACATGCGCTTATTTTGCTGCCTCAGATATAATGATAAGTTTGTAAATTCATGAACATTCATTTTAAGGGCAATCTTAAAATGCCTATTAATCACTCAAGCTCTTGTACAGTCATTAATACAGTGCATTCCACTTAATATCACCCCTGTTAATATCACATTCCTCTTTATATAATGTTTTTCCCAAGCACCATTTTTCTCTCTATATAATCTATGTAATTCTATTCGGTTAATATCATGTATTTGGAGGTGAATTCTTCTTAATATCATTTTTTCTTAACCAATTACATAAAATATCCAGAAAATGATGTCATTACCATTGATTTCAGTTACAACTTGTACAAAATGTTGCATAGGAAAAATGATTTTTTAATTGAAATAATAGTATCTATATATTGAAATATCTTCATATGTACATTGAATATCTTACTTTTAGTTATGGAGATTGGAAATGCACTAGATTAAGTGAAAAAACATTTTTCTCTTAATGTCACATTCCTGTTAATATCATGTTTTTGTCTGACAAATGCAACATGATATAAAGAGGAGTGCACTGTATATACTAAAATCCTTATTTGAATACACTTGCATGTTAAATCATAAATAACGCTCATTGTGATTTCAAGAAATTAATTATTTCTCTTGTCCTGTTAGAGAGTAGACAATATATATACCTGTCTAAATATAGGCTCATGGTCTGAGGAATGGCGTGTCTCGGACTCCCCGCCCTGTAGTAGTACAAGGGCACCTTTGGGAACCTTATCCTTCAGTCTATCACAGAGTCTTTTTCTGTTTAGCTTAAATAGATCTGACGAAACAGCCAGAGTATGAACCCCTCGGCAAAATGCAGGCCTGCAAACAAGATTATTCATTAAATTATATATTTGAATTAAAATGATTTAAAAATTATAGAAAATTTTAAAAAGATAGAAGGATCATGCATTCACTCATTTATTAAACAGTTCAAAATTTGAATTTCATAAGTTTATGAAATAATAGATATGTAAATAATTCTTCTTCTTCGTCTTTCTTTAATAGAGTTGTCCTCATATTTGAGTGTATTGAAACTCCTGCTAGATTAAAAACAGGAGGCTTCTTCCAGTGAAATAAAAAATATTGAAGATTTGAAGAGATGAAATTTTGAAATAGTTAAAACTTTGTACAAGGGCTGACGCTACTGGCTAGGGCTCCAGCTGTGTCCAGGGCATGCTGTCCAATTTAGCTCCAGAGAATTTCTGTAGGAGTCCTTGATGGTCCGTGGTTGTCTATAACGGTGGCCTCCTTTATATATGCTACTGTCCTCAGGTGTGACTGTGTAGTACTTTGCAGGATCAATATCAACAATGCCATTCTGGATCTTGTAGCAGAGGACAAGTCAATTTTAAAGAACATTGGTGCTCCAAGGATTCCCACTCCTGTTGTAGGGCAGTTACACAGCCTGGACAGACTTTTTTGTTTGTTTTTGTACTTATTGAAAGCGAACCAAGCTGCTCTGGATTTTACTTGTTGTAGGTCTCTGATCAGTGTGGCTTATTGGGGGTCCAACACTGTTGACACCTATTTGATTGATGGTCTGATCAAGGTGCAATATGCTGTTGTTGCCTTTACTAATGGTTTGCACCAGCCCAGGTTCCTGCATATAAAACCTGGTGTGTCGCCTTCCCAATGGTGTTGTATATATGACACGCGGACTACATGTAGATCTTGGTTGATGGTGATACCAATGTATTTCCCTCTGTCAACTACCTCCAATTGGTGGCCATGTACGGTGTACTTGGTCTGTGTTGGTTGATGTCTGCCTGAGTTTCTGATGATTATACACTTCTCCTCGTGGAAGCACATCTGCCATTTGTGTTCCTATTCCTCTAGGGCTGAGAGGTCCTTCTGTAAGGTGTTGGCATATTCCTGGTTCCTGATTTGCCTGTAGATAAGACAGTCATCTGCGAACAATCGTGCATCTGAGCTGGTACACAGAGGGAGGTTAATGATAGAAGCCAGAATCAGACTGAGCACAGTCCCCTGGGGTAATCCGGACAGGACATCTAAGGGAGATGAGGTGTGTCCTTCAAGTGCAACTGACTGGGTCCTGTTCCAGATGAAGTCCCTGATTCAGCTTAGGAGTGAATCCTGATAAAATATAGTATTCCAGTGTCAGATTTAAGTATTGATGCAGAACTTTATCAAACGCTTTCGAAAAGTCCAACAAGAGGATGTTTGTTTGATGTCCCTGGACCATGTTCTGGACTATCTGGTCTCATGTAGCGATGAGATGTGTCTCACACGACCAGCATGACATAAAGCCATGTTGTTCATCTCAAAGGATGTGGTGTTGGTCAAAGTGATCCATCACTGTACTGTCACGTTCGTATAAATGTTTGTATTTGTTTTCATGTATGGTTGTGTCATGTATGGTCGTTGTTCCTTATGAGTGACCGTAGTTTTAGAGAGAGTGACCGGAAATGGGTAAGTCCAAGCGGGACATTTTGAGGCGACAGAAATTGCGCTAGTTATTAAGCCCATTCTACTGCAAGCGCAGTATAAACATGAGCAGGCACAGATAACAGACTGTGGTGAGTATTTCTTCACTATATATGCATTTCTTTGTCTGTTTTTGTAGCCCATTTGTGGATAAATATCTATGTAAACAATCGTTTGCTCGTGCGGTTCAGTCATGCGTTTCATTGTGTATAATGTAGTGTTAGAGACAGTATCTGTAAATATCAATATTGTTGATTACATGTATCAATATGAATGCATGTTCATTTGTAAGTCCATGTATTAGAACGCATAAATCTGTTATGTTTATAGTAAAGTGTGTTCAGGTGAGTGCGTATGCGTGTATGAAAAAGTATGGAAGCCATGAGTGGCCAAATCTAACTTTAAAATGTTATATAGATAATGTTATTTGTTGTATTCTGAACCCGCACGATAGCATAGTTTAGGTTATTGCTTTCTATCTAAAATTGTCGTAATATGTTATTGGATTTAATCGAATTCTTGTGTAAATTGATTGGTCTTAAACTTAGACGAGTTCTTATCAATAATTATTTGATGTCGTATGTGAAATGTATGAGAGTTTTACTTAGTTGTTCTTGTTATTATTTTTAAAGCTTCATGTGACGGTTACGAGCACCGACGATCTCTTTCGGGGCCTGTGAGTTGCGGCAACCGGACCGACACCAGTCAAGGTCAGCCTACAACAAGGAAACAGGTCAAGAGAATGTCTATGGCGACTTGAGGACAGATGCACTACCGTGGCTATCAGCCGACACAGCTCTGACTTGTCGGAGGCTTCAGGGTACACTGCTTAGTTACCGGCAGATGGCAACTATAGATTCTTACACCATATATGATATCCTAGGTGGATTTCATTGTCCTGTGTGGTAATTGGTGTCCTTAGTGGAACCTGTGATCCTTTGTGGAACTTGATGTCCTTTGTGGTGATTGGCGTCCTGTGTGGAACTTTATATCCTGTGTGGATCTGGATGTCCTTTGTGGACATTAGTCAGACCTTTCTGACTATCATTTGCTCGTCATTTTGGATGAAGAGGAGAGACGTGGACGCTAACGCAACACCGTGACTCTTCATGTTGCTTAGAGACTCTTAGGGTAGACCTGTTATTGTGTGAAACTGAGTATGTTTGTGAGTGGGAACTGTGTATATTGTAAATAAATTGTAAATTGTACTAAAATATTGTTTTCATTTTCCGTATAACTACTCAACGCTTATCCTACGTTACATGTACTATTGATTACATGTTCCAGGAGCTTGCAGGATATGGAGGTAAGGGAGACTGGTCTAAGGATAGTTGGAACATCCTAGTAAGGTATGGGGCGATTGATGAAGCTGCCTGCTTCAGATTGATGAAGCTGCCTGCTTCAGATTGATGAAGCTGCCTGCTTCAGGATGAAAGCTGGAATTTCATCAGGTCCTGTAGCTTTGAATGGTCAAAGTCCTTTTAACAATTTAAAAACACCTCTCTTGCAGAAGGTGATGTTGTTCAGGGCTGGATGCAGGTCCTAGGTCAGGTATTATGCACTCAGGTCCTCTCATGTATATATACAGACTGGAACTAGCTGTTGGTTTAGAATGGAGACCTTATTGGTGGCATCGCTATGATTATAGATCTATAGCCATTCTCCGACTTCAGAGTGACAGTATGGGCTGAATCTTGCTTATGGCTCTTTGCATATGACCAGAAACACTTTGGATTTTTCTGAAGGTCCTTCGTTAGTCGCTGATAATGTTACTCGTCTAGGCTCTCTAGACTGCAATTCCGTCTTCAACCTTAAAAAAGTGCTCCGGAGTAATTGCGAACTGTCTCACATACCATATCACTTATGACTAATCCATGTTTTTTTTTAAGGTTACATGATATAATGTTAGGTATAATAATACTTTTCTGTCTGTTCAGGCACAGGGGCACGCAAAGACTTTTCGCTGGGTGCACACCCAGCGACTGTAAGTCAAAACAATCAATATAAAAGTCTTTGCGTGCCCCTGTGGATCAGATACATGTTTTAGAGTTTGTATGATGTAAAATTTGAAAGTGAAAGTAACCTGACTGAGGAAATATGAAACTGTCAAGGTAATTTAATCCTACATGACAAGCAAACATGTCCAATCATGCTTCACATCTAATCACATACAAGAGCAATATGTACTTACTGTGCCCTGTATGCCGCCATCAGTAAAATTCAGCAGTAACAATTGCAAGTCAAGTCAGATGACAGAAGGCGGATGGGCTTCCTCCGAGTATCAAGCACGCTTTGTATGTTAACTAGCGCGTCGTGCATGTAAAGACCCCCAGAGACTCAGATTAGTATTCAACATGGATGCGCCCATGTAGCAAAGTCCACTAACTTGTTGATCCTGTTTTTTCCCAGAAAGTTTTGTGACTGGTTAATAGAAATTATACCATGGCAGCAATTCTGAAGCACTGGAGAGAAGCGGCTACTTTAATCTTAGTTGCCAAAAGAGCTAAAGCGATTACTGTTATCGGTAACCAGATAGAGAAGTCTGCAAGAGAGAAGTATGATTACGATATTTTGATGTTGAAAAGAAGCAGCAAAAGTAAGTTTATGCCTAAATTGTATGTTTTTCCTGGAGGTGCTGCCCATGATGTTGACTTTTCGCAAGAATGGGTTAATGTTTTCAAAGACTGCAACTTAGATAGGTTGTTTGAATTCGTGATGCGTGGAGGAACTGGACAATATATGTTTAGCAGACGACGCAGTCCAGAATTTGAACACATACCAAGTGAGCTTGCCTTTCGGATTTGTGCTATAAGAGAAACATTTGAAGAATCTGGAGTCCTGTTAGTGAGAAATGCTGACGGGTCACTGAAGAGCAATAACTTCGAAGAAGTTCCCGTCTATGGTACGGCTAGCAGTCTTTCTGATACAGTTATTCAATCTTGGAGACAGAGAGTGAATAAAGATGCCAACGAGTTCTTAAAAATGTGCCAGGAATTGCAGGTTGTGCCAGATGTGTGGTCACTCAATGAGTGGGCTAATTGGCTGACCCCTGTCATAATGCGTTCGGGTGAAAGTCGGTCCAACAGACGTTTTGATACAGCCTTCTACCTGTGTGTCTTGGACCATATGCCTCCAGCTATTCAAGATAATACAGAAACCGTGCATGCAGAGGTAAACCTCTTTGTATGAATATCAGTTGAGGGATATATGAACTATGAGCTTGATGTTATGTATACATACCCAAATTGCGATATCATGTGAAGTATTCAAAATGGGAAACTTGCGAAACATTTAAAATGACCCACAATTTCAACTGTCAGGTGATGCTAAGAAGTTCTTTTCTGTATACTTTTAATAATATTTTTAGTTTTATGACATTTTTTGTTGAAACATTTTAGTTTTGGAATTAATTTATTTTAAAAGGACAAGTATATATATGTATATTAGCCTGGTGATTGGCAGGTTTTTTTACCCTACACCAATCAGATAGCTAGCTCATAATTGCCTTTAATTTTCTATGACATACTTCAGGGGTGCAGGGATCTATAGGGAGTGTATTATAATATCAATGATGAGGGAAAATTTATTCAACCAATTAAATTTCCACTAACCATGCTAACTAAAACCAGATATAATTAATGTGCCTGTCATTTTCCTTACATAGTACTAGTATTATTAATTTGAAATTCAGTATACATGTAACTTTATATGATAATTATTTAAGCCAACAAAAAAAGAAATTGTCATTATACAGTAACGAATGAACTTTGTATCTAGTTCAGATAGATGGATAGATGAAAGAAACAGGTGAACAATATGTCTGTTGTGTGTAAACTACCCCTGGCGAGGGGGTTAATTTTACGAAAGATTATTTTATAAAGAAAGAACACTTTTTGTTTACTTTTAGAGGGATATATATATAATTTTGCAGTTTGGAATTTGAATGATAGAACAAAAAAGTCGCAATTAATCCTTTAATTAAGAGATCTAGAAACTTGGGTGATCTGAGTTAACATCCTCAGGGCCCAAATTGGTAATTAATTAATTGTGCTGTGATGACTTTGTTGCATCTCAAAGACTTAGAACTATAGGTTTCTGTTGATGAATGAAATGCTTGTGAAAAGTTTATCTTTAGATTAAGAATTAAAATCCTTATTTTGAATATTTTCTGATTTACATTAAGTGAATTACCATTTTACTTTTTCAAAATTTTAGTGGTCCTCTCCAGACAAAATCATGAATGACCGTTCCGAAACAGCACTAGCCCCACCACAAGTGTATGAACTTTGTCGAATGCTGCACTTCAACTGTGCTGACAAACTCAATGACTTTGCATGGACGAGGGCTCAGACTTGCAGTCGTGTGGAGAGATATTTTCCTGTTCCAGTCATCTGTAGTGATGGCATAGTTGTCCTCTATCCAGGTAAGGTATTCACTGGAATGAAGTGTGAATTCAATCAAGGCTTACTAAATGTTGAAAACAGGATACATGACAAATTAATATGCATGTGTTCCTGTTATTTGAAGTGGGATTCAGTTTCTGTAATGTTTTCTGTTGAACTGTCCAGGTCTAGACAATGGAGTAGCATGCTTTTTCGATACTTCTAAGTACCCTTTGGTATCTTATTAGACTAGCTATATAGCGGTTCTGAGAAATGCTTGCCCTATTGATTTAAATCAAAATTTGAGATTATCTATAATGATCAATGATATTGGTAAATGGGAAATTTGCACAATGGACTACTAAAATTGTAAACTATTAGCCTATAATTTAGACTAGTGAAATGAATTTCTAGCCCAGTTGCTCTTCCGTAGTTTATTTTCAACTGCCCAAAACTTTGTTGTGCAGCGTCTGTCTATCTAGCGTCAATGTTTTACTTTAAAAAAAAACCTCAGTAAGGCCATGCCAATTTGATTTATTGTTCGTCGGTTTTACCGCTCCTGTTTTGGAAAAATAAAATAAAAGTAAAAGTAAAATATTACCGCTCCAATTTTATCGTCTATGAAAAATGACGAATCTGGATATATTTTACAATGGTTCAAAACTAAGAAAGCACTATTCCGGATTATTTGAATGTTTGAAACGAAGGTAATGATGGTATTTCAAGCGTTTTTTTGGCAGCAACACGAGGGAAATGCGCGACGAGACTTTTTCACTTTTGAAAAAAACTGGAAATGTGTCAAAAAGGACTTTCTTATCTTGTTGGTGACTACATAAACTGGTCACCATAATGTATTGCAAAATACCGCAATAGATGGTTAATCGTTCCAAGATCTCTTGATCAAAAAAACAAAATACAAAACTCAAGTAGTCTCACTAAAAAGCGACTTCAAGCGTCAACAGAAAATATCTTTAAAAATCCTTTGAAAATATTAAGTAGGCGATATCAGAAGAGATGTTAATATAAATGTACGACTATAACAACACCTCTATATTGAATTTCAAATCGATATTCTTCCCAAGCAATCGACCCAATTTGGCAGACATCAATCATTTCATCAGTCTTGTGTTAAAAGAATAGGACACTGTTGATAGTTAAAAATAAACTTGTTTGCTATTGATATTTTAAAATATTTATGTAGGTATTACCATTCGAAATCGAATGGCATACATTTAAATCCCAAATGGATTACAGTTTAACACTGGGTTCATGATGCTTTTTCAACCACGAGATAGACAACAATTGACGGTATATATATATGGGACGTCAGTTTATAAACTGATATTAAACTTTATGATCTGGATATGATAGTACACAAATAATGCTTGTGTCGATTAATATTACAATTATTATTATTGTAGCTTAAAGTTTATGTCTGCAAAACACCTAGTGCCATATATCTAGCATTCAGGGTTTTTATAGGGGTACATCATACATATATATATATCCAAAGGGTTCTGACTCTCTGACCCGCTAAATATTTTGACGACAGGCGGGTGCGAGAGTCAGAATTCCTTCTTAGTTAAAAAGTGGAAATTTTACCGACCCGTGGCAGGAACAACAACAATTCAAATGCGTGTACTGTTTGATGATAAATTATATTATTAGCCAAACATGTATTCTGACATTTAGTCTTTTGAAAATTCACCGCTCGCTCGACATTTTAAGCAATTCAAAATTTTTGTAAAAACAAAATAATTTCGCCCGCTCGCTCCAATTTTGAAATCTCATTTTCCGAAGAACAATAAATCAAATTGGTATGGCCTAACCAAAAGGCCCAGGGATATTAAGAATTGAAACCTTTTTCTTTCCAATAACTAATAGGCCCTAGTTATTGTATTTGTGTAGTAGCATGTGTCAGAAGTTGACTAAAGTGACAGTGATACAGGCCCAAGTGGCCTCCTATAATCTTAAACAGTTAGATTATTTTGCATATTTAACATAAAACCATCCTCGATATCCAGGGGTTCCCATTACAAAAATCACCTATGCTTTCTACACCCCTGGAATATGTCATTGCAAAACTGAAGGCATGCTCAGGTAAAAAATACTTACAATTTCAAGGCTGCATGCCTATCCTTTGAAGATTACAAAGAAGCCGCAACCAACTTCAAAGCTTGTTAATTTTTACTGTCATGTGACCATGAGATTCTTCTGATGTACATCAAAGGGTTGAACCAGTCTTCTTGCCTCATCAACAAAGTTGGTGCACACAGAGCCTTCAATTTTGCCATGACATATTCCAGGGGTGTATAGAGTGTAGGTGAATGTGGCCCCTGGATATTGAGAATGACATAAAAATGGAAAGTCCATTATTTATAACAAAATTTGATTTTTTGCATCTCGCATGATTGGTCATTCCAATGAGAATTTAAGGAAGTTGATATCATGTGATTGTAGATTCATGATCATGGTATGAATGTTATTGGTAAGACCCAAGTCTATTGGCCCCAGAGGCCTGAAGGGCTGGCCATGGGTGCATGTGAAAACGGTCAAATTGAGTATATTTCAGGGCTAGAATTTAACCTTTTTAGCATCTTGCATTTTGTGGCTAGTGGGTTAAATTTTAATTAGAAACTTGCTTGCAAGTTTGAAGTGGAAATAATGAAAGCACTACGATGTATTCTGGTTCAGTCTAACTTTAATACAATTTAGTTCAGAAAATGACTTAACTTTGTCAAGGTGTACAATATGTTAAATATAACAGTTGTATTGTAATCAAATAACCTTTTGAGACATTGCACTGTTTGTGTGTATATGTGTGCTTTTGATTCACGATTTTTTATACTTTCTATTATGTTTTCTGACATGTGTACAGATTTGAAAAATGTATGCACTTTTCAAGAGGCATTATACCCAGTAGTCAAAAAATGCAAGTACAATAATTTTCTACTCGCAATTTCAGAAATCAACTCGCATTTGGGGATTGTTAAATTCAAACCCTGTATTTAGCTGAATAATTGAAACAATATAAGCCAAAACCTCCTATGCAATCTACTTTTTTCTGTAAATTATCAAGTATGGAGGGTTAGATCCTCTATTTTTAGGTAAGGTGTAAACCACCCTGGCCTTTAAATGTCCATGCTTATAAAACAGTCACAGTCCCTAAATCCATTTATTTCATAAGGTGTTGGGCCTCTTGCCATCTCTTTGATTGTTAACTTATAACAATTTTTCAATAGGTGATGAATTGTACCCAGAGGAGCCTGACTTTGAGGGGAAGAACCCAATGATGTCATTAAATTTGACTGTTGAGGAGATAAAACAGAAACATCCCCGTATGAACAGGGGTTTTAGGTCTCATGGAAAACTTATCGTTAATGTACAGCCCAAAGATGGCCACAAAATACCATTGCAAAATCTCTCATCCATTGGTATGACTGAAGCAAAACTATAATGTGTAACACTCAAGACATCTGTGTAAAGTATCTAGATATATTTATCAAGAAGACAAACTGTTTACCATATACTTAGATTTATACTATTAAGCATTGAATACAATCAGAAAATGTTATTGCAAGCAAACATTGCAAAATTTATTTGAATATTTTTTTAGATAAATTGGGTATCCATCTAGTGTTTGATAAATTATCATCCTTACCTAGTGGACTAGTTGATGGTTTATCTTGTACAATACAGTGGACTCTACTTAATATCACATTCCTCTTTATATCATGTTTTTCCCAAGCACCATTTTTCTCTATATATAATCCATGTAATTTTATTTGGTTAATATCATGTATTTTGAGGTGAATTCCTCTTAATATCATGTTTTTTCAACCATTTCCATAAAATATCTAGAAAATGATGTCATTTCCATTGATTTCAGATACAACTTGTACAAAATGTTGCAAAGAAAATAAAAAATAACCCCAAAAATGATTATTTATATATTGAAACATCTTCATATATATATTGGATAGCTTACTTTTAGTTATAGAGATTAGAAATGCACTAGATTTAGTGGAAAAAACATGTTTCTCTTAATGTCACATTGCTGTTGAAATCATGTTTTTGTCTGACAAATGCAACATGATATTAAGAGGAGTGCACTGTATACTAAAATCCTTATTTGAATACACTTGCATGTTAAATCATAAATAATGCTCAATGTGATTTCAAGAAATTAATTATTTCTTTTGTCCTGTTAGAGAGAGAAAATATATATACCTGTCTAAATATAGGCTCATGGTCTGAGGAATGGCAAGTTTGTCAATATTTAAACATTTCAAATATTTAATTGTTTATTGTGTCTTTTTAAATTTTGATATTATTTAATGAGATAAACATGATAAACAATTACATGTATCATACGACTTCCATCACTGGGAAGATGTCACTATAATTAGCAGATGTCACTATAATTAGCAGTTTTAGTTTGATATCAGAAAGCGTTTTGGAGTTAATTTAATGCAAAGGTTGTGACTTCGTCCAAAACTGTGTGTAAAGAAGTACATTAAACCTGTAAACAAACAGTTCATTTTTCACAGATCTTCAAAAATCATAGAGATATTGAGGGGAAAATATAGTTCAAGGTTTAATATATAGATTGCTTGTTACTGAGTTTTTCTCTAATTTGTTGTCCGAAGGGTTCTGGATAAATATTGGGACTGCTAGCGGCTTGTAGAGTGTCTACAAACTGTTAGCTGTCCCAATATTTAGTGGATCAGAAAGTCAGAACCCTTCAGTCTAGTTGATTTGATGCTGTATTTTATTTTAAAAGACTGTTACCACAAGAAAAGGGCAGATCAACTGCATCAAACTGATGATATTGTTTAAGATTAACATAAGTCAATGTCTATATTTTTGTAAAGATGTGCATTGATTAGGTTGGCTTAAAAGCATGAGCTGTAGGGAATTTCCCTTTATAATTAGCTCATGATCAGTGGTAGAGCATGGGGCTGGAGAGTTGAGGGTCTCAGGTTCAAGCCCCAGGGAGGGCTCTCTCTTTATCACTTTTCCTCGTCCTATTACAAACTAGTGCTATTTATCCTCCCCCTGTTTCAAGGTAGAAGAATCCTTGGCGGGAAGTCAAAGAATCTGGGTTGAGGATTAAAAAAGGGGAAGTAAGGGGGGGGGGGGGGGGGGTAATGTAAAAGATGTACATAAATTAGGTTGCTTTATAAGTGTGAGCTGTTGGGAATTTACCTTTAGCTCAGTCTGAGAGAGCATCAGGCTGGAGAGCCAGAGGTCGCAGGTTCGAGCCCTAGCAACAGCACTATCTTTATCACTTTTCCTTGTCTTATTACACTTCTATACAGATGTATATCACTTGATTTATATATGAACATGAAGAATAAAATTCATATATATATTTTGCACATTTTGGACATTTGTATATTGTATTGGTTTGATGAATTTTACTATGACAACTTTTAAGATGAGTTACATAGGTTTCTGAATTTACTCAATTTAGCCAATCATATAGATTACTACAGGACATGGTGTCTTTTATCAACTTTTCATTCAGAAGTCTTGTATGGAACATCAATTAGGAAAATGGCTTCAATGCTATTGGAATAGACAAAAACTGGGCAGTTAGTCTGTCTAAAGATTTATTCTCTGATATGTGTTTGGAAGATTTTGACCTAACACGAGCATCTCTGGATAAGAGAACTCAACGTTGCGTAAAAGGTGTGACAACACTCATAGTAGAAGGAATATGGGTTTGTAAGAAGAAATCATTGATGGAAGATAAACTTTAATATGACAGGGAGATGTGGAGGGGGATTTATTCTAATAAACTTTAATATGACAGGGAGATGGGGAGGGGATTAATTCTAATAAACTTTAATATGACAGGGAGATGGGGAGGGGGATTTATTCTAATAAACTTTAATATGACAGGGAGATGTGGAGGGGATTAATTCTAATAAAGTTTAATATGACAGGGAGATGGGGAGGTGATTAATTCTAATAAACTTTAATATGACAGGGAGATGTGGAGGGGGATTAATTCTAATAAACTTTAATATGACTGGGAGATGTGGAGAGGGATTAATTCTAATAAACTTTAATATTACAGGGAGATGTGGAGGGGGATTAATTCTAATAAACTTGACTATGACAGGGAGATGGGGAGGGGGATTAATTCTAATAAACTGTAATATGACAAGGGAGATTGGGAGGGGATTAATTCTAATAAACTTTAAAATGACTGGGAGATGTGGAGGGGGATTAATTCTAATAAACTTTAATATGACAGGGAGATGGGGAGGGGATTAATTCTGATAAACTTTAATATGACTGGGAGATGTGGAGGGGATTAATTCTAATAAACTTTAATATTACAGGGAGATGTGGAGGGGGATTAATTCTAATAAACTTTAATATGACAGGGAGATGGGGAGGGGGATTAATTCTAATAAACTTGACTATGACAGGGAGTTGGGGAGGAGGATTAATTCTAATAAACTTTAATATGACGGGGAGTTGGGGAGGAGGATTAATTCCAATAAACTTTAATATGACAGGGAGATGTGGAGGGGGACTAATTCTAATAAACTTTAATATGACAGGGAGATGGGGAGGGGGATTTATTCTAATAAACTTTAATATGACAGGGAGATGTGGAGGGGATTAATTCTAATAAACTTTCATATGACAGGGATATGGGGAGGGGATTAATTCTAATAAACTTTAATATGACAGGGAGATGTGGAGGGGGATTAATTCTAATAAACTTTAATATGACAGGGAGATGTGGAGAGGGATTAATTCTTATAAACTTTAATATTACAGGGAGATGTGGAGGGGGATTAATTCTAATAAACTTTAATATGACAGGGAGATGGGGAGGGGGATTAATTCTAATAAACTGTAATATGACAGGGAGATGGGGAGGGGATTAATTCTAATAAACTTAAATATGACTGGGAGATGTGGAGGGGATTAATTCTAATAAACTTTAATATGACAGGGAGATGTGGAGGGGGATTAATTCTAATAAACTTTAATATGACAGGGAGATGGGGAGGGGGATTAATTCTAATAAACTTGACTATGACAGGGAGTTGGGGAGTGGGATTAATTCTAATAAACTTTAATATGACAGGGAGATGTGGAGGGGGATTAATTCTAATAAACTTTAATATGACAGGGAGATGGGGAGGGGGACTAATTCTAATAAACTTTAATATGACAGGGAGATGTGGAGGGGGATTAATTCTAATAAACTTTAATATGACAGGGAGATGTGGAGGGGGATTAATTCTAATAAACTTTAATATGACAGGGAGATGGGGAGGGGGATTAATTCTAATAAACTTGACTATGACAGGGAGTTGGGGAGGGGGATTAATTCTAATAAACTTTAATATGACTGGGAGATGGGGAGGGGGATTAATTTTGATAAACTTTAATATGACAGGGAGATGTGGAGGGGGATTAATTCTAATAAACTTTAATATGACAGGGAGATGGGGAGGGGGACTAATTCTAATAAACTTTAATATGACAGGGAGATGTGGAGGGGGATTAATTCTAATAAACTTTAATATGACAGGGAGATGTGGAGGGGGATTAATTCTAATAAACTTTAATATGACAGGGAGATGGGGAGGGGGATTAATTCTAATAAACTTGACTATGACAGGGAGTTGGGGAGGGGGATTAATTCTAATAAACTTTAATATGACTGGGAGATGGGGAGGGGGATTAATTTTGATAAACTTTAATATGACAGGGAGATGTGGAGGGGGATTAATTCTAATAAACTTTAATATGACTGGGAGATGGGGAGGGGGACTAATTCTAATAAACTTTAATATGACAGGGAGATGTGGAGGGGGATTAATTCTAATAAACTTTAATATGACTGGGAGATTTGGAGGGGGATTAATTCTAATAAACTTTAATATGACAGGGAGATGGGGAGTTGGATTAATTCTAATAAACTTTAATATGACAGGGAGATGGGGAGTTGGATTAATTCTAATAAACTTTAATATGACAGGGAGATGGGGAGTGGGATTAATTCTAATAAACTTTAATATGACAGGGAGTTGGGGAGGGGTACTAAGCATTCATATATTAACAGAAATTAAATTGCATTATATATATAGAAAAGATTGTTATTAACTTGATACATTTTTTTTTAGATATTTGGAAATACAAATCAGTTATGTTTTGTACATAATTGGTAACAAATTTAAATGAAGAAAAAGACATTTTTCAGATCATAAACAAGCAAATTATTATAATATAGGAACTCATTTACGAACAGAAAATTACATAAACATACAGAAAATATGTTAATATTTAAAAACAAATATTTGATATAACTTTTACATAATATCACAAAACATTGAAATTTAAGGACGAGAAAAAAAAAACTCCATCTCAGGTACCTACGGGTAAAATATCATTACGATGGGCCTTTTGGTTAGTGAGAAGAACATTATTCAATGTTTTTACATATTTAACCCTGTGACATTGAAAGTAGGTCAAGGTCATCATATTAAGAAACTTTGTAGCACTCCATCCCAGGTACCTACTGACTGGATATCATTATCCTGGGCCTTTCTGTTAGTGAGAAAATTGTTCAAAGTTTTTTTTACATATTTAAGTCCTGTGACCTGTGACCTTGAAAGAAGGTCAAAGTCATTCATATGAGGAAACTTTGTAGCCCTCCATGCCAGGTACCTACTAGCCAGATATCAGCACTATGGGCCTTTTGGTTATTAAGAAGTTGTTTAAAGAAAAAGTTATCGGATTGCGCACAACAGATGGTGAAATACGACGAACGAAGCACAATGACTATAGGTCATTCTGACTCTTTGGGTCAGATGACCTAAAACATCAAGGCCATGACCTAATTACTCACAAGGAGCCTTAGGGACGGGGCCAGAAGTGCTGTTTTGGCAATGAATTAAAAATCATATTTAGGGCGATGCTATAATCCAATACACTGCAAGTTAATCAAAATCATAAAGACAAAGGTCTTTAAAGGTGTTTTATAAATATTGTAAATTTCTTTATGATACAGTAACCCATTTGATTAAGTGATCTAAATTGTTATACAGATGCATGGAACTTCTGGGTCTCTTTGGCTTATAAGTCCCCTACCGGTGAAGCCGAAGGGGACTTTTAGTTTACCTGCCGTCTGTATGTCTGTCTGCCACCTTTTTGAACCATATTGAACTGAAATTTGGTATACAGATACATCATGAAAAAATCTAAGTCAAGTTCTGATTTTGTTACAGTTGAATGATATTTTACAGAGTTACGGCCCTTGCACTTAGAAAATATCCGATAATTCAGTTTCTGTGCATTATCTCTGAAATATTCAAATTTGGTATACAGATACATCATGGGGATATCTACACCAAGTCCCCATTATTTGTTTAGTAAATCATTGCATCTTTATAGCTTGTCGAGGCCGGTAGGGGACATGTATTGCCTCAGCATTAATACTCAATATGCTTGTTTTCGATATATATATTTGATTGTTAACTTATAACAATTTTTCAATAGGTGATGAATTGTACCCAGAGGAGCCTGACTTTGAGGGGAAGAACCCACTGATGTCATTAAATTTGACTGCTGAGGAGATAAAACAGAAACACCCCCGTATGAACAGGGGTAATATAAAGTCTCATAGAGAACTTGAAGCTAATGTACAGCCCAAAGATGGCCACAAAATACCATTGCAAAATCTCTCATCCATTGATACGACTATAGCAAAACTATAATGATGTACCATGCAAAGCATCTGTGTAATGTAACTGGAAATATTATCTAGAAGACATACTCTTCACCATATAGTTAGATTTATATATTTAGCCATGGAGTACAATCAGAAAATGTTCCTCAGGTATTGTAAGCACACATTGTTAAATTTATTTGATGAATTTTACAATAAAACGGGTATCAATCTAGTGTTTAACAAATCAGCATCACTAACTAGTGGATTGGTGGATGGTGTACAGTATAACTAAAGTTTGTAAATATTTAAACATTTCAAATATTATTTAATGTCATTTTAGTCCCATGTTGGTGAAACTGGAGGGGAGTGTTTATCTTCATCTGTCTGTCTGTTTGTCTCACTCAAGTGTATGTCTCAGGATGTTGGTTTCCAGATGACAACTTCAGAAAGGATGGACAGATTTGGTTGAAACTTCATACAATGTTAGCTTATGACATTATACAGACTGGGATTGAGTTTGGGGTCAAAAGGTCAACTACAAAAGTCACTGTTGCTGAAAAATATTTATATTTCATCAAATTTTGATTTTCAGATGATAAATTCAGAAAAGATTGATGAATTTGTTTGAAAATTCATACAATAATATCTAGTCTCTGTACCCACTCTGGTCTGAAAAAAAGTTTTAACAAAAGTCACTAAAGACCACTTTTCTCTTTTAGCAAATAAGAATTTTCTTTTAACCAAGCAACTTTTACTCATTAGTAGAGTCTAAATTCAAGTGTTAATATTGATATAAGTTCTGATGTACATTCTTTGTATTTAACATACCATTCATTGAATCGAATGAATTCTTATTATACATTTATAGGGAGTCGGTGTTTATGAAAATGGTTTATTCAACCACAGTTGCTTGAATTTTTGTCAGTTAATAATAAATATATATGTGTGAAATAAGCCTCCTGTTACAGTAATGTAATGGGCCGCGGCTCCATATATATAAACATTTTTTTTTATACTGAAAGAAACTCAAGCAACAATGATTCAACACAATTAAATTCCATTAGCAAAAGTAGATAAAGGCATATTTCTTTTAGTAAATAAGCATTTAATTTCGTTAATAACGAAATACTAATGGCTAGAGTAAGCACAAATACTCTAAATAGAAATAGTAGATTTCCAGTACAGGAACACATTACGTTCCTCTACACCGGACTCAGTTATTATCCAGTCTTTTTTTAAATATTTTAATATTTGGAGCAGATACAATGTCTTCTGTTAGGCTGTTCCACAGTTTTACAGCTCTTATAGCGAAACCTTTTTTATCTTCGGTCGGTCCTGTGCTGTTGGGGAGAAAAGCATTTTGATCAAATGACCTTGACCATTATGTCTGTATTCCATATCTTTCCAAAGCTTGACAAAATTGCAAGATTCCTTGTCGTAAAAGCCATTTGTAATTTTGTAAAGTTTTATCATATCTCCTCTCATTCTTGTATAGGTTAAAGTTAAACATTTGAGTTTCTGTAATATCTCCTGGTATGTACATGTCATATCCTTCATTCTGGTAGACTTTTTGTGACTGTTTTTAGCATACAATTGATATACAATGTTATTTTTTCAATTACATAGCAGTAATAGAATGACAATCCAACTAATTTAGAAGAGTACTCCAGCCAGGTATATATTTTAATCGAATAGCCCAAATTTCTGATATTTGCATACCGAGTAAAAACTAAAAACAAATGACAAAAGATTTTCATTACCATACATGTATCCTCATTTCATGGTTAGCCTCATAAAACAGTTAAGAGGTGATTGCAAAAATGAGACATTGCTATCAAGGTCTACATGTTGCTTAGAAAATTGAATTGGCGACAGGGGACGAGTGTTGGGTGCAACACTAACTGTAAGCAATGTTACATTTTGAAACTATTTAATAAGTTAAACAATTATCTTACGACTTAACTTCACATTACTGGGAAGATGTCAATGCAATCAGTGATTGTAGTTTGATATTAAAAAGCATTATTGTGATATTTTTTTTTCGTTTCTAGTTCACCTGGTTCAAAGGACCAAGGTGAGCCATACTGTGGTGTTCGTCCATCTGTCCATCATCAATTGACTTCTTCTGCTTAACCACTGATTGGAATTCAGCTACTTGTAAGGAAGCATCCCTGTGTGTCTGGGATTCAAGTTTATACAAATGATGGGTCTGACCCCCTGAGACCTCAGGGTGCTACTTTTGTACTGCTGAAATATAAATGTTATACATAACTTAGGTCAAGAGAAGTTAATAAGACCTCAGGGAAGAAGTCAATAATCAATTGATGACATACGGACAGACGCCGGATGCCACAGTATGGCATAAGCTCACTTAGTCTTTGGTCCTTCAGACCAGGTGAGCTAAAATATCGTTGAATGTGTGATATCTATAATGACTACTTGCTGCTACGTTTTTCTCCGATTATCTCTAATAGGTTAATTTGATGCTGTATTCAAATGTACTATTAGCTCAAGAAAATGACAGATTCACTGCATAATACAAACTGATGATAATGTTTGTTAAGATTTACACAAGTCAATTACTATTCTTCTGTACAGATGTATATAACCTGTTTATATATAAACATTAAAAATAAAATTTATGTGAATATTTTGCTTTATTTTGTATTGCATGGTTTGATGAATTTTACAATGACAACGTTTAAGACGAGTTAATTGCATGGGTTTCTGAATTAAGCCCTTCATATTGATTTATATTCCAGTACGTTCCATATTTAAGCATTGAACTGTTACCAAATTGTATTCATATCGACTGTATACTACATCTGGTAACAGTTCAATGCTTATATTTACATTTCCAGTAATTTAAAAATTTGCCTGTATCTATATCTTTGGGATATAGTCGGTAAACGTTCTCCATTTTTAGCTCACCTGGCCCGAAGGGCCAAGTGAGCTTATGTGATGGTGCAGCGTCCGTCGTCCGTCCGTCCGTCCGTCCATCCTGCGTCCGTCCTGCGTCCGTCAACTTTTTCCTTTAAACGACTTCTTCTAAAATACTGAAAGGCCCAGTGACATGAAATTTGGCTGGTAGATTTCTTGGAAGGAGCTGAACAAAGTTTGCGAAAAAAAATCACTTTGACCTTATTTCAAGGTCACAGGGGTCAAAAATGTCGAAACCTTTAAACAACTTCTTCTAAAATACCGTCAGACATAGAGACTTCATATTTGACCGGTAGCTTCCTTTGATGAAGCCAAATAAAGTTTGCGAAAAGAAACGACCTTGATCCATATTCAAGGTCACAGTGAGGTTAAATCTATTTTAAACTTTAAACGACTTCTTCTGAAATACCAAAAGCCCTAGAAGCATGATATTTGACTGAAAGGTTCCTTTGATGAAGCCCGACAAAGTTTGCGAAAAGAAATGACCTTCACTTATATTCAAGGTCACAGGGGTCAAATCTGTTAAAACTTTTATACGACTTCTTCTGAAATACCAAAAGCCCTAGAAGCATGATATTTAGCTGAAAGGTTCCCTGGATGAAGCCTGACAAAGTTTGCGAAAAGAAATGACCTTGACCTATATTCAAGGTCACAGGGGTCAAATCTGTTAGAACCTTTAAACGACTTCTTCTGAAGTACCAAAAGCCCTAGAAACATGGTATTTGGCTGAAAGGTTTCTTGGATGAAGCCAAATAAAGTTTGCGAAAAGAAATGACCTTGACCTATATTCAAGGTCACAGAGGTCAAATCTGTTAAAACCTTTAAACGACTTCTTCTGAAATACCAAAAGCCCTAGAAGCATGATATTTGGCTGAAATGTTCCTAAGATGAAGCCCGACAAAGTTTGCGAAAAGAAATGACCTTGACCTTTATTCAAGGTCACAGGGGTCAAATCTGTTAAAACCTTCCTGGGATGAAGCCAAACAAAATTTGAAAATGAAAATGATGTTGTCTTATAAGGTCACAGGGGTAAAATATGTTTAAATCTAAAGATGTTCGTCTAAATGTCTTACAGTAAAAGATTTTAGGGGACTTTAGGGTTACACTATAATATAAGTCAGAGATTGATACCAGGTGAGCGATGCAGGCCCATTGGGCCTCTTGTTCCATGTGTGTTCCTTTACTGGAAGAGTCTGATTTAAATCAGTATCATTTGAGCTATTGACTCAAAGCCATTATTCATGTTATCTGAGGCGGAGTGCAAAGCGTTGACGTAACGTAGTCCAACATGGCGTCAGAAATGACATCACAATAACCTGATTTAAATCAGTGTCATCTGAGCGATTGATTCAAAGCCATCATACATGCTCATACATGCTATCTGAGGCGGAGTGCAAAGCTTTGATATAACATAGTCCAACATGGCGTCAGAAATAACGTCATGTGATGTGGATTGCAAATTGTAGTATACAGTGTGATATACTACAATTTGGTTTAGTAATGATATATAGGCAAAGGCAACACAGAATGTAAATATACACGTATGCATGGTGCCTTTCATCAACTTTTCATTCAAAAGGCTTTTTGACAATGTATAGAATGGCTGAATAAGTTCATTGAATTTTGTATGGAGCATCAATTCGGAAAATGGCTTCAATGCAGATTTATGGTACAACATATGGCAGCTAAATCTTTCTAAAGATTTATTCTCCGATATCATCATATGTGTTTGGGAGATTTTTGACCTAAGATGAGCATTCCTGGATAAGAAAACTCAACTTTGCGTAAAAGGTGTGACAATACTCATGATATAGGGATATGGGTTTGTAAGAGGAAATCATTGATGGAGGATAAATGTTAATATGACAGAGAAATGGGGAGGGGAATTAATTCTAATAAACTTTAATATGACAGAGAAATGGGGAGGGGAATTAATTCTAATAAACTTTAATATGACAGAGAAATGGGGAGGGGAATTAATTCTAATAAACTTTAATATGACAGGGAGATGTGGAGGGGGATTTATTCTAATAAACTGTAATATGACAGGGAGATGTGGAGGGGGATTAATTCTAATAAACTGTAATATGACAGGGAGATGGGGAGGGGAATTAATTCTAATAAACTGTAATATGACAGGGAGATGTGGAGGGGGATTAATTCTAATAAACTGTAATATGACAGGGAGATGGGGAGGGGAATTAATTCTAATAAACTGTAATATGACAGGGAGATGGGGAGGGGAATTAATTCTAATAAACTGTAATATGACAGGGAGATGTGGAGGGGGATTAATTCTAATAAACTTTAATATGACAGGGAGATGGGGAGGGGGATTAATTCTAATAAACTGTAATATGACAGGGAGATGGGGAGGGGGATTAATTCTAATAAACTGTAATATGACAGGGAGATGTGGAGGGGGATTTATTCTAATAAACTTTAATATGACAGGGAGATGTGGAGGGGGATTTATTCTAATAAACTTTAATATGACAGGGAGATGGGGAGGGGGATTAATTCTAATAAACTGTAATATGACAGAGAAATGTGGAGGGGGATTTATTCTAATAAACTTTATTATGACAGGGAGATGTGGAGGGGGATTAATTCTAATAAACTTTAATATGACTGGGAGATGTGGAGGGGGATTAATTCTAATAAACTTTAATATGACAGGGAGATGTGGAGGGGGATTAATTCTAATAAACTTTAATATGACAGGGAGATGGGGAGGGGGATTAATTCTAATAAACTGTAATATGACAGGGAGAAGGGGAGGGGATTAATTCTAATAAACTGTAATATGACAGGGAGATGGGGAGGGGGATTAATTCTAATAAACTTTAATATGACAGGGAGATGGGGAGGGGGATTAATTCTAATAAACTTTAATATGACAGGGAGATGGGGAGGGGGATTAATTCTAATAAACTTTAATATGACTGGGAGATGGGGAGGGGATTAATTCTAATAAACTGTAATATGACAGGGAGATGGGGAGGGGGATGAATTCTAATAAACTTTAATATGACAGGGAGATGGGGAGGGGGATTAATTCTAATAAACTTTAATATGAAAGGGAGATGGGGAGGGGATTAATTCTAATAAACTGTAATATGACAGGGAGATGGGGAGGGGGATTAATTCTAATAAACTTTAATATGACAGGGAGATGGGGAGGGGGATTCATTCTAATAAACTTTAATATGACTGGGAAATGGGGAGGGGGATTAATTCGAATAAACTTTAATATGACAGGGAGATGGGGAGGGGGATTAATTTTAATATGACTGGGAGATGGGGAGGGGGATTCATTCTAATAGATAAGTTAAAGGCTTTCCTATTAATACATGTACATGTATATCATTGCAAAGAAACAATAAATTCAAATAAAATAATTTTGTTCTTTATTTTAAAATTCCTGAATCAATTACTTGTATCACATGCATCATTTATTTTATAAGCATTCATCTGTTAACAGAAATTAAATTGCATTATATACAGAAAAGATTGAAATTAGCTTAATAAATACAGTATTTAAGACATTTTAAAATACTTATCATGCAGTTATACTCTGTACATCATTGGTAAAAAAATTCAAATGAAGAAAAAGACATTTTTCAGAACATAAAAACAAAATCCTGTTTTCCTGAATTCATTTACCAACAGAAAATTGCATAAAAGTACAGAAAATATTTTATTATTTTAAAACAAATATTTGATATAACTTATAAATATTAATAACACTGAGTTGAAAAGAAAAGGAAAATAACTTTCAGTTAGAACTGTAAGCAAATGGCTAACTAATACCCCTCTCCCCCTTTTCCCATCCTTTGCAATAAATACTTGTATAATGTAAAGTGTCCTGGTTACCATGGCAACAGAAATTTCTTCATAAAATAACCTGCATGCATATATCTAGACATGATCCCTAGTATTCCTGTGTAGCTTCATTGAAATCGGTTCCCTGGTTTAGGAGGAGTTGACTAGGCAAAATTTTCCAACAAAAACCTGTTTATAGTGACCTGGTAACCATCAAAACCTAATTTTAGTAAATTTTTTGTTAAAAAAATCTGCATGCATATGTGCACATTGTCCCTAACATTCATGTGTACAGTTTCATTGAAACAGGTCCATAGGTTTCCGAGGAATTGTCTGCACAAAATTTTACCCACTAAAAAAAGTGACCTGGTTACCAAGGCAACCAAATTTTCGGAGGATTATAAGACTCTTTCATGACTAGGGATAGGGAAATTCCACCAAAGGGGTTTTCAAATTTGACTGGTTGGAATTTCACTATCTTACACCTTTGGTCATGAAAGAGTCATTTTTAGCGCTAAAACTACGAGTAGTTTTGGCGTCTATTGCTGCCACTATTCTGTGACCTTTTGACCCATGTCATTTTTTCCCCTCCCGCTCCGGAAAATCTTGAATTGTTACCAATTGCATGATATCTGAACTATTTGAAAGCCTAAACCTAACAGGAAATGATGTTCCCATGGTATTTTTAATAATTATGATGACTTTAATAATCTATATGCGATTTGTAACAAAGAAATCAATTTTTCACTCCCACGGCTCATTTAAATATTACGTCTCTGCCTCTGGTTGACCTCTCGCGTGTATACATGCATTCGTGTTATAGGCCTATACCTCTCGTATACGGACCGTGGAATGTACTGGCATGGTGTAGTTTGCTATGTTAAACTTTGATTATATAATCGAGCCATAGCCAACGACCCTGATTTGGATTTCAGTGATATATTACCTTGTACATGTGCGTAAACTGAAATACTTGACCAATTTGTCAGTCGAAAATATTAGTTCGTAATTACATTGTAAATCCGCCCTCTGGATCAGATAGTGTTATTTACGAGTTACTTCCCCTGATAGTCACTTACGGAATGTATATATACTGAATGAACAAACTTGATCGATTTTCTTACTTAATATTATAATGAGTATACAGTTGTTTATGAGACATTATCAGAACCTGTATAATGTACATATGAATTGGCAAAACACTTGATTTATTGAAAATAACACTTATACTTTTTTTATGGCGAGCAAAAAGCTCGTGGTTTTATAATTACGTTCTCTGTGCTTCACATATCACTATCTATACACTGAAGGTTCACATTTTTGTTTTTATGAAACTTTATCAAAACCTGTATAGTGTACATAGCAATTGACATTTAGTAGAAATAACACGTATATTATTACTCTGGCATGCAAAAACCTTTATCGTGTATATTCCCGTAATTCTGTGCGGCCCTATATACATAGGTCACGGCCAACATACATGTAATTTTCGCTGCTTTGTACATGAACTTGATAATTGATAATATTAAGCCTAGAGATGTAAGTGAATATAACATATTTGCATACCATTATTTTTCTCCGGCTTGGTAAAGACATCGTAATAGGACTAATATAGGCTTTAAGACTGTTGTCCAATCCTTTTGATTTTGTAACATCTTGTAAATGAAATTTAGGGAAATTTCCTCAAGCTCGAAGCTAGAAGACGACCTAAATCCTATGTACACTTAAAACCTGCCACACATTAATCATACCTTTAGGTTGCTATGATATGTCTACGTCATAATGCAAACTTTTATTACCTTACAATAACATCTTTTTTTTATTATTGAAACAAACTAGTACATGGGTCTGCCAATGCTCCCGTAATTTATCTTCATCTTGCATTTCCATCTGGATCTCGGGTATGATTTTTTGCTTCTTTTTTTTTAAATTTTGTGTCTAACACATTAATACCGTTTCAGTGCAAATATTGAAATAAACACATTCGCTTCCCTGTAAATGTTTTCATTTGTAATAAAAATTGATATTTCAGCTAAATTGTTAAAGGTCCAGTAAACGTAACTTTGGGCAAAACTAAATTGTACATGTAGCTTGAAATACAACTCGCCAATCTAAACAACTTGTGTGTTATTGGGTTTACTCTAAATACTTACTTAATCCTTATTCTGATACTTTGTGATATCGAAACTTAGTAACCCTACAACAAAAACACTTCAATAGCTGTCGAAATATACAAACTATTGTTTGAAGTTTTAGCGTTTCAGTACTTCCAGTACTTTGATTTCTAATATCAACTAATATCAACATGGAAATAGGTTTTCACTGGCTACCATTTTAAGAATTTCAACTTTTTCCTTGAGCTTTTTTAACGAAAAAAAATTAGACAGCAAGATAAAGCATACCTTATATTTGCAAACTAAGTTTGCTCAGAAAATTTAATCTCACCTTTCTGGTGTTTTTGGTTAAATTTTATAACACCGTCGTTTTCTTTTTCCAGCATCAGAGTTGACCATATTCATGATGTCACGTCGCGTGATATGCTATGTAAGATAGATTTTTCTTATATAGCTTTCTCACATGGGCAAACTCTATCCAACATGGCGAGATAATTGATATGAGAGAAAAAAAAACCTGCATGCACATCTACATATGGTCCCTAACACACCTATGTAGTTTCATTGAAATCAGTCATTTTTCCAGGTTTTCAAAGATTATACAGTATACTCCCCCTTACTTCGTTGTGGGGGTTGGGGGGTTATAAAAACATCAAAACCAATTTGTTGCCTACCATGAACCAGAATTTCATTGATGACCAGCTCTTATACATGTACTTTATAGTATGTACAATATACACCACAGATCTTTCCTGTTTGTTTACAACTGGGAGTGAATATCATTCCTCTATACTCTGCAAAGAATCACTTCAAAGCAAGTATTTTTATGTAGAGCGTTTCAGGAAAAGTGTTCCCCTTCTTTTCCAGGGGTTTACTTGAAATTTGAACTTAATGACAGTCTTGATAATACTGAACAGCTTCTTCTATGACACAGTTTTTACAACAACATAAGTTCATATGTTACAAAATAGGAACAAGAGATCCCAGAGGGATCTTGGCACCCACCATTGATAATTATTGTTTTTCTTTAAAAGTTTAATCTTTTCTCTTCTTTTCCCTTCTTTTTCCCCCTTTCCTCTTACGTACTCTTAATAATACATGAAATTTAATACTCCTGTAATAAAAGCTATAAACTTACTTTAAGAAATTGGCAATGTTGATTTTGGGTCAGTTTGAAAATTGGACAATGCACAACAAGGGACCAATGGAAACCTTCATGCCAAGCTCGTGAATAATCTATCATGTATCAGTCAAAAACTAGAGATAACAAGCTTATACTCTCAAAATCCAAGATGGCTGCCTGTCGACCACATGGTTATTCATATCAGTCTTAATATTGTAGAAATTGCACAACTATGGACTAAGGAAAGCATATAAATGACATTGGAGTTTGATCTTTTCTGTACTTGTCAAGATAATGCCATTGTTGGAAACATCCACAGGACACAAAATGTAAGAGCAGTGTCATGTGGGTCTCCGATGATGAGAAAAAGCGAGAACAAAATTTGTACTCACAAAATCAAAGATGGTTGTCTGATGAACATAATAATTGTTATTCTGAGCTGCCCTTAAATGGGACACTGCACAATTAGGAACATAATTGAACATTTCTATGGAATTTGTGAATGATCCATCTTAAATAAGTACTTATCAAGAAATTTCAATAACACACAATTAATCTCATATTCCAAGATGGCAGCCTATCAGTCTTCTTGTTTTTGTAGTGGCCTAACAATGTGCCGATGCATAACTGATGACTGAGGGGAACATTCATCTGAAATTCAATAATGATACATAGAGTAGGAGTCAAGAAATATTGATAACAAATTACTACTCTCAAAATCCAAGATGGCTGCCTGTTGGGGTATTGTTTTTTTGCAAATCAGCCTGAAAATGCGGCAGTGCCCGGCTAGGAACCAAGGGGATCTTACATATGAAATATGAGAAAGATCAAACAAGTACTTGTCAAGAAATAACTATATCAAACTATTACTCTCAAAATCCAAGATGGCCACCTGTCAGTCATGTAACTCATGGAAATGGGACAATGCACAACTATGCAACAAAGGGAACCTGCTACATATGAAATTTCTTGATGATTCATTCAGTATTTATCTATAAATAGGGAAAAAGGAATTGTTTACGAAAGAACCACAGATGCAGGGTGATTTGAAAAGCCCACCATCTGATGATGGTTGGCTAAAAATCTATTTCCAGAATTGGAGTAAATAAATAAGTTACTGATAATTTGGTTTGTAAACTTGAAAGTATGCTTTCCATATCAAAAGTCTTTTCAGAATTAGACATATGGCACTGAATTCCTTAATCCCAAGATAAGATATGTAGCATTAGAACATGCAAAAATAACATTAAAGATTAAAACATTAATTTGGCACAAACTTGTTTGTTTGAGCAAGCATACAGGTACACAGTAAATCCTTCATATAATGCTATTCATCTATTTCGTTATTCATTGTCTCCTTTTCTTTCCTTGATATGTCTCATTGGATTTGTTGCTACACCCCTTTAATACTGCTATTAATACATTTGGCTACACAAAAAGAAACAATTTTATAACATTGACTTCTGTAATTAAGCATGTACACATCGTTCTTCATAAAGAATGTCACAAAAATTAAAACCACTAACCAGAACCAATTAAAGGAATCAACAGAGGATTTGTACAGGTGCAAAATAATTCCTTGTGTGTCTTTATATTGTCTTCAGTCCAAGCAGTTCATAAAAAGTCCCAATGGACTGTCTGTATTATCTATATAACAAACAGTCTATCCAAAAAAAAAAAAAATCAAGTTAGTAATTTTACCATACAGTAATGGATTTTTTTATCTCGAAGTTTTACATAGGTAATCAGCTGGGCTCTATTGAAAGTTTTCTCCAGGCATGTTCCTCACTAAGAACCACTACAAAAAAGTCTATTTTCATTAAACAAGAATATTTGTTCAGCAAGAAAAATTAGCACAAAGAAAATAATTGGTTAAAAATATGAAGATTAAAAAGGCTTCTAATAAAACCTTAGAATTTTTAGTAACAGACACACCTGTCTCAATTATCTCCTTTAAAAGAGAGACCACCTGTGTAAAGGACCACTTGTTGGCCTCTCGGAGGAGATTGTCTCAATACAGGTGTGTCTTTACTTATAATTACGTCACATATTATTAGAAATTTACATTTCCACTAATTCCATAAAAATCTTCCTTTCTTAATAGCACCTAAGATGTTAAAAAAGCAAAATGCATATCTTTTGATATGGCGGTAACTTCAAAATAACTTGCAAACATATTTCAACAAACAAAATAAGTCATACAAAATATATTCATAAAACTTGCATAATAAAATTTATTGATATGCGGTGGCTGTTTTATAACAAAACATCCAAATACCAGCAAGCAACCTTTATCATGGTAATTTGCAAATCATTCACAAGAAAAACAACTAATTTACCTGAGATTTTCTCCAGATGTATCTGAATTTTTAGCTACAGGATTTCTATCTATAGGTATAAAAGCCATATTTTTTACATAAAAACCTTTTAACAACAACAATTAAAGCTTTGTATAAAAACATGCATTCAATCGCAAAATTATAATCTACAATTTGTAATTAATCTTGTCATAACATATGTAAATTGACTGTTACATATTTAAAGGCATTGGCAGATTTTCTTAAATTTAGCAACCTTGACTGCTCATTTTGAAATTCTGTGTGAAAGCTGTATTCCGTTTAGCCGGCCCTTACCATCCCCCATCTCTTCCTCCCTCCCAGCAAGTTAAGATCATAAAACCGTTTCATATTTACCCTCTAAATCTTTAACTGCATAAATGATAAATTGATATCCAGTAAACATCTACCATATTTTACCTGTCATAATTAAAAGTGCAAGCTTGGTTTCAGCCTAATTTCTATAAAGACCAGTGTTTTCCCTTACCCCTTTCTAGATAAAATCGGGCATGTGTAACACAGCCATGAACCACAAGTCAGGAAGAAAATCACTAAGACTCCCAACATTTGGTCTCATTGAATAGACTCTTGGCTATAAACATGGTATTGATCCTCAGAAGAAAAAAGACCTGATTTTTAATCATTATTGCTGACTCTTTGAATCTATATGACACTGATGCTCTGATGATTGTGGGCTAAAAGCTGGTAATATTACTGAAAAACTAAATTTTGCCACATTTTTTCCTTAAGAGTTCTAACTGTGGTACTACATGGTACCTTGCATGTTTAGAGCTAAGACTAAATCTGAAACGTTGTCATCGGTCTATCATAGTAGTAGGTACACTTGTGATACCCCGTCCAATATGTAACAATGCCATGAACAGGATCATATTACCAGGTTACTTACTATATTATGCTAGTGATAAGCTACTCCATTTCAAAATACTGGTATTCCAGTTCCATGGAAGGCATCTGATCATGATAAACCAATCAATGACTTTACATGTTCCAGTTATAACCAAGTGTAGGATAGGACAAGAAACCACCGACAGAAGTAAAACTCAATCATCATATAGACTGTATGTAGTGATTGTGTCCAAATGGCCACCAACCACAGCATCTATTTCATTTTGTCTTCCATGCATGTTGGATGCACCTAGTAGATTTGTATTACCATTTCAATCAGTTGGCCAGTTCTTGGTTATTGTTTTGGTGGCTGTGTACAGTATATCTAGAGATTTATGAAAAAAAAGACCAATGCCTGAGAATTGTCAACACAGAGATTTAACCGTTCACTGCATAGATGTAAATGTACACATTTTTGTAAATTGTATATTATTTCCAATTCATAAAAAGGACTATGAAGTGTATACACTGATGTTTCCTATGTATGGCACTTGTGTGAAAACCATGGTTACCACATCAAAAATTACCGAAAAATGCAAAATATCACTGTTTTTGACACAAAATTTGACCTATGCAGATAGGAATTTTTTTCTTAAGTTCTATCTTAAATTAAAGCTTACTAACTTGGTTACAGAATTATATCTGTTCCAGCATATGTCGTACGCTTAGATTTTTCGCTACTGCCAGTCGTCTACTGTTGTGAGAATTTCACTTCCTGTAAAGCTAGCATTTCATGTGTAGACTCCCTGTCAAAAAAAAGCGAAAATCTTAATCTCAAACCAAAAACATTTTTTTTTCCTTTTTACAAATGTGAAGCCCACATGGTCCATTTTATCATGCAAATATCAATTTTGGTACAGTTTTATTTTTACTGTATTTTTACACGTCATGTTACAGGGGTTAGCAGTTTAACAAAAAAATCACCCATGGCCACATCCCGCTACTGGCTACTGCTACCTTTGGTGTTGGAGCTTGGCCAGGATAGCTCTACAGTGGTGCTGGACAGAAGGACTGATGAAATACAGAAGGATAAACAGAGGTATCAACGTCCGCATAATAGTCCCAACAGTCACGGTGACAACCTGTATCAAGCCAAGGGCCATCGTCAACGGTAACACGACGAGAGCCACAACCATCTGTACAAGTGATACCAGTGTCTCTACCGTCACGTCTGCTATAGTGGAAGCCACTTCCATGGTGCATAGAAACGAGCAATACAGGGGACGGAATACAATGTAACCCAAGCATGCCAGGAGTTCGTGAAAGATGAAGAAAAACGTGTGAAACACAGGAAAGATCACAGACTGTATAAGGCCATCTTTGTGTTGCACATCGACCAGGAGAAGCACGACTAGTACAGCGAGGGATATGGCCAGTACATGTTTCCAGTCCTCAGACAATCCTGCCCACTTCCTCTTCAGGGACTCTAAAAAGTTATTTAATTAAATACAACTTTGATTAAGTACACCACAGAAAGTTATAAAGCATTCCTTTCATTTAACACCTAAAAAGACATTAATTTACTACATGTAGTAATATAGTAATTTGCTTAAAAAACAAAAATAGTGTTGCGGGGCAGAACAATATGCCTGTCCCATGCAAAAGTGGTATACCTTATTACCGTATACGCTATATCAAAATTAAAAAAAAAATGGAAATATGAAACTTCTGATTCAATTCCAATGTCTAAAAGAAACACAGTTTTCAATACTTCATTATAACACTGCAGAGTTTGAAAGAAATTGGTTGAAAACTGACTGTTTACTGTGAGAGAAGACATCAAGACAATATCTAAATTGTGAAATATGTAATGGGCTGTAACTCTTCTTCAAGTTCTTGTTATTGTCAAATAAAACTGATGTTTACAAGAACACAATTTCATGAATGACAAGTGCATGTATTGTTGGAATGTTTCTCAATAATTTACAGTAAAGAAGAAGTAGCTTTTCTGACCAGCATAATAGAACAGCATCACATGCATGCAGTATTGCACTATTGAAACAAATTAGAAGAATGTTATTAATAAATTAAAGTGAAACCAGGCAAAATAACTTCATGTTAACAATGGGACACTAATTGTTTGCCATTGTATGAAAATAAACTTTCTTCTGAAGTCTAAATTTAATCTGTTGAAAATAAGTAGATATGAAGCAGACATCATTGTAGAAAATGGATAAAGGGCTGTACCTCTGAAAGTTACTGTCAGACATTGGTGGGTACTGATCTTGTACAAGCCATTATGGTAATGCCTGACACAAATTAATGAAGATATTAATTATTCACAATTTTTCAAAATGGATGAAAGGCCTCAGGAATCGATGGTTATCAAAATTGAAGTTTGAATTAAATCTGTTAACAATTAATGAAACTACCTATCAGATACCTTTTTTGACCATAAAGAACTCTAACTCTTTTGAAAGGAAGACAAATGTTGACTTTTGCTCTTACAACATGAAAATGAATAAAGCCATTGAAAAAGCAGCATATCTTTTCTAATAAAGATTTAACTGGAAATCTTACCTGTGTGTGGGTGGTGCATAAGCCTGTGTTTACAGTGACTGAAGCCCTGATGTAGACGCAACTTTACAAGGTTTAGCTTACTGTCCAGACCTGAAACAACATATCAAGTTCTGTACTATATCAATCATCAGTTTATCACTGTCTGTAAGGTGATTGAAGTCCAGAGTATCGACACTGATGTCATTTTGTTTTGAAATTGCAAATAAATACATAAGTAATATAGAAAATGGAAAGGTTAAACAGAAAAAGAAATGAATAAAACCATTGAAAAAGCAGCATATCTTTTCTAACAAAGATTTAACTGGAAATTAACCTTTTTTTTTATCTTGCCAATAATATATCAGTAAAACCCTCAAACTCGAGGGGACCTGATAAATAGTTCAATGAAGACATGGTATTTGATTAATCTGAGGCTGATTGAATGTTATTTATGAACTCTGTCGGGATCAAACAAACTGTTCAACGAATGAGAGGTATGCAAGTAAAACAGGTGCAAGTAAGTGGGGTTTTGCTGTAAAATATAATTCAAATGCCTTGAAACAACTAGATTACATTCTTACCATCAGCTTGCTGGATTTCTCCCACAAATTGTTTGCCATTGTTCCAGCCATTCCTGGCACAGTCCCACATACATTTGACACAGTCGTATGATAGTATTCTGGCTACAATATAAAACAACAAAACTTAATACTGTGTGGTATTTGTTTCAGAAACATGAAATAAGCTGTTATCAAATGTATGTCGCTAGAGTGTCTAGTCTAGTTAAATTAGTTAAAAGCTTAACATAAGATTTACATAGCTTTTTGTCCTAAACAATTAAAGCTGAAAAGTTTTTTTATGATTTTGATGCAATTGCAATTTATCTATCTTGCTAAAAAAGGGAAAAGGTTTTTTTTCAGTCTGAAATTATTTACACAAAGAAACATTTAGAGCATCACAAGGTCCTGCCAAAATGTTTTCTTTGTTGTTATTCTTTACCAATACCCTCAAACCTTAGCTAGTTCAAGATAGTAACAGGAATACCAGTAAACAGATTTACCTTTTAAATTCATGCATCTGATATTTACCTTGTCCTGTTTTTAAGACATGTCTCACTTGGCTTCTTTTCCATATATTTTCTATGGATTTTAAAATTGTTCCAACATCAGACTCATCCCACGGATTGTCAACAGCGTCATCATATTCTGTAATGCAAGGACTGGATATGAAATGTCATAGAAGATAGCAACTTCCAAATTATTTGTTTCTTTTGAAACATTCATAACCACTTTATTAAAAGATAAATATAATAAAACAGGGTCAAAATTTATAAACAGTAACATTTGAAATAACAATAATTTTACCAGTCAAAATACAAAGTAAAATCTCACTACCATGCATGTCAATTGCCATTTAACTAGACATTTGATATCTTAGTAGTAACCAAATCTATTTCTTTTGTTTCAAATTTGCAGGAGAATTAAACTTGCACTAATAAACGTTATTTATTTCACAATCATTATGAAAAAAACTACTCAACTTAAATTAATCACTCTTGTTGGCCTCAATCTCAGAGCACAGGCTAGGGGTCTTATTGTGGGAGGAAACAAGCGTATCTGGAGAACCCATTTGGCCAGGCAGGTGACCCAATACCTTATCATGTTTAATTGGGGAAAAACTTGAACCATGGCCGCCTTGGTGAAAGACAAGTGCACTTATATCTACTGCACCACCCGACCACCCTTCAAATTAGCACTTATTATACGCTAATCACCTTTTCAGCTTTTGAACAAGTCAACTGGGACTTTTGAGTAACTGGGCCTAAGACATTTCAGTGTGTTACTTACACTACTCTATACATGCTATGTTGCAATCAATTGTAGTTCACCAATTGCAATGTTATACCTATTTCATTGACTACCTCCGAGGTATCAAACCTGATGATCTGAGCTCGTTCTATCTGGCATCTACACTGTGGGCAGTCCCTCGTTGTGCCGTTGTAGGCATGCTGTCTCTGCCATCGTCCTATACACATGTTACAGAACACATGGCCACATGGTATACAACATGTTGGAGTCTTGATGGCATCAAGGCAGATGGAGCAGTTCACCATCTCTTCATTTCACCTACAGTTATATACATTGTATTATCAAATGGTTTTTTTTTAATTCAGTTTCACATGTATCTAGTGTTCTTTGTTCTAGTTCTAGTTCTAGTTCTAGTTCTACCATATAGTTACCACCTTCAACTAGTTGAAGATCTTGTAACGGGATTGGGTTTGTGCTATGCTCAGTGACAGACTTACATATTACATAATAATTCAGTTATTTAGTATTTACTTAGATATACAATGTATATATATGTTTACAAATGATGCAAGAAAAGAAAGAGAGAGAGTGACTCCTAACAGCAAAGTGATTGGGAATCCCCTTCCTACAAAGCCTGTTAGGAGTAAACAGCAGGAGAGAAGAAAAGAAATTATTATGTAAAGTCTGTCAGCTGTTCTAAATTACTCATCATTGGTTGTTTTAGAAGAAAGTTGAGAAAGAGAGGTCTTGAAAGAGTTGGAAGTGGGAGCACTAACGACGTGTGATGGTAAATTGTTCCAGTCTACAACAGTGCGTGGGAAAAAAGATTGTTGCCTAGCCAATGTTTTTGAATAAATCTGCTGATATTGATACTGGTGTGAATTTCTAGAAATTCTGGAGGCTCGTTGCAGTCTGTCAGACGTTGGTATGGCTACAGTGCCGTGATGAATCTTATAGAACATTTTCAGGCGTGCATCTTTCCTACGGTCTGAAAGGCTGCGCCAACCAAGAGTATCTATCATATCTGTCACACTAGAGGTGTTACGAAAACGGTTTGACACATAACGAGCCCCCCTTCTATGAACCATTTCAATTTTGTTTATATTATTTTTAGTGAATGGATCCCAAACTGAACAGGCATATTCTAAAGAAGGTCTGACCAAGGATTTATAAGCCTGTTCTTTAAATGATGTAGAGCTAATTTTCAGGTTTCTTCTGAGAAATCCTAGAGTAGAATTTGCCTTATTACAAATCTGATCTACATGAGTATCCCATTTCAAGTCTGATCTGAGGGTTACTCCTAGGTATTTAACAGAATTTACATGTTTTAGAATTTGGCCATGAAGTGAATAATCAAAATAAATGGGAGATTTTTTCTTAGAGACTGTTAAAGCATAACACTTACTAGGATGAAAAGCCATGTGCCATTTCTGCTCCCAAGAGGCCAGTTTGTCCAGATCAGACTGCAGGGTCCTGGCATCTGTTTCTGACGTAATTGTCAGATACACGATGGTATCATCCGCAAACAGTCTGACCTTGGACTTAAGGCCAAATGGCATGTCGTTAATATAAAATAAAAACAGACTTGGGCCTAGAACAGATCCCTGGGGAACACCGGATAGAACATGAACATATTCAGATTTGACGCCTTCCACAAGTACTGATTGGGTTCTATTATTAAGAAAATTGGAGATCCAAGATGTTGTTTTCTCATCAATACCATAGTGAATTAGTTTGTTGACAAGTAAAGAGTGACTGACCTTGTCGAACGCTTTAGAAAAGTCCATGACCAAAATATCTGTTTGTTTAGAATCATCTAAAGTTTTAGTAATATCATCAAAAAATTCCAAGAGTTGTGTTTCACAGGACCTAGATTTCCGAAAACCATGCTGAAGAGGGTACAAAATATTGTGTCGATCAGAATGAGACATTATGTTTGATACTATGACATGCTCCATCAGCTTACAACAAATACAAGTTAACGATATTGGCCTGTAATTTACCGGATCATATTTTTGGCCCTTTTTAAAGATGGGAACAATATGGGCTGTCTTCCAATCTTGAGGTACAATGCCAGAATCTAGAGAAAAATTGAAAATGATACTCAAGATTGGTGCTATTTCACTGGATAATTCCTTCAAGACCATTGGACTCAAGTCATCTGGGCCTGGTGCTTTGGAACAATTAAGATTTTTCAATAATTTTAGAATGCCATCTGATGAAATAATAGGCGTGTCCATAGTAGGAAATGTCTGATTAGAGTCCATGTAATTTTCGTTGACAAAAACATCAGAGGAAATGGTTTTAGAAGAGGAGAATACAGATTCAAACTGCTTGTTAAGCAGATTGGCCTTAGAATACGAGTCTGAAATGAGCTTTCCCTCCTGCTTCAAGTGGGGGATTCCGGAGTAGTCTGTTTTTTTGTGTTTAATGTAAGCCCAAAATTTTTTCATACATTTGAAAGTTCCAGTGATCGAGGTTTCTTTTGGAGTGACTATGTCTTGGATGTATGTCCAGTACTCTTGACGAATCTTTTTTTGAATTAAGTGTTTTAACTCTTTATATTTCTTTGTTGTGTTTGGGTCACCTGATTTTTTTGATTTTTTGTACAGTCTATTACGTTTACTGATCAGATGTTTAATTTCATGTGATATCCAGGGCTGACTTTCTTTTGGTTTTGATAATTTATGTGGGATATGTGTTTTTACAAGAGAGATCAGAAGCGACTTGAAATCACACCAGATGGTATTAGTGTCAAGAATATGTTTGTTGCTAGAAGATTGGAGTTTATCATGGAAATTACGTAGCTCATTCTTCATAGAATCCCAATTAGCCTTTTTGTAAAGTGGAATTTGCCTTGGAATCTGTTTATGCCTTGCAGTAGAGGCCAGGAATTCGACAAACACAATGTCGTGGTCGGAGATGCCAGGCATCACATCAATACGGGGGACTAAGTTAGGGTGGTTGGTAATGACAAGATCCAAGATGTTATTGTTTCTAGTTGGTTTTTCAACAAGTTGGGTAAGACCTGCATCATCAAGTGAGTTGCCAAAGTTATAGTGGATGTTAGAGTGAAGGGTATTGGGTTTAAGAATTTTATGCTCCCAATCCCAACCTGGGAGATTGAAGTCACCCCCAATGAGTAAACTGGCATTATGAATAGTACTAGCCTTTTTTACAGATATATCGAAGTTTGCCAAATTAGATTCATCAGATGTTTTAGGGTTATAAAAAGAACATAGATACAAGGTTTTACATCCAGTCATTTCAACTTTCGCCCAAACTATTTCAGTATCATCAGATGGGGAAAGGTCATGGACTTCTGATGAAATAAAGTCATTTTTGATTGCTATAAGCACCCCACCACCAATTTTACCAACTCTGTCCTTCCTGTAAATGCTGAATCCATCTGGAAAAATTTCAGAGTTCTTAATATCTGGTTTCAGCCATGTCTCAGTGCCAAGTATGATGTCAGGCTTGGTACTGTCGATGACTTGGTGTACTAGATGTTGCTTAGTACGGATGGACTGAAAGTTGACATTCATTATACGTAATGGCTTGCAGGATGATTTTTTAGAAAAAGCAGCCTTTCTAACTGGAGTAGATGAGTGTCCAGGATTAAATACATTAGAAGAGGTCTTAGGGCTCATATGACTATCAAAACTCTTTATGGAGGCTAGTTCATCAGGTAGGCTGTCAAAAGGGTTAGGAGTGCACACGCTATGGAGATCGAATAACAGCGTAGAATAATTTGGATTATTACAGATGATACAGTGCCAACTAACCATGCTATCATTTAATTCCTCATAAGAATGGCTGTTGATGTTCTGACAGTCAATGTGAAACCATTGATCGCACGATTCACAAACAATACCCTTGTGTTACCATGTTACGGTCTTATCGCAGGTACCACAAAGATATTTAGTACTGTCATTACTGGGCCCTGGATTATTTTCTACATCATTGGCTCTTAAGATGACTAAGACCAACATATATATCAACACCTTTTTAGGTTTACAATCTTGGTTGTAGATAAAGAACTTTTTCTTAACAAATGAGAACAACATTTGCCGTATGACAATGTAGGATACATCAACATTGGTTGTTAGACTCGACTGACACGTGTTAATCCAGTAACATATTAGCACAAGCATATTAGAATGGTCATGATCGTGGAGTGCGTTCTCCATGGAGGGGCTGTGGGCTATGGCCGTTTGTATGAATGATCTAGTAACAATAAGATGTTCTTTGTTCACAGTAGATACCGATACTGGGTTTGGTTCATACATTGGAACCTGGGGTGGTTTTGTTCCAAACTGGGCACATATTGTGATAACAAGAAAAATAACTTTGCATAGGGTTGCCATATTTACGATGTTACTGGTGTTCACTTACCGATGTCTGGTGAAGGATGGGGCCGGTGAACACAATAAACAAGACAAGATATTACATACAAATGAAAGCTATATCTTCGTCTCTAGTGCAACCCTAGAGCACAGGATGGTAACACGCACAAATGTAAGCAAATGTTAGTAGATGACATGATGGGGTAAAAAATGGACTGGGGAAAAAATCGTTTGTTTACACCGGAAGTGCACACCAGCTAATGACAAGATGGCGGGAAATTACATATCAGGTAGACTAAAGTGAACAACTGATAAGTTCAGCTTACTTTTGGTACTTAAAAGCTCTCATAAACGAAAAATGGGATATTAGATAATATTGTTACATGATGTTTTTTTACAAAACTCTCTTAAACACATCAAACCAAGAAAAAATTTCCGTATGTGGCGGAGCTCACAGGAAAGACGTCCTGTCACTTGCGCATGCGCAACCCCAATCCAGAATTGTTCAGAATACAGCTTAATACCTCGTAAGGTGTCAGTAAAATTATCAATCTTAGATAAAATCACGAGTTCATCAATCAGTGTGACGATTATGAAAAAGTTGCTTTACTAATTAACGTACCCCTGATACATTTCAAGTTCAAAGGTGACTTCGGTGGTGAATGAGATACGTTACATTATACAGAAAAACGAACCAACATGTTTAATTTTCGAATGGATTACCTATTGAAATGAATATAATTCCAATCAAGATTTATAACAATTCACACTTGTCCATACTTTTAACTGTTTAAGTTCCGAAATGAAAGTAAACCGTGGATTTTTTTTATGTGAAAAAAATATCACTGCGCAATTCTAATCCCAATCGTATATCAATTCAACGTATCGATAGTAGCACGAGTCACAAGTTAACAATATTAAATCGCCTTTAAGTTATATTAATACTTAGCTAGAGTTCTATATACCTTAAAACTTCTAACAAAGATAAAATCAGCTCCTGTCTTTCAGTTGTCTTTCACTGCACCAACATATATCACACAGTAGTCTCCCCTACCGGAACATACACCGGATGTAAATCAACATCCGGGTTCTGTTGCCTGGACAACAAAGTAAAGCCATCTTGCTTACAAGGGGAAGAGCGACATCGTTTAGATAGTTTTCGCTTCATAACAAACAACATGGTAAGGTTTTTCTTGTTCAGCTGTTATATACAGCAGAAGTAGGTATTTATTTGTTGATCTGCTGATTTAGAAAACCATAAAGTTATTGGCAGAAAAACGTAAAATGTATTTGAATGTTTACTGATGATTTTTTTCGAAAAGCTAAACAACAGAATATGAATCGTGACTAACACAACTACAATATATATATGATATTGCACAATCGTGACTGCAATTTGATAAATATCTTGACTTCAAGAATATAATGACTATCGTTTATACACTTTTCCAACCAGCTATTGTTTTGGTGAAACTCTGAAAGAAAGAATACAAATTTCAAGTCTACATGGTGTAACATGGAATTTCACATGAAATTAGTTTGTTGAAGTAAACATGATTACAAGTTATCATTGGAGTACAGTGCTTTGCAGTTTATATCATGATATATATTAGAAGACTGATCCAGTAAAAGAGTAAATTGATATCATCAAGGATTCACTTGTTAGAATCATTGCTTTACAGTAGAGTGAATTTCAGTGAAATGAATGTATTCCAGAATTCAGGGGCGATCATGACACATTACTGTTCATAATATCCCCTTTGATTGATCATGCATATGGCTTGATTATATATGTGTAGTCTTAATTGCATTAATACATATGTACAGCAGACCTGAACTACATGTAAAAAGTGTAGATCACTCGCTGAGCAGACAGCCCCATTTTCCTCTGCCCTGACACCAGACTCGGACATATATATATATACATGTCTGGTGTAGGGTCAGAGCACACTGCTATATAATTTATTAGACACCGTTTTGTGTCAACAGTTTTTAGGTACTAAACTAGATTACAACACAGCACATATCTCTTTAGATACACTGTAACCCATGTTGATAAATGGATTATTTATTGATCCAAATATGCTGCTATTACCACAAACAGCACCTAAATTTCATAGTCCACAGTTTTCAGTTGTTCGAAATTGCCCTACTGGGTGGGTGACATTTTTTCATAAGTAGGCATCGAGATGACTTAGTAACAAGCTGTTCTGATTCAGACCTGATTATATTATTAGTGTTGTTGACTCATTCAAGGTTCTGGTAGAAGATTAGGATAAAACCTTCCAATGGCGAGTCAAAGAACCTGTCCTGGGTTGGTGTTTGTAAAAAGGGGCAGAATAGTATTAAAGATATGAATTGATAAGGTTGCATATCAAGTTTTAGCTGTAGGGATTAACCCTTTAGCTCATGCAGCGGTAGAGCATCACTGCCATAAAAAGCCAAGAGTTGCCAGTTCGAACACCAGTGATGTTAATATCCCTTGTCCTACTACAAAAACATTGTCCATGCATAATTATAAAAAGTTACTTATCAAATATGAAAATGGAAATTAAAAAATATTACTTTTAATGTTACTTAACGATGATCACACCTGACAACAATTACCCGATACCGTAATAGAATTTGAATAAATGTAACAAAATACTGCTCTCAATTTCTAGCCTCCTAAAAAGAAGAAGAGTGGCAAGAAAGGAAAGAAGGGAAAGAAGTCTGGAAAGGCAAAAACCCCAACTGTTATCGATGGAATCTCAACAGAGGAAATGTCTAAGGAACAGGTGAGAATGACATTAAAAAAAGGAAAAACGTGCAGGTTTTCAAATTATTTTGACTCGGAAATCAGAATAATAAATTTTCTTCTTCTAACAGAAATATGTGACTTAATAAAAAACAACTGGGATATTTCGAGGTCTAAATAGAAGGGATTTCACACCAAACGTGTCCACTGTATAGAGTATACATATGTACCAAGATTATATTTCACATGAATTCCAAAGAAAAACTAGATTCTGAAAAATAAGTTTATTTGTATAATAGATCTTGTTAAATTTCTTGTCTAATAGTGATTAATACCAGTATCATGATGTATATATACATATGCTGATAGTTGAATATTTGTAATTCAGCTGGAGGAGCACATTGTTCGTCTCCGTGAGGAACTGGACAGAGAACGTGAGGAAAGAAATTACTTTCAGCTTGAGCGAGACAAAGTTAACACTTTTTGGGAAATTACAAAAAGACAGTTGGAGGAAAAGAAAGCAGAATTACGTAATAAAGACAGAGAAATGGAAGATGGTGAGGAAAGACATCAAATAGAAATCAAGGTAGGTCTAGCACAAGGGTATATCATTAAACATTTACTCGGGTATAAAAAATAACAAGATACCATATAGTTTGATTTTTCATTGAGTCCCTTTATATTTTAGTGATCACCCACACAACTTTGACAACATTTTTCCTGACTCAGAGAATGCCAAAAGACACTCAGTATTAATCAAGATATGAATATAACATATTATTGTTTTTCTTTCACAGGTTTACAAACAGAAAGTTAAGCATTTATTGTATGAGCACCAAAATAACATATCAGAGTTGAAGGCAGAAAGTGTGTGTGCCATCAAATTAGCCCAGGATGATCACAGGTCTGGTGAAAACGAATTACGGAAAGACAAACGAGGCCTCAAAGTGGAACTTAAAGAACGGGAACTATCTCATGAGGACTACATTAAAAATTTAAAGAAGGTGTGTAATTAACGACATGAAACTGTTTTGATTTCTTTTCTTGCTTAAATATTTTCCATTATTTCTGTTTAATGTTTTTAGTAAAGTAGTGAATATTTAATAAACTAATTTTTTGCATGATTCATGTTGATGATTATGTCCAATTTAAGTGCACAGTATAAAAATACTATTGTTTGAAATTCATTTCTCCACAGAAACATGATGAATTGGTAACACAATTGAGATCAGACTTTGAAAGACAATCTCGAGAAATTGAAGCCAAATATGAGAGAAAGATGAGAACACTTCGGGATGAGCTAGATCTTAGGAGGAAAACTGAAATTCATGAGATTGAAGAGCGAAAGAATGGCCAAATTAATGAACTGATGAGAACACATGAAAGGGCCTTCAGTGATATCAAGAACTACTACAATGACATCACACTCAACAACTTAGCCCTCATCAACACACTCAAGGTATGATACGGTTGTGTCAATCTTAACTGTTTACGATGTGTCAGATTGTACTTATAGCTATGTCTACATTTTGTATTTATAATGAATTTATAATATATGAGGCCTGCAGTACAATCTGTTCTACTAGTCATGAGTCTGAAGTCACACACACCCTCCCCTCTGTGATTCTCCCCAGTCACTCCCTTTGTGATTCTCCCAAGTCACTAACTCCGTGATTCTCCCCAGTCACTACCTCCATAATTCTCTCAAGTCACTGAGTATATATGTTAAGAATTAAGTTGTTTATTATCTTGTTTATTATTATTTCTAATATTTAAAGTATAAATGAATACTTAATGAAATTAGAAGCTATATTCCTGTAGTAGTGTTAAAGATGTTGGCTTCTGTTTGATGATTGTTACCAAATTTTTAATGAATATTTACTGTGAGAAAAATAGAGTGAAATCTTCTCAAACAGTGCTCTGTTGGTAACAATATTCATGCATGGCTATAAATGATCGTTAGTGGAACTTATAGAACTTTAACCTGTTGATAGTCTACATGGTGACTGAAGTAATATGTAGATCCCTTACTCTAAAATGGCCTGTTGTACAGTTTGCCTGTTTTATTTTCATTCCTGATAAAAATTAGAACTTGACCTGAAACAAATATTGGTAATTTACGATTATTGTATACAGTCAGTTCTTTGTTTCTAACATCTGTGTTGATTAATTGTACACAGGAGCAAGTAGAAGAGATGAAAAAGAAGGAAGAGAGAATGGAGAAGCGAATGGCGGAGGTGATTCCAGAAAACACACGTCTACGGGAACAGTTGGAGAAAGCTAACGGGGAGGTTGATGATCTGAGGAAACAACTAGCTAACTATGAGAAGGACAAAGAGACTCTCAGGGTATGTACAGTCTGTCTACATCCTAACGATACACAGTTAACCTGACACAGGCTTGTTACACAGATCTGTGTGTTCCGTCTGACAGTTGGCGGAGGAATTATAAATGGTGTTTCTCAATACTGCTCTGACAGTGAAGAGGGCAAAAATTCTATTCAGCGACAGTGAAACAATTCAGAAGGGTGTGATTCCTTCTGTATTTTCTTAAACAGGTGGAAATTATAGTTTGTCAGTATTTTCATTTAATTATAACTTAAATAGTCTGAATGCACGAATTCCAAATATTATTCATCCATTTCTCTGAGATATAAATGAATTGAAATGCATGTTCCTTTCAGAAATCAGAAATAAAATGTTATATATGACTTTTGTCGATGGACATGGTTTCTGGTATAATATAGATTCTATAATATTATCACAGATGACGAAGGCCAGACTGAGAGTGACGGAGGATGACTTCAGAGCCATGAAATGGGAACATGAGGTGCTGGAGCAGAGGTTTGAAAAGGTGAGGAGACTTAACCCCCATGTTATTAAAAACTATATCAGTGGTCAAATGTCCAAAAGGATAGAATACTGTCCAGAATCCTATTTGTACCCTTTCCTGATTTGCGTTGTATTTATTAGAAGCATTGAGTTTTATAACAATTTCTTTTAAGCAGATTTCTGAACTAATTGCCCCAGGTCCTGAAGAGACTTAATTGGATTTAATATAATTCTTGATATCGTCTATCTATAATGATCAGTAAATAAAAAGTTCTTTTATGAAATCTAACAAAACTATTCAAATTTACAAGAACTTGCAATTATAATAACAAAACAATAAGGTAGAATTCAAATATAAGAATTGAAGACTGTTGAATTGTGATTTTAGAGCGCTGTTACTGTATTTCTTTTTACAGATTTGATACACTATACTCAGGAATTGGGAAATTCTATGATTGAATGATAAAAAGAATTGTTCTGATAGGTTGAAGATGAACATTAAAACAGTCTTATGTTTGATGTAACTTTTATGACAAAAGTTATTCTTTAACAGACACAAGGGGAGAGGGACGACCTGTACAAGAAGTTTGTGAAGGCCATCCATGAAGTACAACAGAAGAGTAACTTTAAAAACCTCTTGTTGGAGAAGAAACTTGGTGCTCTGGCTGACACATTGGAGAAGAAGGAGGCACAGCTTAATGAAGTGTTATCTGCCTCCAATCTTGATCCCACTGCTCTCACTGTTGTCACACGCAAACTTGAGGTAGCTACAGCCTCATACAGAATGTTTAAGTAAAATGTTTAAATTTTGGATTAACAATTTCAAGAAATCTTTTCATGACTTTTCTCCATCATTGTCCAATCACACCTAAATACAAAACATAATAACATAATTTCTGATATAGTAAAATAATTGTGAAATTCCTTATGTCATCTTCATCATCTTTCCATTTGATATATATATACATCATTGTATGTTTCATTTCCTATCACAGGATGTACTTGACTCCAAGAACAGTGCTATCAAAGATCTACAATATGAGTTGGCAAGAGTGTGTAAGGTATGTATCATCTTCACAATTTCTGCTTTGTTATTTTAGATTGATGGGTTCTGTATTAATATTTATACTTAATTTAAGTCAAATGCAATGTTTGTTATGATGGTTTGTAATGATTTGTTTTCATATTGACCTTAGACATTCACGAATGCAAAAGCTCCCAAAATATTTTTTCAAAAACTAATTGTGAAAAAATAAGTTTTTGAGTAGTTTCCCTTGGACGAATTGATTTTAAAGAAAGAGGTATAGACTCGGTTTATGAATTGTCTCCCTTGGACTTCAATACTTATAGATAAGAAAGAAATATAATTATATACTCACTTTTTAATTGTCTCCCTTGGACTTCAATTATAGACTCACTTATGAATTGTCTCCCTTGGACTTCAATACTAATAGATAAAAAAAGAAGTATAGACTCACTTATGAATTATCATGCTTTCCTTTTTCTCAAGGCTCACAATGATCTGCTGAGAACATATGAGGCAAAACTTATGCAGTTTGGTATACCTACGGAGGAACTGGGCTTCAAACCACTGGAGAGCACTGTAGGAGGACAGGCATTAGGACAGGGACCTGCAGGACTGGTGTCTGCTCCGTCCTAGCCTATCCCTACAGCCCTCTGAACATTCCTAGATCTTGTGTCACTCCGTCCATTGGAAATCATGCAGACTTTTAAATTACTTAATTATCTATAAAAATAGTCAAAAATGAATGAGTTTATAGTTTGCTCGAAGAGTTATTGAAAATTTCATGAAAAAGAATCCATACATGAAAACATGTATTTTGATGACATCCTGTATTGAAGCTAGTATGCTAGATATTGATAACTTAGCCACGGATTCAACTATGGTTGAACATAGTCTGTGACAAAAACTTGTTGTGAGAAGCAGAGTACTGGGGGGAACAAACTGTAAGTAACAATAGACTACTTTGTATAAGCCCGAAGGAGCAGCTTAGATGGTGTCTGTGAACTCAACTTAACTGCACGGCTCTGCCTGGACACTCCACCTTAATAATCTACACATCCTGTCACCAAATACAGGTGTTAATGGAAATATTTTGATCGTAAGAAAAGTACCATTAAATATTTATTATTGACTTTTATTTTGTAAATACTTTTTGTACATTCACATATCATTTATCTGTGATAGCTACATTGTACTTATACATTGTTAACTTAAAAGTGATCTGATGTATACTGTACAAAATAAAAAACGAAACTAACAGTAAGATTTCATGTTTTTTCTTATCTGCCACAATATTTATTGCCTAGTCGTGCTTACTATGTAATGTAGGATCTGGAACCCAAAAGATGGGTGTTGGTTGACTCATTTTGAGAATAATCATATATCTGTGTAGAAGATTTTTAGTTTTAAAAAACAACGTCTGAAGCTTACTTCAAGGACATTGAAAAATAGCGTATAAGAACATCTAAGTATCTACATAGTAACCAATCATAATCGACCTAGATATTTAAGTTACTGGATACGTCATTCAGAAGTAAGATAATCCATCCTTATCATTTATGCTGTGGATTTGCTGGACTGGTCCACGTTTCTAGAATAGTATACAGCTAAATAATCAAGTCTTGTAATTGGATACTAGTAAGCTAGTATATGCCTCATCTGTCAAAAATTGAATGTTAAAGATGTACAACGTATTGCATTATACGGAACTAGTGCCTGTGTTTGGTAACATATAAATGGTACAGTAGGTAGGCAAATACACCAACATATTGTCCCTAGCACATACAAGTATGGTCCTCATCAACCTGGGGTGTAATACAAGTGAAGGTCCGTTTTTAAGCAGCCGATACCCTATCACTATCAAAGCGAGACATGTACACACCATAAGTGTGAGACGTAGGGACGCTACTAACAAAAAAGGAAAGTTCACGATCGTAAATTGAAATCGTTACCTTATCATATAGCTCAGTAGTAATAAAGCTGTCCAAGGTAATCATAGTTTAAGTAGAGATCGAGTTATGCAGCTGATGTAGAGGAGTATGTTGTATCTACGATCGACTTGGTCAGAAAGTAATTGAAAGATTCGGCAAGGTTTAAGTACAGATTTCCTGTCCTGATTAGTTTTTCCACAAATTAAACTTCGTATGAAAGTAAAAACAAGTCATCTAAGAGTCGGGCACAGTTTGTTCCCATGGGAATGCAAACAGTGCTTGAAAATCTTTCCTCCAAACTCAACAAAAAAATGTCAACCAGGAATTCTATCATTCCCACTACAAAAAGTACATCTTCCTCAGTATATTTCATTTTAGCTTTTGTTGTTTTTTTTTTCAGAAATTATGTTCCAAGATAGCTTGCAACCATATATTTGTACTATCGTCGCCACCTTTCTTGGAAAGAACACTCTCATAATAAGAGATCGGAGACTTTTTTTATTGAGATATTGTAGTGCACAGGGTGGATAAATCAAGTGTTTTTATAGAGGACACATTTTAGGAGGGAATGCTGCTCAAGATCGATTAGAAGATTTTTCGAGTTTACAAATCCACATCCTGTTAATTCCACTTACAGAGTTTATGTATATATATAGTGTCACAATAAGACTGAAGCCCCAATTAAATGGTACTAAGAAGTTTGGATAAAGGCTTGGTTGAGCAATAAGCAGGACCATAATAAAACGTTGCTAAAAGGATCATTGTGTAGTTTTAGTATTCAATCTAGTCGCGGTAGGTCAGCGTCTTACTCATTAACCGGAATCTTGAACGATTGTAACACTGTTCAGCATGGTTAGATAGTATTTCATCTTCCGAAATAACCGGTCAATGTTCAAGTAGTGTTACGTTGGCTATCAAACAGGCCTAGTATTTTGCAAGCAATAATTGTACTTGAGTCTGCAAATAAGCATCAATTTATTAAATGCCCTGTCCGCATACACAACCACATACTTATCATGATGATCATGTAGAGCTAGCGATAAAACGTATCTTAAAGGATTCTTGTGATGTTTCAATATATCTTTGTGTGCCTGCTTGTTGTGATTGAGAACGATGCATCATTCTCACTTTCAGGACGTGACTTTTACTTGGAGATGTGACCATTAAGATTTACATGACGGTTGTCGTTGATGAAGCAGAAGACGCTTATTCTCCTGAACACTTGGTCTTATCCTCTTGTTCTTTCTCGAGAGTATCCGTGTTAATCATTCCTTTGTCCATACATGTATTTTGCCTCTAGTTTTAATAGATTTTAAGTTCGGGTTAAGATATAGGTGAAGCGTTTGGTATTCTCTGTTCCAACGATGCAGATTCGCATTCTTATCATTATTAAGTATTAGGAAAGACTATGATACCGAAATGCTATAAGCAAGCATACCTGGTATTCAGTATTTGCAAGATGAATGTTAGGACACTCTTGGCCATCAAGCAAGCCTTATTCTAACTACAAACAAACAATTTAAGAGTTTGTAGACAAAGATGAAATTATTACATAATAGATAGCAGCCATTGTTTGGGCATCTTTGGTCAAAAGATACACACTTGTTTTTCACGTTTGCTACAGTAATTTCAGTTTGTGTGTAGTCTGAATTGGGTTTGTTTTGTTAAATGTCCTATTAACAGCTGAAGTCTTTTGAGGAACGATTGACCAGATAGACTTGATCCCCCCCCCCCCCCCCCCACATCTGAATGTGAAGCACTCCAGCAAGTTTCGTTTTCAATATTATCTGGCATAGTCTTCCAAAGAATTGATCAGTAGTTTAGTATTTACGTTCTAGTTGGTGGTAGGAGTCTTACTTTAGTCCCTTCATGTATACTACTTAATATACCCCGGTAATTATCATGAATAGCTAGACCATAGTTGTTTATAAAAAAGGGTTAGAATAACTGCAAGAAGAGGAAAGCGAAATTTTGTGCAGTGATGGTTTTTACTGTTAAAACTCGATATAAGCCCACAAGCACTTGTGGCCAGGAGTAACCATCTATAAATAGATAATATAGCAAAATATGAATAATTAAAAAAAAATATAAATATATAAACACAATTTTCCAATTTTCTTTTATGTTATTAATCATCTAACACCTTAATGAAAATAATTGCCAAATTTCAGCTGGATACGTCAAGCGGTTAAATTTTACAAAAATCAACTATCAGACACTGAAAAAGAGAGGAGGTATGCACGTGCTTCCGTCACAAGTAATTCTTCTACCAAAGATTTCGGTGGTTTTCTGAGATGTTACGACCCGCGCTCGCAATCGGTAAATAAAAGTGTGGATCAGTATAGCTTTTTAGAGAGGGAAATATATCAGGGATGGATGGAAGCTGTTCGTTTTTCTCTAGTATGAATAGAAAGTAAGTTTTTGGCCGATTTGTAACGTGGTCGAAGTATTTTCTGCCACTGAGTGCATACATGTAAAATTTAACCGCTTGACGTATCCAGCTGAAATTTGGCAATTATTTTCATTATGGTGTTAGATTATCAATAACATAAAACGAAAATTGGAAAATTAAGTTTTTATATGTTTTTTTATATATAAATGGTTATTCTCCTGGACACAAGTACCTGTGTAATACGCCCACTTAAAACAGTATGCTGTAATTAGTTGGGTGTTTCAGTCGATGTCAAAAACTACATTTACTTCAAATTTTGAAAATGCATATCTATAGGCTAACACCGAACTTTTTGTGGTCTCTTCTAAAAAATCAAAAGTTGGCTTCGTTTCAACTGAGGCTTTTTATGTCAAAACCAAAGTTTTGTGTTTACGTGATATTAATACCCCCAGTCGGGTGTATCAATGCACGTCATGGGTTTTACCAGCTTCCGCAAAAGGAAATCGGGTGATTTTTAAATCCAAGTTGTCAATCTAATGGTACATCTTACGTATAAAAATAGACATCACCCCACATATTACTTGCAACCTTGTCCACCTTTTGGTGAGTTTATAAACAATGAGAAGTGATTGTTCTCCAGTTTACATACCAGGTATAGTGTCCTGGCACATTGCCAACCGGATCTTGTTTGGAAAACGACATCTCATTTATCCAGACTGTTTATGTATACACCCGTTGGCCAGAAGTTGTTGTCTGTTCTCGGTGAAAATTAATGCTATCTGATATATGATAATAATAGAGATAGTTGTTTTGGAACGTCTTATTATTATTTGTCACCACAGTGAATATAGTACAAAATAAAATAAGTTATTTCATATAAAAGTTATACGTATTGTCAGGGACGTATATATGTATTATGAGGTTAACATACCTAGAGAACGTAGGTATTGTAAAGAATGTAACTCCACATCTGAAGTGGAGGACGAGCATCATTTTTATTAGTTTGTTCTAAATTTCAAAATGTCAGAGCTAAATTTATCAAAAATGTTTACTGGAAAAAAAACATCTGTATTCAAAGTTGTTCAGCTATTGAGTATCCACAATATTAAAGAACTATGTTTACTGGGTAAATTCATCTATGAGGCAAACAAATTAAGATTACCATAAATGAACAACACTGTCTCCAACTAACGTATGGATTATGATACGGATTAAACATGTATGTGTTATGGGTTATCTAATTAAGGGTTGCGATATATATTAATCATAGGTTATCGCAAATATATTTATAGTTTACAATTTACGATATGGATAAATCATTGGATATCGTTGATGTGCCAGTCTTATTACGGTTTGCGATAGAAATACTTAGTAATTTTTTTAATCATAGGTGTGTTTTCGTTATTATTTGTAGCGACAGAGGTTGATCGTGGGTTATACTAGATATGTATAGATTAAGGGTTGCGATTGAGATACAAGTCAGGATTGTTTATAAGATGTGTGTCAAAGCACGTTTCCTCTAGACATCCTATGTTTGTGATGGACTAACTAGTGCAGAACGCCCCAGCCCAGCGTTCTAGCTGTGGTAGTCTATTGCTATTTATAAACGTATAAGATTTATTCAAATTGTATTCGAAACAAAGACATTAGCTAGATTTAGGTCGATTTAAGTAGGTCGCTCGTTTAAAAATACCCAGCAGTGTAGAAGTGTGTCATACTGACGATAAGGCGGCCACCTTTGTGAACTATGATAACAATGGAATATTGCTGATATCAGATAATCTTAACTAAATCTATAGATACAAAAAAGTTATTAGGCTTTATTTTCGCTTCAAGTTTTGCCAAAAGTTACGTATATTGGGCCTTTAACAGTCAGTGTCATTTAAGGACGTGCCATGTGTTGGAGGTGGAGGAAAGCCGGAGTATCCGGAAAAAACACCGACCTACGGTCAGTACCTGGCAACTGCCCCACGAGAGTTTCGAACACGTAACCCAGAGGTGGAGGGCTAGTCGTAGAATGTCGGGACACCTTAACCACCCAGCCACTGCGGCCCCTGTGTTAAAACAGGGACGTATATATACGTCCCTGGTTAAAACAACAATTTCATACTAACTATATTGTTAAAATAACAATTTCATACAAACCATATTGTTAAAATAGCAATGCATACAAACTACAATGTTATAGTTACAATGCATACAAACTACAATGTTATAGTTACAATATCATACAAACTACAATGTTATAGTTACAATGTCATACAAACTACAATGTTATAGTTACAATGTCATACAAACTACAATGTTATAGTTACAATGTCATACAAACTACAATGTTATGGTTACAATGTCATATAAACTACAATGTTATAGTTACAATGTCATACAAACTACAATGTTATAGTTACAATGTCATATAAACTACAATGCTATAGTTACATTGTCATACATAAAATCAATTAACATTACAAAAGGACAAAGGAGAAAAGACACGGTTTCCTTCCGGGTGGGAGGGGGCGTAGCCGTCTACTTCATCAACGACAACCGCCATGGGAATTCAAAATGGAAACCAAGTGATATCACCTCCTCACATTTACAGTTCGGACAGTGACAACAAAACAACAAGGTACGGTATTATGATGAACATAATGAAAAGCACATCGACCATCATACCACAAAGAGAACATATAGGTCTTCAACCTGTGATCTGCAGTCCACAGTCATCGCGAGTGTCAGGTATACCACGGACTTAGATTACCCGTGGGTATACCAAGTGGCTACTATAAAGACCACCTATGTAAAGACAAGAGAAGTTTGGAGATTGGAAAGTTAAAATCGAAGGCTGTTGGTTATGTTGTAAGTAACAACCGAGAAAAGAGGTCTTTGGTGTCCTTTATGTCAAGCTCTTGGGAGTAATTTTACAATAAATGTTCATAATTATATAGGGAGAGGTTTCATTACCAGCCCTGATGACGTCACCGATTAATTCAACATTACAGCAGACACGAATCAAACAGAAGAGGGGCACACGTTTTTCTCATAAGGGTGTTAGACTGCTCGAAAATCTCACAGACCTGAAGAAAAATGCACACAACACCGCCCTTGGAAAGTCTGATTTTGGCCTTTTTACACGCTTCATGAATTAGATCAAACATGTGTTTTATTCATGTTATTGCTACTAGCCATTCGTTGAAAAGAAAGATCTAAGAATCAGAAAAGATGCATGTTTACGAGAATAAAATTATTGTCAATGTGTAAAATATGTCATTAACTATCTTAATTAATTCTTTAAGTGTAACTCTAAATATGATATTATCTCCCTTAGCTACATGTAGTAATCTAATATAATCTAATTCCGAGTTAGGTATTAGGTGTTAGATATTAGATGGAATGATAACCATTCGAACTATGTATATATCACGGACTTGGATTAGATTCTAATGTAAGTCCGTGGTCTTATCCTAGCTAAGTTGGGTTATTTAAGACGATGACGCAATGTTGACAGTGCATGAGCTGTGTCTTGTATTTGGAACAGCTAGGCCTATAGCCCTGTTGGCGTCCCTTGTCCTATTTTTAACAGTGCATTCAAACTGTTTTAGCTAGTATTGACACTTGAGATGCTTTTGCATATTTAATATGGTTTTGTCTGGATGTGATTGGTTCTGCCCATCAACATTACGTAAGGTATCAAGAATAAGATACCGTTCATTTCTTGTTTATGAACACGTGCTTGTACATGTGTACGTTGACAAAATATTTACAAGTGTCAGCCTGAGGAGTTAACTCCGCCTTATGATAATCAGATAGGTCAAGGTTGGTAACCTCGTCGCTGATTGGTTGAATTGACACAGTGCCCATGTGATCAGCTTCTGACCTACATGCTGTGTGTATATCAGTTGCAAGCGGTGATTGAAACTACTATAATATGGTGTTGAAATGTAGAAAACCCAGTTAATGTTGACTTTTTAACAAGATCAAGATGCGCTGTCAAATAACACAACCCAATTCCATTGTTTTGGAAGTAGACGTGGACCCTAAATCGAATGGACAAGAAGTTCTGGAAAAGGTAAGTTGTCAGTTTACCTTATGATGGAGTCCCTTAGTCTCAGAAAAGTAACAGACGAGTTTGTTTCTACTAAAAAAATATTTTATTTCTATTCAACAATACACGTAATCTTTAGTTAACAATTAATTAGTACTATGTTAGTTCATAATGTACAATAAAATCACTGTCGTTTTCTTATAATAGAACGTTCTTATGAACACGCCGTGATCAATGACCGACCAGGGTCCAAAGTCCAACCTCAGGTTGTACGGGCCTTTCTTGTGTTTATTCGAACAAAGAACGAACGGGTCTTTACTATTTCATCATGTTGACAGCTTGATTGTTTAATTTCATAGTATTATATTATGTCTAGTAAGCACCCACAGTATATGTGAATTCATAATATCTGATAAAACGTAAATTTCGAACTATTGTTTTGATTGTGAGGTCAACTTGCATTGCTAGAGCACGATCAGCTGTAGTGTGTTCTATTTTTAGCAAATATCTAGCTTAGCAATAGATCTAGTTCTCTTCTGAAGTCATTATAAATCGTATTTCAACAACAACTTTGTGTTCGGTTGAATACAACTAATGACGAATACGAGTAAAACATTGTTGGTTACAATTATCTATTAAAAAAAAACAACACATGTAAGCTTAGGCCTAATGATGTATGAAAAATAAATTTCTTTTTGTGATGCAATCACCCAAATTTTTTAAATTAATAAGAAAATGAACAGGTAATAGGTTCCTACTGAATTATATTTTGTATTAATTATATTTTTAATTTGCTATAATATGTAAAATAATGTTTTTTCATTGTCATTGTTATCATAGACTTACATAGTAAATCTAATTCCTTGTCGTTGATGTACATGTACATCATGTAAGATTCATCATTGTTATGTAAAATATGTTTATACATCGTACATGTTATTAGATACGAACTTATGGAAGTAAGTTATTGGTTTTGAAAAGTAGTCAGAGATTAAAGGTACAACTCCCTATAGAGCTGAAACCGTCGACCTTAGCTCCTGATGCTCTGCTGCCAAGTAAAACAGAAATTTGCAACAACTGGTGCTTGTTAACTAATGAAAAGCAATGTAATTAATGCACATCTTTTACACTATTCCTAACCTTTTCAAACACCAACCAAGGTTCTTTGACTCCTTGTCTAAAAGGGTTCTTCTATCTAGAGTGTCAACAGCACCATGCAATTTGTACTAGGCCATATAATATGTAAAGATATTATGTAAAACATGTGCATTGACTAGGTTGCCTTAATTATAAGAGTGAGCAGGGGATTTTCCCTGTAGATCAGCAGTAGAGCACCAGACTGGAGAGCCAAGGGTCAAGCCCAAGCGACGGCACTATCTTTATCATATTTCCTTGTCCTGTATATCTATACTGGTACGCTAACCCCCGTTTCAAGGTAGGAAATTCTTGGCAGTGAGTCAAAGAACCTGGGATGGATATTTTGAAAAATGAGGGAATATTGTATAAAATGAGGAATGATTATGAAGGTTGCCTTACAAGCATGAGCCGTAGAAAATGTCCATTTAGTTCAGTGATAGAGCATTGAGCTGGAGGAGAGCCTAGGGATGTATGTTCGAGCCCCAGTGACAGCACTACTTTTCATTGCCCTATTACAGATGAAATACTGGTATATCTACTCTTAAACATATTAAACTTTTTATCTTTTAGGTTTGTCAGCAGCTAGGGATTGTGGAACAGGACTACTTTGGGCTCCAGTTCCAGGGTACAAAGGGTGAGCTTTTGTGGCTGAACAGCAGAAACCCAGTGTGTAAGCAAGTGAATGGACCAATACCATACAGGTTCCAGCTCCGTGTCAAGTTTTATGTCCAGCCTCATCTGCTTCTGCAGGAAGAATGCAGGTAATTCTAATAGTTCACATATACAATTACAGGTTTTCAGGCTATTGAAGATGGATGATTCAGGATGACATGTCAAAAAATGTATTGAAACTCTTACTGATAATGATTCAAATGATATCGATATTGACAACAGAAGAACATGTGCACTGTGCAGATGACTGATGTGAATGGGATTGAGAGAATTGTGCTTGATGTCATTGTGAACTACCGTCCCAGTCCTAAGGGGGCTGATGCTATTTTTGCGAAGTAACATACATCAATTATTCTTCCTTATGTTTGTGTGTGTGTGGTTGACGTTTGCTTGCCTTTTACAATATAGAAATCTAATAATTCTTCGAGCAGTTGTTTTAATTTGCCAAAGCTATATATTATTCATATATATATATGAGCATGTTAATGGTTAATTTTGTTGTGACCACCGTTTTAGACAGTTTATTCTTATCATTCCAAAAACCTAAGAAGCAGATACATGTAAGATATTTCAAAAAAGCTTCGAGAGCAGAAAGCAGTATATGCCAAAATTACTTAAAAAAGAAAAGGAAAAAATTGGGTTGGAAAGTAACTTAACTTTCAGAATTCAGTAGGGAAAACCACACACAGTATGAAAGACTTTTGGCAAATTTATGTATCTTGAATCAATTTTATCATCCAACTGTCTACTTCTGTAAGTTCAATTGTAAAAATGTATATCACTGATTCACTGGTAATAAGATAGGGAAATGCACAGCTGAATCAGACTTTGAACCAGAGACCCTTCAAATTACATGTGATCAACATCAGAATGGGGGTTAAGTATGATGCAGATCTCGTCTACATCCTATTCCTAATTAACCCCCATCCTGATATCTATAAATATCCAGTTGTTACACTTACAGTACTTTTATTGTCTACGACCCTGGGGGATATGTTGTAGCAAAATTGAAAGCTCAGTCTTCCCCACCTTGTCTATTAGACAAAAAGGCTAGTTAGGTTCTTTTATATACGTAAGGAAAACATTGACAGATTCTGAAGTCAGCTACAGGTGTCGCCTCTTCTTAATCTTCAAATTTTGAGGTTAGGTATCACCCTAGTGATTTGTTAGGTCTCTACCTGACACCAGTTAGATACCGATACTGGCGATAGCTATCTTTGTGCCTTCAATTTTGCTATGACAGGGGTAATCTGAAGGGTTCTGACTCTCTGACCCGCTAAATATTGGGAGGACTGGTCTCACCCGCCAGCTGTTCTAATATTGAGCGGGTCACTCAGAGACAGGAGGTGTAGAGAGCAAAGGTGAGCAGAAACCCCTGTATGTCGAAGATGACTTCAAATTCACCCCCCCCCCCCCCCCCTCCCCTTCAATAATTATTAGGCCAAGGTTTTTCTGACTTGTAAGGTCACTATATGAACAAGGATTTACTGAACATATCTAGGGAATACAGGTGAACACATGGAATGTTGTTGATCTTCGATGTTGTTGAACTTTGGATTGTGTCAGGAATCAGTGATAAGAAACTATAAATAATAGGTTATATAAACTGTTGACAGGACTTTGTCCAAGTGCTCTAAGCTAACCTTAAGCTGGTTTATATATTTGCTTTTAAATAAAACACTTTAAAAGAAAACTATTAAAACTGTTTTAGGTTATAAATCCAAGTTCTTGGTCAAAGTCCAGTCAACATGTACAGTTTACATTATTTATAGTTCTGTTATCTATGTATTGGAAAAAGGTAAATAACAAGCAGATTGAATCCAATGGGTAAAAGACATGTTACACTATAAACAAAGATTACCTAGACTTTTTATAACACCATAAATACATTAAACTAAAAATATACAAAAATTGTGGGAATATCCACCTATTGTTAACCACAATAAAAGACCTACAATTGACTATCTGGACTTTGGCCCTATCTTCAAACAGTTCATTTACATGTAAAAAGTTGTGGTTATGACTCAGAATCAGCTGGTTTGCCTTAAGGCTTTTCCTTCGCGTAGGTGTAATAATGTTAAATTGTAAAGAACAAAGTCATACTCAATATTTGTTTCAGTGCATACAGATTATTACAGTACTCAAAAACCCATGTCCCTACTTATTTTAACTGTAAGAGAAATAAATGATAAAACACTCCAATGACCCCTACGCATCTGTTGGTCCGGTCATTAACAGTACATCCAGGACATCATAACATGAGCTATAGCTACAATATTATAGTGTCACTGATCTATAGGTGATCAGTCCAGGGTTTCAATCAATACTCAGGGCTTGCTGATCTACATGTGCAGTAAGTGACCTATATTTATCTATATAATGTGTAAACAGGATCTAGAAACTCGGTCAACCAGCTTGCATAGCAAGCGTCAACACAAAGACTTTCTAAGTACAGTCATGTATGAGGTGACCACAGACCTTCAGGTGTTTAATTTGTCCACAAAAATAAAATTCTTTTGTCAACTTTCACAACAATGGAGTTCATCTGTACTAAGTGCACAGACTCATGTACTCAAACAAGATGTTGTTGAAGACCAAAGTGTTTACAAGTCAAACTTATCATATGTCATTTGTTCCAGTGTTGTAAGTGTTTTGTTTATATTCATGCACATACAGACCCATATAAACTTGGTAGTGTTATTTTCATGTTGCAGTATCTCCGATTTAGAAACACTGATATTGGTTAATATATTCGGCTGTCCTATTTAATGTAAATCTATTTAAGGTCATTCAAATGTATGACTCATGCTTTGTTATTGTAAACATGCAGCTCTTTGTTTGGAATGAAAAAGATATAGCATCATATTGGGCATTTTGAGAATTCTGTTAGTTTCTGTTTCCAGTCAGGAAAGAATCAGAAAATGAATGTACCGTACAGTATTTGATGTAGCTTAGTGGAAGGTTTACATTTAAAGCCATAAAAAACAATCAAGCAATTCATATTTATGAGCAATAGAATGTCCCTAACATTTTCTTAAGAAATTGTTAAAGATAATCATATATAAAATGAAAGTAGGCTACATGTAAGTAATGTGAATATATATTGTGTGACTTCTTAGAAAGGGTACATACTTCTTGGTGTATGCATGACTAAGTAAATCTAGGTCATTCAGTGATATTGTATATATATAGCGCACACAAATCTTTAATGACGTCAACTCATGACATATGGTGTACATCAGAACGCCACATCAAAATATCTGTTGTATTGATTAAAAACTGACGCAAATTTGCATAAATGAAGACTACAGATATATATATAATGCTAATGTAAGCATCTTGTCCTTTTTCATTTTATACACAATGTACAGAGATTTAACTTCTCAATATTATTACTTGAAAAATCAAGAGAATAACAAAGTGTCAACAAAACCAAAATCCAAACCCAAAATCAATTAAACCAGGGACAAAGAACCATTTAAAAAGAAATAAAATCAGAAAAAAGGAGAGAAAACTTAACTTACATCTGTTCATACGCTGTCTCGGTCTGCATTTTTCAATACTTAATAATTCTCATTATGTTATTGTTCTGAATCATGCATAGATGTGCTTGGTTACCTTAAACTTTGTATCTGTCTGCCCTTCAAATGAAAGGTAAGATTTTATGTGTTTTATATTACATGTATACTGGTTCTTCCAATAATACCATATATGTATCAGGGCTGTAACTTTTAAACCATGAATTCTATCATAGCAGTAACACTCACAGTTTTACCTGCATCGATGACCAGTCTGTGAAAGGTGCATATGCAGAGAGATAGGAGGTTAATAATTAGTAATGTTATCTTACTTCAAGGTCATATGTCAAATATTCTTAGGGAAATTTTGTATGAGCTCATATTAAATCTGTGCACTGATCATGAACATTTGAGTGAATAATGTTAATGTGACCTAAAGCTAAAAATGTATGTCATTGACCAAATACAAATGTAGCTAGTTGAAACCTTTGAAAATATTTTGATAAAATTAACTGATTCCTGCTTCACACACAAAAGTAGTATATTGCTAATAATTAGTACTGTGTAATTGATAAGGAAAATTTGTGGTACATGATTTTTAGAGGAAAATCTTGCAGTGGGAAACATTAACCCAGTAAAACCCTCTAAAATTGCCACTACAAAACTTAAAACTTTGTTAAAACTAATGTTTGCTATGCTTGTCATTAAGAACCTTAATTTTAAATGAAACATCATTCCTTTCCATTTTCCCAGCTTAATGACTTTAAATCTTAATCTTAACTAAAAAACAATTTTCAGTTTTGAATTTCCACTGCGCAATTATGCACTGACCTACATTTTATTGTAATATTATGTAAAAATAGAACCAAGTAACATCCGTGATGTCACATTTATAACTAATGTGGTTTTCCCAGTTTATGATGACCATGAAACTTAACATGTGATGTAAACATGTACAATCAAAGACATCGCACGTGATATATATATATGTACAATCAATCAATGGTAAAAATAAATCATGAATATTCATAAAATATTTGAATCAACAAATTGGTTTCGTGTTGCTTATTAAATAGAACATTATTATTTTAATGGTGACCTGATTGGTCTTGTAAAGTGACATGTAATTATCAGCATTTTTTGGGCAGCAGGTGCTTACTGAAATAACAACAGACTATAGACTTGAGATCAGCTACTATTTTTACCCTTGTCCATCTACGCTTATGACAAATTCATTAATACAATAGACAGAAGAGGCCATTCATAAGTATTTAGTCATGTGTATTTTTGGCAGTTCAATTCAAATGTCTCGGTTTCATGAGTGTGTACAGTAGTGTAAAGGTACAGGAAAATTTACATTTGGTTTAACAGTATATTACGTTTGACCTGTAGGTGTATTGTGTTAGTGTATATATGTACCTGTGACATCACCTGGAGGCGGAACAGGTATTAGCATATCAATGAGCTATGTGGTTAAAGTAGCGATGTAGCCTAAATAGGTTAATACCTGTACCGCAGGCGTATAGTTCTGTTTATATATATACACACACAAAAATTGTCGTTTAAGTTTGACATAACAAAAAAAGTTTACATGCTAAAATATTCTTTTTCACCTTTTACAAACATCTATCAGGGGTTAATATATATACAAACTATGAAGTACAATGTGTACAGTACCTCCTTATATTACAACTGATGCTATAAATTTTTCTATTGGATTCAGCAAATTTGATGCTTGGGAACCTCCTGCTTTTGTCAAAAATATCCTCAGTGATACCTATACCTTTCCTAAAAAAATTTAATATCTTAAAGCAATAGTTCAATGCACATTTATGCAAAAATTATAATTTAGATATACGTTCAAGTTAAAAACTTAATGTACAAAGCTACAATAATAGAGACTAGGCACATGAATATGTATGTACAGATTTACATGTTACCTGTTTACAAAGATTTGCAAGCAAATATAATATGCATTGTATACTGTTCATACATGTATGTACATCTATATGTTCAGAAATGATGTACATTTTGTGCAGAGGTGTTTTATTATGCCTTCTGTATATAACACCATACCTGATTGGCCAAGCTCTATGTTCAGTTGTCTTCAATGTTGTGTTATTTTTTTAATACAACATCTATTGCTCTTATATAATATTATGTAGGGAAACACATCTCATTGTTTCCTTCAATGTTCCCCAATGGTTTCACTTGTACATTTTGAAACCTGGTATAGTCTTATGTAACGTTAGTCTCGTAGCCAGTAGGTATTTATATAGTGGTAAATGACCATGCCTGTGTTGTTGTTGCAGGCACCTGTTTTACCAGCAAGTGATACAAGAGCTGAGGTGCGGGAAACTTCAGGTAACAGATGAGACTCAGCTGGTGCAGATTGCCTCCCTTTCTGCCCAGGTGGAGCTAGGAGACCAGACAGACAATCCCATGCTGTTGCAGCTGTATGAGAAAATCCTGGAGGGTTTGACCCCTGAACCCTCCAGTGAACTGGTCAAGGAGGTTGCTGCAGGTCATGGAGATCTGATGAGGGTAACCAAGGCACATGCTGAGTATCGTTTGTTACAAGAGGCGTCCATGATAGAAAACTATGGTACAGAGTATCATGAGGCCAAGAACATGTCCGGAAACTCTGTCAATGTTGGGGTTGGACCAGAGGGCATTTTCGTCTACGACCTTGTGAACAATGGGTATGAAAAGTAAGTAGAGATGTTACAAGTTATTCCAAGTGCCATTTGATATTATGAATAGCAAGCTGGTGGTGAAAAAAAAGGTTAATTACATTTAGGGAAATTATTTTTAAATCGTTCATTTCGTTTATAGGTACTGATGCCAAAGATTGAGTTCAAAGAAGTGTTAACAAGAATTGAGTTAAAAAACATTACTTGAATTCACATAGAAACAAAGGCTGGAGACTGGGTATTACATGGTAAAGCTTTTAGGTCTGCATTCACTGTACTTGAGTGAAATTAATAAATAACACATAGAAAATTTGTATACTATAATTGTTACACTATAGGTATATAAACAGTAACATGTTTATCAATGTGTGTCTAGCTAATACACCTGGCACTTCAAATTCATGCTATTGGAACAGGTAATATGCTACTAGCTATATATGTATATAGCTAGCTGTAGTGTTTTTACCTGGTTGTCGAAGGCTGACCGAGATAAACTTGATGTTTTGTGTAGTACACCAACGACAGTGTTTGTTTATCTCTGGTAAAGTACATTTGTTAGTGATCAGTACTGAGATGTCATTGATCATTGAGTTAACTACATAGAATAGCACAACTCTCTCTGACCCTATGACTGTGTGAACTGCCTCAAGGTCTGTCTGTATGGATGGACTTTGTACTGGTCACTGTTTCACTGTGTACACAAACAGGGTCAGTCAGTAAATCCTCAGAGAAACTTCCAGGTTTTTGTAACATTTTCTTCCTTTTTGATTACTTGTCAAAGCTATTTATCTCTATTTGAAAAAAAAAATGTTTTTAACAGCTGCATTTTATGCATACTTCATAAATTAATCATAGAATACATTTCAAACTAATTGGGTTATTATCAGAATTTCTCTGTTGTTGAAACTGTATATGTTGTGCCATGTTTTGAATTTTCATGTGGGTAAACGTACATCAGACACTTTTCTCATTTTTCAAACTTGAAAAAGGATGTGGGGCATTAATCAGCATCTAGACTATAAGGTAACATACTGTAATATAGAAGATAAAGGTTCTTGGCTAGGGAAGTTAATTAGTATCATTTGTGTTTGACAGGTTGGAATACTCCATGGTGATGAAAGCAATCCACGATAGAAATAAGGTGATACTGGAAGCCTATAATGATGAGGGGGAGACCCACAAACACGAGTTTAAGATGGTCAGTACAAGAGCTGCCAATGCCCTGTACCGCTGCATTACCGAAATGCATTCCTTTTTCCGCTGTGATACCGTCCATGATGAGGTCAGTCTGCAAGTGAGCCATGACCTAAAGGGGATGCTTGCCTCCATCTTCAGTGATAATACTGCAAGTGGTAAGAGTTTCATACACATATCCCTGTAGATTAAAAAGTCTTTTATATTTCACCTTGATCTGGATATATACTACTTTATTCTTGTCATAAATTCACTTGCCTCAGTGAAGACATTTTTGAACCCTTCCAATTCAAAGGTTGAAATAGATTGAAACTCGAGGGGAGAATGAGGTCAATCTTAAGTCTTTCTCCTTGTTAAAAAGACTGTATGTTAATGATTTCGTGACAAGATCTTGCTGCATAAGATCACATTACAAATCCATTACCCTGTGGGCCTTATATACTCAGAGGTAAGCCACAATATATGTGACATGGAATAGAAATGTTTCTTCATAAAAGTATTTTATAATCATAAGAAATTCATGATTTTATAGCACAGTGCGCTTTCTTGTTTCAGGCCAAAACTATGTATTTGATGTGAAACAAACCTGCAAAGAAGTGTATGATAGCACGCGAAGAAAATTACTCAAACAGCAACAAGTCCCTATGTCACTGGCAGCAAGCCAAGAGGATATCTCCCAGTCAACAGACAATAAGGAAAACAACGAACAGCAACAAGTTCAGGTAACTCATTTTCCTTAGTTAAATGCCATTAAAAAAATGAACAGTAAAGCCACATACAGTGTATCCCTGTGTATTGGGACAGCATTGAGGAGACTCCCCAATAGGCAATCAAATTGAAAAAGAAAAATCTAAATCTCGAAAAACCTATGATTAAACGTGATTTACGAAAGTACATGAAGAAGAAATTGAGGATGCTGATATGAATTCCAAGAACACATCAATTTTAGACAAATTGTACATAGCAACTGTACAATGCTCAACATGATGCTTTAAGGTAATGTTAATGGTGTGAAATAGCAATTTAGATGATGAAGAGTACTAGCTGTTTCGTTTCAATAATGAGGGAGAACAGTTAATAGGTCAATGCTAGCGTACATGTGACATGGCAGGTTAGACTCTAGACCCGAAACTCTGAGGTATTTCCTGTTGATAGAACAAGTGATAGTGTTCTGTATCTGATGACGCTGTTAGTCGTACACTGCCTTGTGTGTATATATCTTAGTCGTGACTACACTTGAAGTTTGTCCCGTTGTGAGAGGGGAGGAAGGGGGAACATACATCTAAGATGTGGTACTCTATAACCCTTTATGTTATTTCCGTTCTGTCAACTTTGTGTGGAAGTGTTAACCGAACAAGAGACTGTATCTTCATCATCAAAGCTTTCATTATAGAAATGTGAATGAACTTAAAACATGTATATTTTATAGCTGAGGTACATGGGGTCCCGTAAAACCCTAGTTGTTCCCTGCTGTGAGATACAATGAGTTTATACTATTGTAAGAATGTAACCCTACAAGGAAATATTACATCTTGTCTGTGTCACAATAAAATCTTTGCTGAATACTACAAGAATATTGCCCTCATATGATTTGGAAAAAAGGATTACTGAAGAGTTTTTGATTTTGATTGTTGTACAACTTATTTTTACTATATGTATAGTTATACATGTACTGCTTTAAGCAAATGTTAATATGAAGTATAATAGACCATTGGATTCAGAATTCTACAAGTTTATTAAAGAATAATTTGTACTTTAAGTGGTTTTCATTTGTTTATGTAATTAATAAGGTAATTGATAAAAATGTGTTTCCTGTTCTGCTTCAGATGCTGAAGGACAAGTTGGAGACAATCCAAGACTCTTTTGTGTGTAAAGTGTGCATGGACAACCCAATCTCGACGGTCCTGTGTCCCTGTGGTCACATGGTGTGTTGTAATGACTGTGCCTCCCAGCTGGCCCATTGTCCACTGTGTAGAACTTCTATAAACACAGCACAGCCTGTGTTTCTCCCCACAGCTTTCTCTGTGAAAACGTAGTAATTGTGCCATTGGGGGGAGGGGAGTGAGATTTATCATGGCAATAAGACAGAAAAGAGGTATTCATAGATGCATAACAGCATATGGTTCGTGTATTAACTTATGAATAGTCATGAGTTTGTGCATCAGCAGTTGTCCAGGCTGGAATGTGATTATTGGAAGAAGATAATTCGCAGGGTTGTATTCAGTCGTGATTATAGGAGAGCTGACACTACAGATACAGACTGTTATCGGGATTGTGCATTTGACTGGACATTGATCATTATTAACATAAATATATTTTTCACATTTCTCTCATGTCTCATCTGTCATTACTGTGTTACCATATTGTTTATCATTTAGTTTTGTCAGCAATGTGAAATTTTACAAAAAAAGTAATCAAAATTTAGTATTTTATGATGTGTATGATACTAGTACTACTGATAGCAATAGTTTACCACTTCACTGACTTCACAAATATTTACAATGATCACCTCATCCAAATACACCTGTTATGTTGAAGAATGTAATCATTGCTTTAATTTAATGGTGAACGATTTCATCATAGAATTTGTCCTCAAACTGTAATTGACCAAACTACTGGTATTCATATGAAAAAGTCATCACAAACATAATACATATTATTAGCTCTAAAACCTAATTGTTCAGATATTATGAAGCTAAGAAGTACCTTCCAGTGCATGGAAATGATCAATGCTTTCAAGATTTATTTCCTGGGACGGGTGGTTGTTATGGGAGGTTAACCCAAGTGTCCAGCTTTTCTCTGTGGAGATCTAAGGTGACAGTACCCAAATCGGATCAGTACCCAAATCGGATCACTATTTTTTCAAAATACTTCTAAATCAACAACAGTGTCAACAGATTAATTATAACAATAATATAGTCTTAGAATAGATAGTCACACACCATTTTATGTCAACATATCATTAGTTTTTTAGTTTAAATATGCCATGAAACATTATTGAATCTAAAAACTTTGCGTTTTGTTACGTTTCTGAAAAAAATGGCGCGTGCAACGACTATGCGGTCTGTTCTGAACTATAAAAATAAATCCACCCGATAAAAATACTTGTTTTCATACAAAATCTAAAGGGCATCATTAAATGTTGAATATGCTACAACAAAAATATTAATTTGAAATGTAAAATACTGCAAAATTCAAGTCTTGATCCGATTTGGGTCCCCGAATTCGCAAAATCTCGAACTGGTGATTGGTGACGTCAGAGCGTTCTATAAATATCCAACATGAACCTCGACTGCTATTTTTTTTTGTAAAAACACCCATTGATTTTCTTCTTTTGATGCAACCATTAATGGATATAATTCATCCTCAGATTTTTTAATGAATGAATAAAATGATGGTTTGGTGATCCGATTTGGGTACTGTCACCTTACAGGTATGAAATATTTAGAAGGCCCACATATACCTCTTTCTGTAAAAAAAACATTCCTATTAAGGCATTTATGCTTCCTGGTGATAATTCATTTACTTTGGATTTTCTACAACCAAAGGTAGGACATTCAAGTTACATAAAATGGCAATTGTTGAAAATCCAATCTTTTGGTGAAACTTGTGTGATATTTGTTTGCAAAATATTTATTGGATATATTTATCTAGTGCTTAAATTTTGTGAGTTTGACCATTTTAATGTTGTTGGAAATTAATTTTTATGGACTTTATTTTGAACAATACTGTAAATAGTTGGAATGTCCAACTCTTTAACAAAGAAATTCATAATGTTGATATTTCATCTAAAAAAAAAAAACAATTGCAAAAATTAAGCATTAAATACATATACCTTAGTAATGTAAATTATGACATGTTTTCCAATGCAGCTGGCAAATTTTCTGCATTAAGTTCTCCAGTAGTTTTTCCTGTACTCTTTTTGTATGATAAGAATCTATCTTGTAATTGGTGTTGTTAAGGATTAATAGTATTATTTATTTATTCTAAGAAAATCTTAATTTGGTGCCTTAATATTAAAACTACCTTCATGTACAATAGAAAGAATGAAACTCCATTGTTGAAACCTCTATATAATATAATAAGAAACAAACTTCCAAACTATTCATCATTTAGCTTAGTATTTTTGTGTAGTTTTCCATTTTTTCAACATCACAAAAGGAAATTGTTTTTCATCAGCATGGTGGTATGCAGACCCAAACTAACATGTCCTGTAGCTATATAGCTCTACTCAGGACATTGAGTTGACTTAATGGTATACATTTGTACAGTGACTTTGTGATAAGCAATACTTACAGATATTGTATATATTTTGAAAAATTCATTTGTTAGATTGCAAACAAACTTTTATGCCAACTTACTTTACTTGAAATGTTTTATCTTGATTGTCATCATATATGTACTGTATATATTGTTTCATGTACTTAAAAAAATGTTTTTTTCATCATTTTAATGTCATCTTTTCAACATTTGTACATTTTATGAATGATCCTGTATATAATAGAAACAGGTCATAGTGCCATAAATTAAATGGACTTTAATTTAAACCCACAAACCACTGTTAAACTTAGATTTTATTGCTGTACAGCACTCCCAGTGTGATAAGTAAACTCATGTGATGGGCCATGGTAAAGGAACATTGTGTAGTTCTCATCATTTTGTTTAGTTAGATTATGTTTTTCTGACAAGAATACAAGTACATTGTATATGTAATCTTCCTTCCGTTGGTAAAACAACTAACTATTTGTATAAATGTTTTTAGATGTTGAGTACAGTACATTTTGTGTGTAAATTTGACTGGACGAGGTAACAGACAGTTTTGCTCTGATTTCAGTTGTATCAAGATGCATCAAATCTGTAAAACATTAAAATTGCTGACATAATTTTAAAGTCATATCTAGATCTGTTATAGGGTTCAAAATGATCACCAGGATATATAATTATGTTGTGTTAAGATATGATATTTTGCTGTCATTTAACGAAAATAAGCTGATGGATCTTGAAACAGCTGAGTTCATATGGTTTACTGACAATATGTTACAAGTCCTGCATTTGTTACTCAAGTGTTTTTATTGCTCAATAATTGGTTCTTTCTGCTTCATTGCAGTCATTTTTACTTTTGTACTTAATGTACGTTATAAGCATTGTTTATATGATTCTCTCTCAAATTGTTAGAATTTTTCGAACTGGACTAAAAGTAACTTGTAGGGTTAGACCTCCATCCAACAAATCAGACCGGAAGGTCAAATGAGATCAGATTTATATTACAGGTATACTGTATTTAAGAATTGCATTTCATTTCTTGAAATCTTTCTTCTAATAACTTTATTTCTGCCTTTCTTCACAATTTGTCTTGTGTAAAATTTAGAGAAATTAAAAATTTTCAAGGGAGATAACCAGACTTAATTTGATGAAAATAGTGTTTGGAATAACATTTAGAAAACCAAATTGAAAAATACAGCTGAACTATTGTTAACTATGCAGACTTTCCAGAGAAGCAGATAATTGTGCCATTATTTGAACCCCAAAACCATTGTTACACTAGTTTTATTTGTGACACCACTTAAATTTCTATGTAATTAATGTGTCACACTGAAAAAATTGAAACAGTTATTCTAAGAAATCAGTGAAATTTTAAACCACTTAAATTCATGGACATAATGGAGAGGGAAAACAATTAACCAGTTTCTTATTGGATTTGGTGAGTAAATGAAGCTTTCAAGACTATTTTATTTCCATGGTAGGTTCATATCCCAATGAAATGACAACATTCTAATATATATTCTATATGAAACTGTCATTATCAGAATTGATCTTATTCAGCACTCTGTTGTATCTTACTTCTAAAGTAGCGGAGTTGTTAAAGTTATTGAATTATGAAATTCAGTTATTTTTGATAGCTTAAATAAACACTTTTTTTTTTTAAATGGAATTATGTTGGATTTTGGAATGAAGAGACAATTTGACAGGTGATATTCAGTTTAAAAAATTGGATACGATGTATTGAACAGCAATATGATATATATTGTGACATACATTTTGTGAAGTTGTATAATATCAGTTCATTATTTTGTCTAACCAGGCTATGCACCATTCCACATTGTAAAAATTCTGCAATGCATATCAGCGAGAAGGTACTCTATCATTATGTGTATTCATCATTGTGTCGTTTTATTACATTCCAGCATTCCATTCTTGTAATAATGTTTTGTAATTTGAAATATTGGCATCTGGTCAAGTTTTTATTTTACCTGTCGGGTAATTCAGACAAATAGTTTCAGAGTGTCCTCTGTATTTCAATTTAATTCATAAGTTTCAACAAAAAAATGTTTTATTAAATTTCTTTTTCACCGTTTACTATAGTAATTCAAAAGGTTATACATTAAAAAACCCGAGCTCATTTTTTTCAAAATAATAGAAGATAACTATGTGAATTAGCTTCAAAATATTTGTTTGAGTTTAAAGAGTTATTGTACATGCAAACTCAGTTTTTATTAAAGTTCCTTCATTTATGTATGGTTGGTCTGAATTGCTTTTAAAAATTTTAAGTATTTGATTATTTATTATCCAAATAACGATGACCATATCTGAAGTAGTTTTTATTTTCAAGTGAATTTGTAATTGTGATATTTTCTCTGATGATTAGAAATGTAGAGGAGACAAAGGGAAGGTGCTATTGGGTCTGAGATATGTAATTGTTTTGTCCAGTAAGTGTATATTGTCAAGCTGTCAGATATTACAGAATATCGATAGCTGGTTGATAATAACGTCAGTTGTTGAAGAAGGGAAAGTTGTGCTCAGGGACAAAAGTTATAAGAGGAAGATTTATGTTGAAATGTGATGCGATAATTTATCTTTTATAAGAAACCATTGTTAAGTAGATGTTTGTCTTTCACTTCAAAATGAAGTAGTTGGCAGATTATGTCAAAAATGTAGATAATTAAAAAACGAAAAAAAATTAATAAAAAAATAAATAACAATAAAATCTATGAATGTCTTTGTTATTCTGTGAATAGAAATGACATGAAAAGAGACCGGAACATGAACTGCTATTCTGTATTAAAGAAATTTGTACACGTATAAGGCTTACACCACCATCTTGGGTAAAAGAACATGGTTCCAAAAAGCCATTAAAACCAGTCTGCAGATAAACTGGCCTTGATTTGGCAGGGATTCCAGGAACCACTTTTAATCTCAAACCAACAGAGCTGTTTACAAAGTTCACCAGTTTCATGAACATTTTATAACTAAGAAATCCTGTAAAGCATCAGAGAAGTGAAGGGGGGATTTAAAGTTGAGCAACTATCCTTCACTTCTGTGGTGCGTTCCTATGGATATTGATAAGGATCGTCGTAAAACTAGGGCCGGTGGCGTCAGTCGTGTGCACGACTCAGGTGGAGGTGTATGACTTAGCTGGAGAGCTCTGGATACACATTTTAGTTTATTTTATGAATGTGAATGGAAGGAAACAGTAATGTATTGGGTCATCAGCCCGAATAGATCAAGTCGTTAAGACTTTTTCCCTTACCTAATATTAAGCTGTGATGAAAGTTTGTATAGGATATCCACATTCCTTTTATTTTATCCTTATTTGCCTAGTAAACCCATAGGGGCTAGGCACGGACCTATGCTACTATGAAATCTGTGACAGATATATAGTAGTGGGAAGGGCTACAGTTCGTGTATATTCGAGAGGTAAAATAATTATCTGACAATCATTTCATAGTAAGATATGTCCGTGCCTAGCCCCTGTGATTAAACCAATATATCAGCTAGGACATATTGCCACAGCTTAATGATTTTCGTCTTTTCCGCTCTACACAATGATGACGAATTTATCATGGAAGCCAATCTGATTAAAATCATATCTTGATCTCCGCGCCGTTCCGTAAACTTCTCTGCTGCGTTAAGATATGAGCAAATCCAATAGGGGGTCATGTCCCGATGAACTTTTGCATTAGCCAATCAAATTACTGCTGTTACAATCTTGTCAGTGAAATTTTGAGGTGACAAAGCTTGCATAATCGCATTTGTCCGTTTAGTCATTTCGTCACAAAAATGTTCATCTGGAATAATGTGACGAAATGATTTGCTGCAAGATGACAGGTCATTGGAAATTATTTTAGTGTTAAGTAAGGAGGCTACAAAGGTCATCTGAACGTGATGTTGTCAGATCCTTGTAAAACGGAGTGAGAATAAGGATCTGTACTTTAATTAGATTGCATGGCAGCGCACAAATTATGATGGCGAAATAAAAACTATTCAAGTACGAATAATATATGTTTCCTGTAACGGGCGAATTTATATCGGCACTTGAATGTGCTCCATTGAGGGGCGAAACCAACACCTGTCCAATATGGATATTCCCTCGTTAAAAATCATCAAAAAGCCAACATTTGTCGAAGACATATATATATTCCCCCCAATGGGCAAACTCAACACTTGCCGAATACGGATATTTCCACTGAGAGACGAAAGAAACTTCCTCTAACAGGCGAAATCCACACCCACGATTACGGATATTTCCACTGATCATGAGGGGCGAAACCAACACTTGTCGAATATAGATATTTCCTCTAATGGGCGAAACAAACACTGGTCGAATACGGATATGAAAAAAGAGAATACCAAAGCGTCAACAAAACCATAATCCGAACTCAAAATCGTTTAAACTAGGAGCAAAATACGAACAAAAGGGTAGAAGCACAAGGAGACTCTTGTAAAAGTACTAGGAGAATGTGTTCCGGAGAGTATGCCTCTGCTGCTTCATCGACGACTCTTGGTCACATCCAAGTAAACTTCAAGTCCTCGAAATGAGAATATCAATTACAACAAGTAAGCACACTAACGACCATACTCAAAACTTTCCATCTCCATATCGCACAAAGATACAGAATATTTCTCAATGAGACAAAGATGGCGACCATAAAACTAGCCCATAGTTCTCATCACATTGCATCTCTCGAATCCCTGTGTTGTTAATTTGTTTGTCAGCAGTCGACAACAATCACGAAAATCACGATCTTCTGAGCAAGTCCTAGAATATGCAACATGTAAACACCATAGGTTGAAGAAGCAGGGATGTGACTGAAAGAAATGGAAAGTTCACGATAGAAAAATTGAAATCGTCATGTTTATCATTATAGCTTAGTAAACCAGCTGTCAATGTTGGTCATTGTTTAAGTAGAGTTCGAGGTAAGCAGTTGGTATAGAAAAATCTGTTGTGTCCTTTGTTTCAAGTTCAGAAGGGTATATACGATCGACATTGGTCAGCAAACTGCTTCTTGTTCACAGACAACACATCGTCGATATATCTGAAAGTGAAATTAAAAGATTTGGCAAGGTTTTTGGTACCTGTCCTGATTAGCTCCTCCACAAATTCAGCCTCGTATGAAACTGTGCCCCTCTCTAAGCTGACTTGTTTTTGTTTCCATACGAGGTTGCATTTGCCTAGAAGTTTATTAGGACAGGTAACGGTAACCTTTCCTACTTTTTAAATTTCCTTTTGATGTATATATCGGTGATGTCTTGCCTATAAATAATAAGAAGGACAAATTACGAACAATCGGGAGGGGACTTCATGACTAAAACATAATGAACAATAGAACTGTGTGAATGTCCATTTCTTATGGAGTTCATAAAAAAAGGTCATTCATACATATGGCAATGGCGCATATTCAAGATATAACATATAAAAATGAAACAAAATTGTGGTATAACCAATTATACAGTGCTCAAGTGACATTGGACATTCAAAGATTAGAGCTAGTAGCGAATATTCTCGGGGTTCAGAGCTTGAGAATGTTTAACACTTGGAAATTATCGAATATTGTATGGATACTGAAGATCAGAGCTACCGGTAAATATCACGGGGTTCAGAGCTTAATAAGTTCATCAATTGGGTGAAATATTGATTGATCAATTGATTGATTGATTGGGACTCGCCATATGCCTATTGGATGACGGCAGTCCATTTGTATAAATGATTGAAATATTGATTTTTATTGATTGCTTGCTTGCTTGCTTGATTGATTTGGACTTGCCATATACCTATGGAAGGGCGGCGGTCCAAATAAAAGTTAGGAAGCTGTGGCTAAAACATATCAAATTTGTTACTGGTTTTCATTGGTATCCGAGATAATAAACAATAGAACTGTTGACATTTACATTGGGCAAAAGAATAATATTGTAAATGAATAAAGGAGTGAATGAATTAAGTACAACATGGACAATTGGTTGAGAAAGACCAAAATAAAATACATGTAATTCTTTTTTATTGGAAAATAAAACAATTGAGTTGATAACGACACATTGTAAATTTTGTAAATTCCATTTTGATAATAGACATGGATGATTAGGAAATGAATTATGCGCAATCGAATTAAAAAGCCAAAAATACAAATGGATTAATATTTCCCGAATTTTATGCACAAGTGTACACGACACATACATTAAATTGAATTCGGGGAGGGGGTGTCCTATATAATGATCTGTTCATCTTCACTTTCATACCCGGAGCTTATCGCAGGATCTAAAATTAATCTTTTAAAATTTTGACAAAGTGATAAAGTGCGATATGTAAACGCCTAAAAGCGATTTGAAAAGAGTTCTAAGATCGAGGTCAAGGTAAATAATACTTAAATATCCCCTAGGCTGGATGTCGGACGGTCTTATCTCGAAAACTGCTAGATTAATCTGTTGACATTTGACATGTTGACGCATGGTGATATCCATGTATTAAAAAAAGTTTCTAATGTCAAGGTCACTGTAACTATAAACAGACCAAGTGCAGTCATGCATATGTCAGTGTCTTGTTAAACCTGTAGGAGGTTTAGTTTGAAATAAATGAGAAGGTATAATAATCATGCATCACACTTGAGCAAGCTTATGTCCAGAAACAGCAAATAGATAACGATGTTGCACAAGAATGAAAAACAAAGTCACATATTCTTAGCAATATCATATCAATTATTTTATTGCACACATATCCTTGCTATTCTTACATTGGTTATTTTATTGTATATATACCAATCTCTGTCTCCTTTTTGTAAAATATGCTATAAACACTATATTTTTAAGATCCATTACTGAAACATATTTCTAACTAAATTATAAAACTCGCCTGGAATACTCCCACAATCACTTGATATGAGCTTCAATGACCACAGTATCAGAGTTGTATGAAACGTTTCCGTGACCACTATATCAGAGTTGTATGAAACGTTACCATGACCACTGTATCAGAATTGTATGGAACGTTACCATGACTACTATTTCAGAGTTGTATAGAACGTTACCATGGCCACTATATAAGAGTTGTATGGAACATTACCATGACTACTATATCAGAGTTGTATTGAACGTTACCATGGCCACTATATAAGAGTTGTATGAAACGTTACCATGGCCACTATATCAGAGTTGTATGGAATTTTTCCATGACCACTGTATCAGAATTGTATAGAACGTTACCATGGCCACTATATCAGAGTTGTATAGAACGCTACTATGTCCACTATATCAGAGTTGTATAGAACGTTACCATGGCCACTATATCAGAGTTGTATAGAACGCTACCATGGCCACTATATCAGAGTTGTATAGAACGCTACCATGTCCACTATATCAGAGTTGCATGAAACGTTACCATGGCCACTATATCAGAGTTGTATGGAACGTTACCATGGCCATTATATCAGAGTTGTATAGAACGCTACCATGGCCACTATATCAGAGTTGTATGGAATCTTACCACGATAACATATTCAGGGTTCTTTAAAATATTTCCATTATCATGTTATCAGAGTCTAAATGCCATAACCTTTACAGACCATATTGATACAAGTTCCAAGGTGCTATATCCATTCGTACATAGATGGTATTGAAGAACACGTTGACTTACTGGAGCTGAAAATATATCACATTTATACAAATATCGTTTTTGTTGTTGTTAGATATTTAAAAAAATAAAAAAGATAATAATCAAATATTAAGTACATATGCATTGATAATGCAACCATTTCCTACTTCATTTATCGGACATGGCTATTACATTACCATGACGTAAGGAAAGGAAGACTGATAATAATGTTGCTTCATAGTAATCAACACGGATCAGTAACATACTAAATGTACAACCATAATACCCATTGAATTCCAAAATGTCATTTCAGAACAGCTTTGTAAGATCTGCCACAGACGTCTATTTGGAATGATTTGGTGCTTAGCTTATCTTTAGCGAGGGACACAGTTCCCAAACACAATACTGCGTTCTTGGAAAAATCAAAACCCGTGGAGGTTACGGAACCTGCTACCCTGCCATCACAGTAGATTGGCTCTCCTCCCCAAACCCAAGAGTCCTCTTCAACACAGAATTCCTCCAACTCAAGACAAACTATGGAGGAGTCTGTGTTGTTTCCTGCTGCCATTAGTGCTTCCTTTCCGATAAAAGATGTTTTCTGGAATTTAAATGAATACCGAGGTTACTTGGCTCACAACAAAACGAACAATAAAATGATTCGTTTCCGCAGAGAAGAAAATCTCGAAAATGCAACATTAAACTATGACGATGACAAGTAGAATCTCACACAATGGTTGAAAGTGATAAAGGAATTTAACAGTTTTCCAATGCTTGTGAATAATACTCTTCATGCAAAATTCCAAGGGCTTAAATATCATTTCATTATTGCAAGGGAGGAAGGACATCACTCAAGGGAAACTGCTTGGGACTCAAAATCTATACAAACAGAAACAGTGGAACTCAACAGACATAAACAATAGCACACATTTTTATCCAAAACGGAACCTCTACCTGTTGTAGGGAAAATATCAACGGAAAATATTACCAAACAACGGAAAAACGAACAACATATTTACCCCAAAATCGACCATGTCCGCCATGCCCGTCATTATTGGTGTGTTGCCCGACGTAAAGTCTCTCAACCACTGTGGGTAGATGTTCTCGGTCTGTAATATCCTTAGTGTATGATGACCGGCGTTCCTGATGCCATATTTTTCTCCCAGGTTCATCAACTCGTCATAAACATCAACTGCGGTCTGTGACATTAAAAACATGGGCTTTAAATATGTATTTAACTCCCTGTCTCTTAGAAGTAAATATTAGCCATATGTATGTTATTACATAATAAACATAATTTTATAATCTTAGAGACGATAATGAAACTAATACTGATTTATCCCTCATTAATTGCAAAAAATTATTGTTTTTCTTTTTAACCTCAACTCTTATACCATCTTTGCTTTGTTGCTTATCTTAATTCCTGCTTTAACCTATGGAAAACCAAATTAACATATACTCCATTAATTGCATCTATCTTCAAATAATTAAAGACAGGTACAATTCAATTGAAGATAAGTTCAATTCAACTGAAGATAGGTACAATTAAATTAGAGATAAGTTCAATTCAATCATAGATAGGTTCAATTCGATTGAAGATAGGTACAATTGCATTTAAGATAGATTCAATTCAGATGAGGATATGTACAATTCAATTGAAGATAGGTACAATTGCATTTAAGATAGATTCAATTCAGATGAGGATATGTACAATTCAATTGAAGATGGTACAATTGCATTTAAGATAGATTCAATTCAGATGAGGATATGTACAATTCAATTGAAGATGGTACAATTGCATTTAAGATAGATTCAATTCAGATGAGGATATGTACAATTCAATTGAAGATGGTACAATTGCATTTAAGATAGTTTCAATTTAGATGAGGATATGTACAATTCAATTGAAGATGGTACAATTGCATTTAAGATAGATTCAATTCAGATGAGGATATGTACAATTCAATTGAAGATGGTACAATTGCATTTAAGATAGATTCAATTCAGATGAGGATATGTACAATTCAATTGAAGATAGGTTCAATTGCATTTAAGATAGATTCAATTCAGGTGAGGATATGAACAATTCAATTGAAGATGGTACAATTGCATTTAAGATAGATTCAATTCAGATGAGGATATGTACAATTCAATTGAAGATAGGTACAATTGTATTTAAGATAGATTCAATTCAGATGAGGATATGTACAATTCAATTGAAGATAGGTACAATTGTATTTAAGATAGATTCAATTCAGATGAGGATATGTACAATTCAATTGAAGATAGGTACAATTGTATTTAAGATAAATTCAATTCAGATGAGGATATGTACAATTCAATTGAAGATAGGTACAATTGCATTTAAGATAGATTCAATTCAGATGAGGATATGTACAATTCAATTGAAGATAGGTACAATTGTATTTAAGATAGATTCAATTCAGATGAGGATATGTACAATTCAATTGAAGATAGGTACAATTGTATTTAAGATAGATTCAATTCAGATGAGGATATGTACAATTCAATTGAAGATAGGTTCAATTGCATTTAAGATAGATTCAATTCAGATGAGGATATGTACAATTCAATTGAAGATAGGTTCAATATAAATTAGAGAATACAGAAGCGTCAACAAAAACCTAATCCGAACTCAAAATAAAACCAGGGGCAAAATATGAACAAAGGAAATATTTACATGGAGACCCTTGTAAACGTACAAGTTCAATTGAATTGTACCTATCTTCAATTAATTGTACATGTTTTCAATTATTTGAAGATAAGTGCAATTAGTTTAGTATATGTTAATTTGGCGTTTCATATTAACCGATCGAATGCTTCTGTACTGCGCACATATAAATTTCCACTAATTTTTCGAACACGTAAGAAGTTTGATGCTAGATAGTTATCAACATAGCATTAAGTATACTGTAGCACCACTATCAGCATGTTGATAAAAACAACACAGAAGGCGTCAACATATTCACACGGAAGGATGAGGTACAAAGCAGTTATATAATCTTTATAATGGCATGCAAATTTAGAAGAAAAAAATGATAATACAAAATCATAACCCGAAACAAAATATCAAAATTGGAATATCGCAACTTCCATATCATTTTAAAGTCTTAAAACTGCAATCTGAATTTGTGTCGGAATCTGTAATTATAGACAGGATTACGTGAAGCACTCTCATAACGTCGCTGTGGTAGTGAGAATCAGATGGTGTTGTGATAGCGATACAGATACCGCACCCTATATCTACGACATTCAGTGTTTGTTTCATCTAAGGTAATTGCCAAAAGGAATAGCTCATGCGTCCAGAATTGTTAATTCCTCACTACATTCTCACCTGTGATGGGATAAGAACCGTGGTTCCAATCTTCCCCGCCAAGTTCTGTTTTAGTACACGAATGCCCCTAGTTTGTCCAATGTCGACCATCTGAATAGTGAGTTTTTAAGTAAAAAAAATATATTAATAAAAATAGCATCAAAAGCAGAACAGAAATTATTCTTTCACAAATGAAAATACAAAAATATGCTCATTAGTTGCAACTGTGTCTGTTTCTGTCCTAATTATGTATTGTGACATCGTTGAAATTCAAGAAACGTTATCGTAAAAGCAAAGAGTTTTTCATTACTTTCTTACTTTCCAGTATACTATAAACGTACATATCTGATATTAATTAGCGGTTATCCTATTTCATTTTTGCGCCGAAAGAAAATACTGCTAAAATATTATTGCGCTTCCATTAAAGTTTCATTATATTGTTTTCTACAGCAAGTAGTATTAGTGCGCCAATTGTGCTTATGTTTAAATAGGGTTATGCGCTAAAATTTGAGTGCGCCAAAATAAATACATTTTCAGTTTCGGTAGTTTAATTTCAATCTGAAGTGAATATTGTTTCAATATGGTGTGCGAAAAATTATTATTAAATGTATACTTAGTAACTTCAATATTTTTTTGATTTCTTGCACAATTTATCATTAACAAAAGTATTCAAATTAGTTACGCATTGATGAAAAGAAATTACTTATGTAAGGTTTGGTAAATTGGAGAAGTTTTTCATTTGCGAAAAAATGAGGACAAATACCTTTGAACCAGATTGGAGATTATTTGATATCTTATCGTCAGTGATATCTGATAACATGTTGACGACATTCTCCCCTATAAGGTGTAATGCAGCGTATGTGTTACTGATGTCGGTCACCTGTACAGACGTAGGAAGATTTCGTCTCACCCATGTGAGACATCGGACCTTTTGTGGCGAAGGACATAGCAATATAAAACTGAAAAATAACAGATATACTGTGCTGATTGTTTTCGTTCTTTTATAATTTATCTCTCGTTTGAAAGTTTTATAAGTACACGACAGCGTATGCTATTGGTGCAAAAAAGGTATACTTATGGTAATTCATCCTACGTGTATAGTATCTTTATTTACTTGCTTATGAATTTTATTTTCATTTTCAGAATAATTCTTCTTGTTTAAATTAAAAAAAGAAAACAAATTGCTATAATTGTGCAACTATAAACTAGTACTTTGTCACCCCTCTTTATTAGATTACTCCATTGTTTCCATCATAAAATCATTGAATAAACAATGGTTTGTATATCTGTTAATTATAGAAATATGTTTACCTGTTACTTTTGGTTGCGACAATATCACATACGAGTTCAAAGCCACCGCGAGTGTTGAGCATGCCTGTGCGAGTGACTTCCCCTTCCTCGCTAGATATGTAGCTATAGACGAGATTCTGGAGAGCGTCTAATGCCCTAGAATCCTCAGACTGTATGTAGGAATCACAATAATTAAACAACTTGGGAGAACTACAGGTATTGCGCTGTGTATATATACTATTTTGACCAAAATTTTGAGTATCACAATTTGCTATTTGGAGTTTGTATTAAATGAATCTCAACATTACTGACCATATAAGGTTACAGACAGTTGAAAATATTACAGGATTAATTTTATGAGTACAAATGATACAATAATATCACTGGATTAATGTCATTTTCATCATTGTTTCAGGCTTCAGACAGAAAAAAACAATACATATGGTAGTTTAACGAAAACAATCCATATAACATATATTCTTCCATATTGAAAATTCATTAATGTACTTATGTTAATACTTGTTAAGTGGTTATCAGTTCAGTACTAGATGGCATACATGGTAATCTCACCATGGAAATTCTCTTAATTAAAGTTGACTTCAATCTACTTTTTATGTTATTGAGCCATAAAACAGAAAAATCGGAGTCTTCTCTAAATGTTTACACTCCAGTTTTTGTGTTATGGCTCAGTCACATAAAAAAGATGGAAGTTAATCCTTATAATTTAATATTTTCTACATAATCCATGTGAAAATCTAATTTTATTGTTGGACTCTTTCCTCTAAGAAATCATTACACTCTGATGAAAATAGATACTTATTCACACTCCGTTACATCAGGATCAGACAACGTCCCATAAGAGGTCATGTTCTGGTGACCTTTGTCGCCTCTTTACTTCAAACTCTAGTAGAATTGTCGAATTGACGCTGTTATCTGCAGCAAGTAATTTCGTCACGATATGCTTGTTGAGACGAAATGACTAAAAGCACAGATAGGACTATGCAAGCTTTTTTCTCCCCAAAACATTCACATTCAAAATTCTGAAAGTAGTAATTTGACTGGCTTATGCAAAAGGTCACTAGAATGCGATCCATTATTAGATATTGTCAGATCGGAGTTTATGGAGAGCAAGATATTATCTTAATCAGTTTAAAATCACTACGCTGTTGTATCAACAATTCAAAAGCCACGTTACAAATGATGACGCCATTTTGTTCGTTATGAGGTGATTACACAAATTTCTATCCAAAAATGACTCTTACGGGCAAGATTAAAATATTAAAAATCAAAGGAAAGTATCACATTTACAGTGTATAATATGTTAACATATAAACCTTGATTTCAATCTTTGTAAAGCACGAGACGTCAAACATCCCCACGTGACTCTTGCACGTCATGTACTCAGACCTTACTGGCTCCAACCAAGAGGGTTTACCAAACGTGCCTTTGGCTGCATTGTAGGGTGCTAGAACAAATTATCATGCATCGCGATATATATTAATTTTAACAACTAGGCTTCAATAATACAATCACATTTAAACTAAGATGAAATGAAAATACCTCACAGAAATCTATGCAATATCAACATCAATCAAATCTTATTGAATAATTTAATTAAACCCCTTTTAAACCTTAATACTGGATAAAATCTGGAAAAATTTCGCAGTTTTTGATAAACTTTAATATTCATGTTGTGAACATTTCGCGTTGCCCACGCTACAGTTCTTTCCGTTGATGAATCGAAATCCGTTTCATCTGTCATATCATTATTATAATGTTTTTGGTTTAAAGCATCATGAGGTTGGAACAAATAAAACATAATGAATGGTTACCTTGGTTTTCCGAAAACCATAATGGTTTTTCATAGCCACTTTCTTCCCCGAAGCATGCCCCTTCTGCCATAAGTTTCGCATGAAGAGGAGAAACAAGAAGCCCTCTAGCAGTTTTGTACTGGTCGTCTGGATACTTCAGTTTGTACCGACCTATATAGTAGCATATCGTTATTGTGAACACCATACAACATCAATGGACATAACGAAGGTTAAAAGATTCCTTTTACTGATATAAATATATTTGTAATTTGCATGGCGGCTTCCAATTAACTGTATTTGCAGTAGTGTAGATGCGGTCCAGACCACCGGACAATTGCATGATGTTGACCTACGTACGTTACGTCAACACACGTCGCCTCAGATAACACGCGTTATAGCTTTACGTTAATCATAAAAGTGATTGTGATTTTCAAAAAGCTCTTCCAGTATACAAGGAAAACAATGTATAATCCTGTGTGAAAAGGGAAATAAAGATGATCTATCTATCTATCATTAATAAAGTGGCAACAATGACATTATTATGTATAACAAAATATTTCAATGTACATACAACCATTGGACGTCTGTTAGATTGTATTTATTGTCAATATATCAACGGTGCTGAACTATAGACTGGCTGATAATTACAATATAATTATAATTAGTATAAGTATAATTAGTAGTGCAGACGCCATGTATATTCAAGAACAGGCATTTAGGCTTTCGCTGGATGCCCCTGTAAGGCACACGCTGCATAATCATATTTTTATTACACAACCTTATCATTATTATTTTTTGTCATAGAATGCCGAGGAAACAAAATAATAAAAACATCAATGACAACATACTTATTACTTCTGAACATCTGTCGGCAAGATAGTGTATATCGCCCTGTTGCTGTGCGTGTCTCTTCACGTCCACGGAGGACAGATTGACGGAGGTCGGCTCCCCAGTTATCAGCTCCGCCATATGTCGGCCCAGTCCTCCCGACGCCGCTATCCCGTTGGAACCCATACCCGTAGCCACGAAGTAGTTCTTCAGCTGTATGAATGGTTCATATAACAGTTTAATCCTATATACTATTAGACACATGAGTACAATATTAAATTTAATTTTTAAGATTCTTTTCAGGTGTTTTACATGTATCAATTATTATGGTAACTAATACCAAACTGATATGTCACATAATCAACTCGAGAACAGCATTGATGAGGTCAATAGGTTGGGCGAATGAAAGTAAATTCCAAGACAATATTTAAACCACTATCAACTGTCTGAATAATTCTTCATTCTATAAAATACAATGCTATGTAATACTTGGAACTGCATGTAAGTGTAGGTCAGAAGATTCGGGTAACGATACCCCATTTGCGTAGGTTGTTTTGTTAATTGAATAATCAAAATTGTTCCGAATGTTTGGGAATGTAGCCCTTCAATTGTTATGGTTCAATTGGTTATATTCCATATTATAGCAATTTTGTAATTATGAAAAATCCACGAAACATTGAATTGAAATCACTTGTATATTTCTTTAGCATTGATATGTAAGGGATACTGTACTTCGGCAGATTCTCCAACATTCCACACGTTGTCAGGGGTGAAGGACTCCGGCCCGTTTACAAACTGTCTAATCGGTGTCGTCTCCAGGATCGGAAATCTGTTCAGTATCCCGTCCAGTAGGACCTCTGTAAATACAGGACCGGAACATTATAACATCCAGCGGGACCGGAACATTATAACATCCAGCGGGACCAGAACATTATAATATCCAGTGGGACCGGAACATTATAATATCCAACGGGACAGGAACATTATAACACTCAACGGGACCGGAACATAATAACATCCAACGGGACCGGAACATTATAACATCCAACGGGACCGGAACATTATAACACTCAACGGGACCGGAACATAATAACATCCAACGGGACCGGAACATTATAACATCCAACGGGACTGGAACATTATAACACACAGCGGGAGCGGAACATTATAACATCCAACGGGAGCGGAACATTATAACATCCAACGGGAGCGGAACATTATAACATCCAACGGGACCGGAACAGTATAACATCCAACGGGACCGGAACAGTATAACATCCAGTGGGACCGGAACATTATAACATGCAACGGCACCGGAACATCATAACATCCAACGGGACCGGAATATCATAATATCCAACGGGACCGGAACATCATAACATGCAACGGGACCGGAATATCATACCATCCAACGGCACCGGAACATTATAACACCCAACGGCACCGGAACATTATAAAACCCTAACAGATATCTGAAACTGGAAATATGATTAGACAATAAAAGCAATATATTTATAAATATATAATGAAAGACTAACATACGGAAATGGTCCCAATCCTCGGGCAGTAGTTGGAATTCGAACTTGTCTGGTACCGCCTCCCCAAACACTGGCTTGCCTTTAGGTTCGAACCCTCCCGTCATTATACCGCCACTCCACTCACGTGCGTAAATCAAGCCGTCGTAGTCTCGCACCACTGTCATTGTGTAACAATTAATAAAAGGATATTTCTAACATCACTTTCATTTTCAATCATTTGGATTTGAAGATCAATATTATCACAAGAGATGACGTAACACACATATGCTGCCCCTTTTACATTTACTAATAGGTACAGTATGCCGAAAAAAATGAATTAAACTGCATCATACAGCTGTTTTGACCTTCTGGGACTCGTCAGTGATGCTAGGGCCCAAAAGATGGGAATCCAAAATTTCTAAACTTAAGTAGAAGCAGACGGGTCAGGTGCGTAAAACCCCTTTAATTATGAATTTAGAAGTGAAATTAAACTAGTTCTGTATAATTTCAAATTGTGTACTACGAAAATGTGTATATTATGTACCGTGCCAATACTCATATGAGACAAAATGTCGCTATGGAGGCTCCAGCAAACTTCGGGACTATAAAATCCACCAGCAGAGTCTACCACCCCCTATCATTAAAGATGACGTAACACACTCACAGTTTAGGGGATATTATTATAACCAGCTACCTTCACCTAATTAAAAGCATTCTGGAAGCGACAACTGTCATGCCTTCATTTGAAATTAATGTATGTTTAATCAACTCTCTTTCATAACGAGGAAGATGATAGGGCTTTTCCTACAGATTTAAGTGTCATCAACTTTAAAGACGCTTTAATGGTATATTTTTTCTACATTCTGTAATCATAATATAAATTTATTTATTTGATTATATTTTAAATCGAAATAACAAACACGAATGATCCTTGGTCCTTTCCATTTACAAGTTGGATTCTGTGTTGCAATATGACGACCAAAAGTAAGGTAATATGTAGCTATCAAATATTGATTTGTCAATTATGACAACGGAGATAGTCTCGAAACTCAAACATGAATATACTCATTTAGATTAGTAGTGAAGAATTAGAAACTTTGATACGTTCATCATGTCTCGTCATAAAATCAATTCGCAAAGTTGCGAATAGCAAGAGACATATAATACATTACCTGGCATCATCCTGTCGAGACCGTCAATGGGCTGGCTTACAATGTAGAAATGTTCCAGAGGATGCTGGGGTATGTTAACGGGTGGGTCAGACATTTGTCCGAGACTTCTACCCCACTGAAACAGTCAACGGTAACATGAAATCATATTAATAAAACAAATCAACAAAACCATAATCCGAACTCAAAATCGATTAAACTAGGGGCAAAATAGGAACAAATGAAAGATTTACATGGAGACTCTCGTAAAAGCACAAGAGAATAAGACCAGGTGTTCCGGAAGAGTGAGCGTCTTCAGTTTTAGTTAGCACGTCTCTAAACTAATATCGAGTGATTTCAAGCATTCGATATCATTATTAGCGTATGAATAACATGTTACAACATAACACAACGTCCAACACTACATCACAGTATTGAATGGCCTGCTCACTTGTCCGGAGCAGTTAACGAAATATTCACAGCTGATGTCACCGTGTGAAGTCTGGACCCCAGACACCTGACCGTCACAGGTGTCTATTCTGTTCACTTTGACCCCCTCGATGATCTGGACACCTGAAATAAACAAAGCACTGTTATTTATGGTACGGAGATTTATTATTGTATATTGGTTGTGAGGCAGTTCAGTGTATGCGAGTTTGAGTCGATTTACGTAAAGACCGAAATATATTTTCATCATTTTGTGAAAAGAGCATTAGGTAGTCTACTGAGACTGCTGGTAGGCTACCTGATATAAAAAACCACCTAAATTAAATACAACACTACTAGGCCTAATTCTGAAAAAAAGGGTCATATGATACTTAACGTTAATTCTTAATGTTCAACCTAGACTTTCTTTCGGCCAGCTGTGCTCCTTAGTCGCATACAATTCAGGCTTCACTTTTTTCACACTCGACTGTATCTGTATCTTATTCTAAATTATAAATGTGCTATTCTCGTGTGCCTATTGTACAACCCCTTGAGACTCTGAGATGATATTCAGTCATTACCTTTTGCCTTTGCTGCCTTGGTGTAAGCGATAGCTAGGTCTGGTGCGGTCAGAGCTCCATCTCCCGGGATCCATAGACCTCCCTGTCGTTACATAACATTACATGTTGTATAATTTTCAACTGATGTGGTCATACACATGCCTTTTAAAATTATGGTTCTCTGTATAAAGTCCAATATGCAAAATCTATTTATTGTTTATGAAATAATCTGGCCAACCCTATCAAAATTACACTGCTTTAGTCATCAGATAATTTAACTTGAATTCAGAATAATACAAAATAACTGTTACTGATCTGTCCATCTGGTCCTTTGTGACTTTCGTTAAAAGCACATTTAAGGTGTGATTTAACAACATAATTCGTGGATACCAAGCGTTTATTTGTATAATGTTGAAACAGTTTGATTGAAATAGAAAGAGTGGATCACACCAGGTTTATCACCCTGACTACGTATAGGTAAAAGCACTTTCTCAGGTGGGTAATGACAAAGACTTGTAATGACAATAATAAATAAACTATATAACACAACCTTTAGCCTCTGATAGCCTCGTTTTCGATATCTTATGAATATTCATTAGTATCTCATTAAGAACGTTCTATAGGATATTTATGTGTGACTTTTTCGAGTTTTGCCATCTCATCACACTATTTGCTAACATGTACACTTCGCATCGGTCTTTAGTCTGATAGAGCCTGATGACGGTGAGGTCATCTAATCATTACACTTAAATACCCTATTGGTTGTCTATATAACGTTTGTTTTAATGGCACTGACAACGTAGAACAAAGGTCAGAAGAAAACACCTACTGAATTTCAAAGTTTCTGATGAGTATACAAGCGCTGTATACGTTATATGTAAAAACTAATATTTAGGAAGGATTGTACATGCTTACTAAAAAAGTAGACAATTATCGCTGCACATAAAATCTAACCACACTTTCATTATATTAACCTTTGGCGATGTGGTAATATAAAATAAAAATAGGGTTTATGATTCAGAAATAAATTAACATAAAAAAGAACATGTTTACACTTACCTCAATATCATCTGTTCTGATCCATTTACACAGACTCTGTATTTCTGCTTTTGTCACCAGCGTTGATTCTACGCCAGCTGCTCTTTTAACAAAGAAAAATTGATGATTGATTTGAAAACATGTTTACTAAGGAGAAGCCAAACAAGTAGTTCTAACTGATGTGTAACATATATTGCAAGCAAGCTAATGTTCATTCATTGTTGAACGTAAAATACGTATGTGATATCCTTTACATAATTTAGTAAACAAAACAGTATGCCAAACATGAATGGTTATACGAAACAAATACAGCTGTTTTGTCTTTTTAGGCGGGCCCAAAAAGTACCGATTTCTCCAAATTACAATTGAAAAATAATGGACTGGCGCATAAAAATTCTTCTTTATAGGAGTTTCAATAAGACGGGAAGTACAGTTTTACATTAATAACGAGTTAATTGCATGTATTAACCGTGCCACTTCTCATATGAGATGGTTGTAGACATCAAAGGTACAGCAAACATCGGGGACTGAAGTCCATCATCATATTATTCTACTTTGTATCTTGAAAAACGAACATTAGACACACATTTTCTGAAATTTATAGTTAAGCGAAAATATAATTTGATATTTTTGCTATGCGATTTGATTGAAATAAAGGAAAAACAATTAATTGAAATTTTGATGCTAAGAATGTGAAATGTCGAATTTACTTTTGTACGAATTAAAGTAGCATATTCTAATTTAAAAGAGCTCGTGAAAACACAAAGTGTACAGATATATGATACATGTTAAATGTAATACCTTGCTATTGATTGGCTCCGTCGTAGTAGCGTCATTCTGTCAGGTGTCTTGGCAACCGTTATGCTTCCACACTCCTTTAATCCTAGTGATGGAAGAGTGTTTTCTGTTTTATATTTCTCGCTCCAAGATCATAAAACAATCTTAGACTTAAGGTTTTGCTTAGCCAATCACTTATGTCGCTACTTTTCGTGACGTTATTTGTGATCGACTGGCTGAGTCAAACCTTTAGACAAATTAAGACTTTAGATCGTTTCATGACTCTTGGTCCTGCTTAACTAAGAAACGACAATGTCTATCATCAGAAAATCAGAAAATTCTCCCTACTGCTTTGACAGTTTCCTATGCAAACACAATATAAGATAAATACTTCAATGAAATAAAATCATGACTTTTTCAATGAAAGTTTTTTTTTTACCATAATTTTAATAACATAGTGTAGCATAAAATGTACATAGATGAATGTGCTGATTATAAAATATCAGAAAGTACCTCGGTGTGTTTCAGAAGAAAAGCCCACAATATATACACATCATATGGGTAAAACATGTTGTGGATGGCGGACGTACTACATACCAACGCCATATTCCTGTTCCAGCTGTTCGTAGAGGTGTTTGCTGTACCCCATCAGCTTTGTAGTCGACAGGGTGTCTCGCACCTGACCAATCAACCCCACGGCGTGCCACGTGGTTCCGCATGTTAACCTTCAGCCAAAGAAGAGTTTTACATCCATGATAATGTGTCCATGATAAACGAGCAATATATATTGTTTTTTTAATATAACTATATAATAAATGAAAAAAATAAACATACATATATATAACCTGCTATACACATATCTAGATCTGTGAAAAGCAGGCAGTTTTACTATTGTTTTTGTTTGGTTTTATTTGACATACTGTTAACAGCTAGGGCCGTTAAAGGACGTGCCACCCTATCTGTTATGTATGCTTGTTTGTGTGTATTTTGTGCAGCAGATATATTTTGGTTACATTTGTATTCCCAAAATATAAATGTCAAAACATGTTTATGATCCAACATAATTTGCCGTTTTACATTATACAGTTGGTAACATCAAGTATAGCCTTTTCTAAACCATAGGCCTACAGTTTTGGGGTCGTCATCTTCGTGTCTTTGATAAATATTCTGTACCCTTGTATGGTATAAAGGTAGACTGTTTAAATATGCTCATTTATTATGCCACGTGTTGTGATTGAGAATGATGGTTCAGTTCTCATTTTGAGGACGTGACATTTACTTCGTTGAGACCTAGAATTACATGGAGGATACCGTCGATGAAGCAAAAGACGTTTACTTTTCTGCAACACCTGGTCTTATTCTAATATATACTGTTTCATACTAGGGTTTCAAAAGATTTTGAGTTCCGAAAATTGTTTATTGACGCTTCACTATTCTCTTTTTTGATTGCATGAACATGTTATAAGTTTAAGCCAAACAAAACCAAAACATTGTCATAAATAAACCCCTAATATAATTTACAGTTAATATACTTTTCATTAAAATTTGAAGGGAAGGGAGATAACTCTAGAAAGTTATTTGATGTAACACAATAACGTATAGATAAATACACTCAACAAAGCTCAGATTTGAGTGACAATCTGCTGAACGAAGGGCAATGCCATGTTTGTTTAGACTGATGTGTTATCATGTAGACATGGTCAACCCACGGTTAGTGACCGATATACACTGATCTATTAATATACAATGTTTTTCTGTGTCAAGTCTATTTTTCATTTAATCCAGATACATTGTTTTTTTAACGATATTCAATGACAAATATAAACATATTCAAACATAACGGCAGCCATGGTGTCTTCAAATAATTTAAGCAAAATACGTATTTTCTGTAATTGATACATGATAAATGATTAAAGGAGACTATCCTTTTTTCTTATATCAAACCATATTACTATAAAAAAAATTACAAGCAGTACTTAGTAATCTATTGACAAACTCAGCCAGTTTGATAACGACTTTACAACGTTTGTTTCTGTTTAATTAGATTTTCAATTATTTTGTCCCATAACTCCGAACTCAGCCGATACAATTTGACTTTATTTCTCGTAACATCAACACTCTCTTACTGTCTTTTCAGTTGATACATCCAACTGTACCTTTTCTTCTCTCATGTAACCACTTTTGGCCCCGTTTTCATCAACGTTCCTTAACTGAAGGAAATTCCTTAACTAAAAAATCTCCATAGAAAAGCATACAGAATTTAAGGGGGAAATCCTTAGTTAAGGAACTTTCCTTAAATTCTGTAATGCTTTCATATGGAGATTTTTAAGTTAAGGAGTTTCCTTCAGTTAAGGAACGTTGATGAAACCGGGGCCAGTTCGTCCTGTCAGGATAATGAACTCATGTATGGTTTTCTAGACCTAGCCCAGGTTTCATCAACGTTCCTTAACTTAAGGAAACTCATTAACTTAAAAATCTCCATAGGAAAGCATTACAAAACTTAAGGAAAGTTCCTTAACTAAGGATTTTCCCCTTAAATTCTGTAATGCTTTCCTATGGAAATGTTTAAATTAAGGAGTTTCCTTAAGTTAAGGAACGTTGATAAAACCAGGGCTTGGTAATATATACCTCATCACGTAAGGCTCTATGAATTGGACAACCAGCGTCAATAACATTATACATACCTGTTCTAATGCAACCAGCTCAAGCCCTCTTGTCAGTGTAATGTCCAGTTTTCCTGGCCTGGTAATTTATAACTCCTGTTTTCATGCTCTATGAACTTGGACATCTAGTGTCAACCAAGTTTTACATACCTGCCCTGTTCTAGTACCGTGACATCGGTCCAGCCTCTCTCGGCCAGGTGATAAGCTACGGAGGCCCCGACTATTCCTCCGCCGCCGATGACGACCCGGGCATTGGCCGGTACGTCAGGAGACGCTCCACTGACAGCATTGCATATACTTCCTTTACAAAAATGTCGTATATGGAAGCGTCCATTAAAAAGTCTCTGTTGGATTATTTGTCGGCGTGTTATAATCCTATTCATGGCCATACAGTACTGTGGTAGTGGCTATGCTACTCACTGGGTTGGCCCTTTAAAGTAGAAGAGAGATAAATAAGTTAACGAAAACAAAGTGTTTACATCAAACACGACCTCGAATAGCAATTATATTTGAACAGTTGATAAGACTTGCACGCCACACAACCTTAACATTAAGTCATGTACTTGTACATCCTACACTTACCTTGATGGCCACCTGCTACCTAACCGAGAGACACGTTTATATTTTCTGATCAATTTAAAAGCTCACCAATGCCTGTACTGTACTGTCTCCTTTAGAAGCACGTAGATGTGGTCACGGCTGATAATACCCAGTGTACTTGTCGTTGTAGGCTGTCGTTAAGCTTTCACAGATAACCTAAAATAAACGAAAAGAATTTAATATACAATGGAAAACAGCGTGGTGTTTTGTATAGTTGCTGTTGATCATAAAAACATGTTTACATGTTAATATAATCGTTTATTATGGAAGTAATAACGGTATACAGTAGGATGGTGTATTGAAACGTTTTGAAAATCTTGCAGAATCCCGATCGACATGTGTTTTACAATCAATGACTATCAAAATTATACTTCATACAGCAGTTAATCTATCGAACAATTTACACCCTGGACTATGTAACTGAAAGAGGAATATTATTTTAATAGAAAGATGAAGTATTCAGTTTTTATCGATTTCAGTTAAATAAAGAAGATCAATCCAAGTCATGCATCATCTGTCAGTGCTCGGGAGGAGACCAAGCACGGCCCGTCCAGTACTCGGATGGTAATCTGTTAGTGATCGGAAGGAGACCAAGCACGGCCCGTCCAGTACTCGGATGGTAATCTGTTAGTGATCGGAAGGAGACCAAGCACGGCCCGTCCAGTGCTCGGATGGTAATCTGTTAGTGATCGGAAGGAGACAAAGTACGACTCGTCCAGTGCTCGGATGGTAATCTGTTAGTGATCGGAAGGAGACCAAGCACGGCCCGTCCAGTGCTCGGATGGTCATCTGTTAGTGCTCGGGAGGAGACCAAGCACGGCCCGTCCAGTGCTCGGGTGGTCATCTGTCAGTGATCGGGAGGAGACCAAGCACGGCTCGTCCAGTGCTCGGATGGTAATCTGTTAGTGATCGGAAGGAGACCAAGCACGGCCCGTCCAGTGCTCGGGTGGTCATCTGTCAGTGATCGGGAGGAGACCAAGCACGGCTCGTCCAGTGCTCGGATGGTAATCTGTTAGTGATCGGAAGGAGACCAAGCACGGCCCGTCCAGTGCTCGGGTGGTCATCTGTCAGTGATCGGGAGGAGATTAAGCACGGCTCGTCCAGTGCTCGGGTGGTCATCTGTCAGTGCTTAATAACACAAACAGAAAAGTTGAATCTTTTGTTGTTATATGTTTTTCTTTTTATTTATATTACGCTATGTTATCTATACCGTATATATGATAGATGGTTATTCTAGATCTCCTGACCACAAGTGCCTGTGCTATGACACAACTGTTTGGACAAGAATTGTGTATCTATTACTATTGATTATATTCTGCTGCAACAAACATCTGACATAGGATTTTAGGATAGGATATTTTTTATGTAAGACTTTTGTTGTGTTGTTACCTGTGTTGTTCCGGCAAGAACACATCGTGCCAGCCCCTTGCCGCTAGATGATATGCAACAGGGGTACCGATAACGCCTCCTCCACAGATGACCACCCGAGCACTGGACGACGGAACGTGCTTGGGACTTCCCTGTCACCGAGGGACAAAAATCACCGATGAAAATCGTGTGAAGTTGTTAAACTTGGATGTCCAGATGCCCTTCCATAGAAAAATGTCTTGTAAATACTCGTTACGAAAGTGAATGGGAGTTTATTAGTTAAACAGTTTGATCCCTACCATTCACATGCGGGCGATTATTATGCTGCTTATGATTCTTAAATTCGATCTTTCAGCCGTTCAGTAGAGAGACATTGTCGACTGTAATGTGTTCCCGAAGGTGCCGCCCGGTGAACGTATCTGAGGTGTATATTTTATTATAGGAAGAAAAAAAGCGTTGAAGATGTTAAATTTATCAATTTCCAATTTCAAATATGTACAAGGCTATAACTATTGATGTATAAATTATCTCCTTCTGCAAATAGTTGTGTTTCTTTTTTTAAGGAAGGCAGATGAAACTAATCGTAAATATCTTACTGAACTTGAATTCAATATCACAACAGACTCTTCTACACCATCTACTTACCTTGATCATCCCTTGAAATATGACAAACATTGGCAACGTACTACTGTAACGTGCAGGCGGTCACCCATCTAACTACGACCACGTCCGTTGCTTAACTAGGGTGAGCGGGTCCCCGGGTTATCCCGCATGACTGGAAAAGCTAGCTTTCCAGGTAGGCAGTATTTCCCCCTCATATACCTAGCTGGACATTGCACTACTAAGCAATGCAATAAACGTGACGATTTCGATTTTCCGACCGTTAACGTTCCCTTTCTTTGAGAGTAACATCCCTGCTTCACAAATCTATAAAATTTACATATTGCAGTTGATACATTGTTCTAGGGTTTGCTCTCTATTTATCAAGATTTTTTTCAAGATTTATGCTCGCCACATTTGTCTTATAGAGAAAGATTCTTGCTTGTTTTTATTGAAAAAGAATGACATCGATCTCACTTTGAGTACTTGGCATTTACTTGGATGTAACCAAGGTTTAAATGGTGGATGTTGTCCGTTAAGCAGAAGACGCGTATCTTAAACGTACTTTTCCAGAATATCTTGTCTTATTATCTTGTACTTTTTCTAGGGTCTCCGTGTAAATATTTCTTTATCCATATCCCTCTTATTTAATCATTTTGTGTTTGGACTATGGTTTTATTTTAATCCTGGTTTATAATGTATTTATAATCATCAAGCAAAAAAAGACATTGAATCGACAATATAATCATCATAAAGCATATCTATATATATCTGTATAACAAAATCTACGCATGATATGTTGTTAAAAAGCATATATATTGTAACTTGATATTAAGCTAATAATTGATTCAGTCACATCTCTTGACAAGTTTTTTTTTCAATTTCCGTTGTAGCTTTCAGTTAAGCTTGTAATTAATCATGTTTGTTGTTTGAAACAAGGCACATGTAAATTTACTAACAGTGAAAGCTATTAAAATTACCACTAGTTAACAGTATAACAGAGTAGTTTGTAAACACTTTCTTCAGGTTGGAAAGTATGATTTATGTAAAGATTATTTTACACAACCAAAATATGTTGTATGTGACGTTTCGATGACTAGTACGACATGTACCCTGTCACATTCATCAGACTAATGACCAACAAAGCGTATGCATACAACAGTTGTAAAATGTACGAGTTGGTAAATGAGAAATCGTTCATTTCATCTACGCTGTTAGGCGTATGTACAATAGTAAAGATCTTGTACCGAAACGCATAGATTCATCTACGCTTTGTTTATGACTTGGTCATAGATGTGCAAGAGTCTGTAAGCCCCCTCATCCCGATTTAGAACTGGTCCACTGCGGCTTATCCAGATGGCTTCTTTGATCTGCCGCCTCAGCAAATTGCTCTATCTAAGTATACGTATAAGTATATTGTAAAGTATTACGGAGTAGGTTTCGTAAATCTGAACATCGGAAATAAAATGTAGATGTATAGATGACCTTTTTTGTTTCTTGTTAAAAAAATGAATAAAATAGCAAATTTGTTTAACTGATAAGTATCAAGAACTCTTTTGAAATATGATACATTTTAAGAGAAAAGTGAATTCAGAATGCTAGCCTATTGACGAACAAGAGCATACTAAAATGGTTCCCATTGTGGTTATATTACTATTTGGAAAGTAACTGCTTGTAATCCAAAAAGAAAGTTGAGCCTATTGCATTGATCTCTTCTTCTGCTCGATGAATGTGTTTTTTCTGTTAACAAATAAAACATCCAGTATATAATCTTTGTCGACATACACAATGACGAAGGGCTTTACAATAATTACAATGCACAACCAGGTCAATGAGACATTCGAATGCTAAATAGGGCATGCCCTGAATACCGCAGGTGCACAAGCAGTTGTTTCATTCTTGTCCTGGAGCAGACGACACCAGAGCATCAAATGACCAGTGGTTTCTATCGATAGGGTAATATCAGTATCAGTACTGAGTGTAGTCAGTACTGTATCTGTATATAGATACGCTATGTTATGTATACACGATACGAAAGTTGTATGTGTGAGTACAAACTGTTTGATATACCCGTGGTCACTTCCGTAAGGATTATTCACAAGACATGTTACTACGAAAAGGCATCGGGATATATACAACCTTTTTAGAAAAGCCCACAATATATACACATCATATGGGTAAAACATGTTGTGGATGGCGGACGTACTACATACCAACGCCATATTCCTGTTCCAGCTGTTCGTAGAGGTGTTTGCTGTACCCCATCAGCTTTGTAGTCGACAGGGTGTCTCGCACCTGACCAATCAACCCCACGGCGTGCCACGTGGTTCCGCATGTTAACCTTCAGCCAAAGAAGAGTTTTACATCCATGATAATGTGTCCATGATAAACGAGCAATATATATTGTTTTTTTAATATAACTATATAATAAATGAAAAAAATAAACATACATATATATAACCTGCTATACACATATCTAGATCTGTGAAAAGCAGGCAGTTTTACTATTGTTTTTGTTTGGTTTTATTTGACATACTGTTAACAGCTAGGGCCGTTAAAGGACGTGCCACCCTATCTGTTATGTATGCTTGTTTGTGTGTATTTTGTGCAGCAGATATATTTTGGTTACATTTGTATTCCCAAAATATAAATGTCAAAACATGTTTATGATCCAACATAATTTGCCGTTTTACATTATACAGTTGGTAACATCAAGTATAGCCTTTTCTAAACCATAGGCCTACAGTTTTGGGGTCGTCATCTTCGTGTCTTTGATAAATATTCTGTACCCTTGCATGGTATAAAGGTAGACTGTTTAAATATGCTCATTTATTATGCCACGTGTTGTGATTGAGAATGATGGTTCAGTTCTCATTTTGAGGACGTGACATTTACTTCGTTGAGACCTAGAATTACATGGAGGATACCGTCGATGAAGCAAAAGACGTTTACTTTTCTGCAACACCTGGTCTTATTCTAATATATACTGTTTCATACTAGGGTTTCAAAAGATTTTGAGTTCCGAAAATTGTTTATTGACGCTTCACTATTCTCTTTTTTGATTGCATTAACATGTTATAAGTTTAAGCCAAACAAAACCAAAACATTGTCATAAATAAACCCCTAATATAATTTACAGTTAATATACTTTTCATTAAAATTTGAAGGGAAGGGAGATAACTCTAGAAAGTTATTTGATGTAACACAATAACGTATAGATAAATACACTCAACAAAGCTCAGATTTGAGTGACAATCTGCTGAACGAAGGGCAATGCCATGTTTGTTTAGACTGATGTGTTATCATGTAGACATGGTCAACCCACGGTTAGTGACCGATATACACTGATCTATTAATATACAATGTTTTTCTGTGTCAAGTCTATTTTTCATTTAATCCAGATACATTGTTTTTTTAACGATATTCAATGACAAATATAAACATATTCAAACATAACGGCAGCCATGGTGTCTTCAAATAATTTAAGCAAAATACGTATTTTCTGTAATTGATACATGATAAATGATTAAAGGAGACTATCCTTTTTTCTTATATCAAACCATATTACTATAAAAAAAATTACAAGCAGTACTTAGTAATCTATTGACAAACTCAGCCAGTTTGATAACGACTTTACAACGTTTGTTTCTGTTTAATTAGATTTTCAATTATTTTGTCCCATAACTCCGAACTCAGCCGATACAATTTGACTTTATTTCTCGTAACATCAACACTCTCTTACTGTCTTTTCAGTTGATACATCCAACTGTACCTTTTCTTCTCTCATGTAACCACTTTTGGCCCCGTTTTCATCAACGTTCCTTAACTGAAGGAAATTCCTTAACTAAAAAATCTCCATAGAAAAGCATACAGAATTTAAGGGGGAAATCCTTAGTTAAGGAACTTTCCTTAAATTCTGTAATGCTTTCATATGGAGATTTTTAAGTTAAGGAGTTTCCTTCAGTTAAGGAACGTTGATGAAACCGGGGCCAGTTCGTCCTGTCAGGATAATGAACTCATGTATGGTTTTCTAGACCTAGCCCAGGTTTCATCAACGTTCCTTAACTTAAGGAAACTCATTAACTTAAAAATCTCCATAGGAAAGCATTACAAAACTTAAGGAAAGTTCCTTAACTAAGGATTTTCCCCTTAAATTCTGTAATGCTTTCCTATGGAAATGTTTAAATTAAGGAGTTTCCTTAAGTTAAGGAACGTTGATAAAACCAGGGCTTGGTAATATATACCTCATCACGTAAGGCTCTATGAATTGGACAACCAGCGTCAATAACATTATACATACCTGTTCTAATGCAACCAGCTCAAGCCCTCTTGTCAGTGTAATGTCCAGTTTTCCTGGCCTGGTAATTTATAACTCCTGTTTTCATGCTCTATGAACTTGGACATCTAGTGTCAACCAAGTTTTACATACCTGCCCTGTTCTAGTACCGTGACATCGGTCCAGCCTCTCTCGGCCAGGTGATAAGCTACGGAGGCCCCGACTATTCCTCCGCCGCCGATGACGACCCGGGCATTGGCCGGTACGTCAGGAGACGCTCCACTGACAGCATTGCATATACTTCCTTTACAAAAATGTCGTATATGGAAGCGTCCATTAAAAAGTCTCTGTTGGATTATTTGTCGGCGTGTTATAATCCTATTCATGGCCATACAGTACTGTGGTAGTGGCTATGCTACTCACTGGGTTGGCCCTTTAAAGTAGAAGAGAGATAAATAAGTTAACGAAAACAAAGTGTTTACATCAAACACGACCTCGAATAGCAATTATATTTGAACAGTTGATAAGACTTGCACGCCACACAACCTTAACATTAAGTCATGTACTTGTACATCCTACACTTACCTTGAAGGCCACCTGCTACCTAACCGAGAGACACGTTTATATTTTCTGATCAATTTAAAAGCTCACCAATGCCTGTACTGTACTGTCTCCTTTAGAAGCACGTAGATGTGGTCACGGCTGATAATACCCAGTGTACTTGTCGTTGTAGGCTGTCGTTAAGCTTTCACAGATAGCCTAAAATAAACGAAAAGAATTTAATATACAATGGAAAACAGCGTGGTGTTTTGTATAGTTGCTGTTGATCATAAAAACATGTTTACATGTTAATATAATCGTTTATTATGGAAGTAATAACGGTATACAGTAGGATGGTGTATTGAAACGTTTTGAAAATCTTGCAGAATCCCGATCGACATGTGTTTTACAATCAATGACTATCAAAATTATACTTCATACAGCAGTTAATCTATCGAACAATTTACACCCTGGACTATGTAACTGAAAGAGGAATATTATTTTAATAGAAAGATGAAGTATTCAGTTTTTATCGATTTCAGTTAAATAAAGAAGATCAATCCACGACATGCATCATCTGTCAGTGCTCGGGAGGAGACCAAGCACGGCCCGTCCAGTACTCGGATGGTAATCTGTTAGTGATCGGAAGGAGACCAAGCACGGCCCGTCCAGTGCTCGGATGGTAATCTGTTAGTGATCGGAAGGAGACAAAGTACGGCTCGTCCAGTGCTCGGATGGTAATCTGTTAGTGATCGGAAGGAGACCAAGCACGGCCCGTCCAGTGCTCGGATGGTCATCTGTTAGTGCTCGGGAGGAGACCAAGCACGGCCCGTCCAGTGCTCGGGTGGTCATCTGTCAGTGATCGGGAGGAGACCAAGCACGGCTCGTCCAGTGCTCGGATGGTAATCTGTTAGTGATCGGAAGGAGACCAAGCACGGCCCGTCCAGTGCTCGGGTGGTCATCTGTCAGTGATCGGGAGGAGACCAAGCACGGCTCGTCCAGTGCTCGGATGGTAATCTGTTAGTGATCGGAAGGAGACCAAGCACGGCCCGTCCAGTGCTCGGGTGGTCATCTGTCAGTGATCGGGAGGAGATTAAGCACGGCTCGTCCAGTGCTCGGGTGGTCATCTGTCAGTGCTTAATAACACAAACAGAAAAGTTGAATCTTTTGTTGTTATATGTTTTTCTTTTTATTTTTATTACGCTATGTTATCTATACCGTATATATGATAGATGGTTATTCTAGATCTCCTGACCACAAGTGCCTGTGCTATGACACAACTGTTTGGACAAGAATTGTGTATCTATTACTATTGATTATATTCTGCTGCAACAAACATCTGACATAGGATTTTAGGATAGGATATTTTTTATGTAAGACTTTTGTTGTGTTGTTACCTGTGTTGTTCCGGCAAGAACACATCGTGCCAGCCCCTTGCCGCTAGATGATATGCAACAGGGGTACCGATAACGCCTCCTCCACAGATGACCACCCGAGCACTGGACGACGGAACGTGCTTGGGACTTCCCTGTCACCGAGGGACAAAAATCACCGATGAAAATCGTGTGAAGTTGTTAAACTTGGATGTCCAGATGCCCTTCCATAGAAAAATGTCTTGTAAATACTCGTTACGAAAGTGAATGGGAGTTTATTAGTTAAACAGTTTGATCCCTACCATTCACATGCGGGCGATTATTATGCTGCTTATGATTCTTAAATTCGATCTTTCAGCCGTTCAGTAGAGAGACATTGTCGACTGTAATGTGTTCCCGAAGGTGCCGCCCGGTGAACGTATCTGAGGTGTATATTTTATTATAGGAAGAAAAAAAGCGTTTAAGATGTTAAATTTATCAATTTCCAATTTCAAATATGTACAAGGCTATAACTATTGATGTATAAATTATCTCCTTCTGCAAATAGTTGTGTTTCTTTTTTTAAGGAAGGCAGATGAAACTAATCGTAAATATCTTACTGAACTTGAATTCAATATCACAACAGACTCTTCTACACCATCTACTTACCTTGATCATCCCTTGAAATATGACAAACATTGGCAACGTACTACTGTAACGTGCAGGCGGTCACCCATCTAACTACGACCACGTCCGTTGCTTAACTAGGGTGAGCGGGTCCCCGGGTTATCCCGCATGACTGGAAAAGCTAGCTTTCCAGGTAGGCAGTATTTCCCCCTCATATACCTAGCTGGACATTGCACTACTAAGCAATGCAATAAACGTGACGATTTCGATTTTCCGACCGTTAACGTTCCCTTTCTTTGAGAGTAACATCCCTGCTTCACAAATCTATAAAATTTACATATTGCAGTTGATACATTGTTCTAGGGTTTGCTCTCTATTTATCAAGATTTTTTTCAAGATTTATGCTCGCCACATTTGTCTTATAGAGAAAGATTCTTGCTTGTTTTTATTGAAAAAGAATGACATCGATCTCACTTTGAGTACTTGGCATTTACTTGGATGTAACCAAGGTTTAAATGGTGGATGTTGTCCGTTAAGCAGAAGACGCGTATCTTAAACGTACTTTTCCAGAATATCTTGTCTTATTATCTTGTACTTTTTCTAGGGTCTCCGTGTAAATATTTCTTTATCCATATCCCTCTTATTTAATCATTTTGTGTTTGGACTATGGTTTTATTTTAATCCTGGTTTATAATGTATTTATAATCATCAAGCAAAAAAAGACATTGAATCGACAATATAATCATCATAAAGCATATCTATATATATCTGTATAACAAAATCTACGCATGATATGTTGTTAAAAAGCATATATATTGTAACTTGATATTAAGCTAATAATTGATTCAGTCACATCTCTTGACAAGTTTTTTTTTTCAATTTCCGTTGTAGCTTTCAGTTAAGCTTGTAATTAATCATGTTTGTTGTTTGAAACAAGGCACATGTAAATTTACTAACAGTGAAAGCTATTAAAATTACCACTAGTTAACAGTATAACAGAGTAGTTTGTAAACACTTTCTTCAGGTTGGAAAGTATGATTTATGTAAAGATTATTTTACACAACCAAAATATGTTGTATGTGACGTTTCGATGACTAGTACGACATGTACCCTGTCACATTCATCAGACTAATGACCAACAAAGCGTATGCATACAACAGTTGTAAAATGTACGAGTTGGTAAATGAGAAATCGTTCATTTCATCTACGCTGTTAGGCGTATGTACAATAGTAAAGATCTTGTACCGAAACGCATAGATTCATCTACGCTTTGTTTATGACTTGGTCATAGATGTGCAAGAGTCTGTAAGCCCCCTCATCCCGATTTAGAACTGGTCCACTGCGGCTTATCCAGATGGCTTCTTTGATTTGCCGCCTCAGCAAATTGCTCTATCTAAGTATACGTATAAGTGTACTGTAAAGTATTACGGAGTAGGTTTCGTAAATCTGAACATCGGAAATAAAATGTAGATGTATAGATGACCTTTTTTGTTTCTTGTTAAAAAAAAATGAATAAAATAGCAAATTTGTTTAACTGATAAGTATCAAGAACTCTTTTGAAATATGATACATTTCAAGAGAAAAGTGGATTCAGAATGCTAGCCTATTGACAAACAAGAGCATACTAAAATGGTTCCCATTGTGGTTATATTACTATTTGGAAAGTTACTGCTTGTAATCCAAAAAGAAAGTTGAGCCTATTGCATTGATCTCTTCTTCTGCTCGATGAATGTGTTTTTTCTGTTAACAAATAAAACATCCAGTATTTTAATCTTTGTCGACATACACAATGACGAAGGGCTTTACAATAATTACAATGCACAACCAGGTCAATGTGACATTCGAATGCTAAATAGGGCATGCCCTGAATACCGCAGGTGCACAAGCAGTTGTTTCATTCTTGTCCTGGAGCAGACGACACCAGAGCATCAAATGACCAGTGGTTTCTATCTTTAGGGTAATATCAGTATCAGTACTGAGTGTAGTCAGTACTGTATCTGTATATAGATACACTATGTTATGTATACACGATACGAAAGTTGTATGTGTGAGTACAAACTGTTTGATATACCCGTGGTCACTTCCGTAAGGATTATTCACAAGACATGTTACTACGAAAAGGCATCGGGATATATACAACCTTTTTAAACAACTTAAGACGCCCGTCATCTGCAGGTTTTTCTTGTTCAACTTCACGACATGTTTCGCCACTCGGTGAAAGTGATGTTAGTCCACAGCACGTCCCGTCCAGTGCTCGGGTGGTCATCTGTGGAGGGGGCGTTATCGGTACGTCTGTGGCCTATCATCTAGCGGCAAGGGGCTGGCACGATGTGGTCTTGTTGGAACAAGGCAGGTAAGTAAACTAAAGTCGTACATAAACAAGACCAAGGTACTCAAATATGTAAAAACAACTTTGTGTATATGGATCGATTTTGGTTATTTTAATCCCTGACAGATTTCAGTTGTAGCAGAAATTAATCAATACAAATGTATACACATTAACAGTTCATTCCAACTTTTAACATCTGACCCAAGCAGCTCTGCATTAGCATATTATCAAGCACAGCTTGTGGTTGGATTACAACATTGTGGTAATAATGTTACATCGTCCTTAACTGTGTTACAAATAGAGCGTAAAATGTACTGTATGACATGCTGGTAACACTGGCATATCTATGCATATGTATTACCTAAGGGTTATGATAAACTTTCAACCAAAGGAAAGGGTCCTTAAACGTTGAACCCGAGGCTACCGAAGGTTTAACATATATAATAATATCCTAAGTCTGAACGTTTTCTGTCTGATTTTCAAACTGGAGAAAAGCTATTTTTCTACAACTTCAGATGCAAGGGTGATTACATAACACAAGTGTTGATCATTTGATTATTTCTTTGCATTGCTTATGTGACTTCAAACGATTTTTTATGATTTGGGGATCAGCTTAAGTGTCTTTAGTTTCGGGTAATAAACAAAATCTCTTTTTGACTAAAAATCGTGTTTCTTTGTCACATTGATATTATTTACCTTGATTTGGTTAAGATAATATCTCGTGTCTATACACAGAAAACAGTTAAGTAATATTGAGCTATTTGTTATCGAATGGTATCTATCTTACAGATGTTGTTATTGATCAAAAATATATAAATCTTAATGCGTACACGATTCAATGCTGATGTATATGTGAACAGTTTGACATGTGGTACAACTTGGCATTCTGCGGGTCTGATAGGACAGCTGGGAAAGGACGACATCCAGGGCTGTAGACTGATAGGGTATGGTCTACAGCTGTATAAGGACCTGGAGAAAAGTCACGGCATAGGTGAGAATAGGAGCCACAAGTGGTGCAGGAACTTATTTCAAATCTTCACACAGGCACCCTTTTATATTTTACTTTAACTTTGCATTAAGTAGATGTGTACATGTATATCCTTTTTTGTTTTTTATATATTGATGTATGCTATTTGATCATGGGATAAAATGCATATATCGTTGGTTATTAAAAGCTCATTGTGAAAAAGTTTTCGAGAAAATGAGTTTTGGATCTATAACATGATGACTCGGTGAAGTATCTATCTAAAACGACTAATTGCATCCGGCTTTATTAAGTTAAAGAAGGTTTAGGTTAACATCAATTACTAATAGTATACACCATGCTGTTATATACCAGGTTGGAATCAGTGTGGGAGTTTACATCATTTATTAATTGTATACATCATATTATTATATATCAGGTTGGAAACAGTGTGGGAGTTTACTTCTAGCTCAGACCAAGGACAGACTCATCACTATAGAGAGGAAACATTCACTAGCTAAGTACGACATACAGCTTAACAGATCTGATGTATCAATGTAATAAGGACAAAGTATGAAAGTACACGTTTAAGTACCATTCTGTATTCCCGTGACATGAATTCGAATATATATGAGAATATTAATTTTGAAGGACTCTCCAGTGGGTGTTTTACTTGTTATATGCATTTAAGTATATTTGGAAGTATACTTCAAATAAAAATAACGTCCTTTTCTGTGGTGAAATATTGAATTCGTAAATTAAATGACGAAATACGTCGGAAACATTTGATTTAAACAATTTTATAGAGGAAATGCTAATATCTATTACAGGTAATATGTATGCTTTCATATTGTTGCGTAAAGTAGTTTATATATAACTCTTATATAGTACAATGTATAAAGTGCAAAGAAGCATAATCTCTGCGCTACATAAAGTATACATACGTAACAGTTTTGTCGGCACTTGCATCAATGATAAAACATTTTTATCTGGAGTTACATAAATATACCCTACATTCAGCTGATAAACATAGATCACAGATAGAATATGCAATGCATAATTTTATCAACAACTCTTTCTGAGAAAAATGCAGCAGGATTTTTTTCTCATTGACTTTAAAATCAATCCCTTTATTCATGTTGAAAATTAACAAACATTATTCATATCTTTTAAAATATGATTACTGAATATCATTATCATCTTATTTCCGTGTATTTCTCATACACTTTAATTATAATCGAATCAGAAAGCGTGTAACAAAACTAAAAGACCGTTTTACGCCATAAATGTTAATTATGTATGGTTTGTTGAACAGGTCTAGCATGATCTCACTTGTTCTGACACTTATACTGTAAGTAGTGATTTAAAATACATTGTGTAACTCACAGGGTTATTGGTATAGAATCCCACCTCGTCACTCCATCAGAAATCAGCGATTTGTGTCCATGGATAAACACTGCAGATCTTCAGGTAAATACAACAAACCAGGCAACAACAATGGTCATTGTTCTCTTTCAGTGTTAAATCATGAGAGTTGATAGCAAATAGCAAAATAGAAAAAAAATCGATTAATATTTTCTATAGGTAGTTAAACAGCGATATTTGACATTGCATTAACATTTTGATTTGATAGGGAGGCCTTTGGATTCCGGGGGATGGAGTAGTGGCTCCGAACGATCTTGTTTACGCCTACAACAATGTGGCGAAATCCAAAGGTAGGCGGACATATTTACTGTATGTATTATTTAGTTTAGCGTTATTTCTACCAGCAATAACAGTGAAGTACAGCTAGTACGTCGGACATAACGCTTGACTCTGAAAATGTGAGAAACTTTGAAAATGTCTTATAAGTTAACGTAGAGCTCTGTTGATACTACGTCTATCGTAGCATGGACCCTAAAATGATCATGGCCCCAACTGGTACGTTGACCAAATCATGTTGTAAAGAACGAAAGCGACAGTCCATTGACCATATCACGGTTCTGTAATTTTGCCAAATTATGTTAAGATCAGTTTGGAGAAGGGAATTACTATCAGTGATAAATCTACATGCGCATCCTGTACTCAAAACAGTTTGGAAGGACTCATTTAACTTCTGCAAATGGTTGAATTCAAAGTTGTTGGACCCATTATTTTTGGCAGTATAAATGAAAAGAACCCATGAAAAATAATTTGAGATCGATCACTGAACTAAATATTCTATCATCATATTGTGGACAGCAAATCAACCGAAGTTGATAAGATTAAAAAAATAAGAAAATGAAGAAAAAAAATAACATTAAATAAAACGAATGAGGAATATGAAAAAAACAATGCAAAGGAGGTTGCAAGCATTGGGCCAAGAGTTTCACAATGGATAGCGTCAAATCTAACAAAGCAGGAACCACAATAGTGACAACAAAATTCTCGACATATGAAATTGCATAAATTAAAATTGACGTTTCAACAGTCTAATCCATTATTTGATGATTTTCAAGAAAGGTTAAAATAAACTTAAGTGGTGAATCTGAATCCAGTACTTCGACCTCAAGATTTGAAAATGATTGTAAATTATCATCGGCGTAGGTCATTTTTCCATTTAGAAAACCTTAGATATATGCTTTATTTGTGCACATCACATATCGTAAGAGGATAGAGAGTTATATTAACATTGATCGTCCATAGGGATCCAAGTGATGGAGGGGGTTAAGGTGGAGGATATCCACTGTACGGACGGCAAGGTGACAGGCGTGCAGACATCGCACGGCCATATCCAGTGTGAATACTTTGTTAGCTGTTCTGGACAGGTGAGTCAGTTATATGTTTAAATGAGTGTGTTTACGTGTATACTGGTAGAGTGTGTATATCATTTTTACGTTGCCGAGGAAATAAAAAAAATCATGTTGCTAATTTTAATTGACGCATATATTATCATCACTGATAATAATTACTTGCATTGAGTATGAAATTGATTATTTCAATTATTTCAATCACCACCAGCAACCCCCCCCCCCCCCCCCCCCCCTCCACCGAAAGATTGTATCTCAGCCAGATATTTAAACTGTATATGTCTCACTGTTTACATCATATGTATCAGAGAAAGTATTATTCTTTGAGATTGCGTGTATTATCGTTTTGACATGATATTTATCACCAGTGGGCGCGACACCTTGGAAAGAGATCGAATCCTACAGTCCAGGTTCCACTCCACTCCAATGAGCACTTCTATATCGTATCATCAGCTATCCCCAATATGGACCCAATGATGCCAGGTAAAAAACATAACAATGTGTGTCAGGTAAAAACAAACAAGTTGTGTCAGGTAAACAACAAAACACTGTGTGCCAGATAAACAACAAAAAACACTGTGTGTCAGGTAAAAATACAAACACTGTGTGTCAGGTAAAATACAGACACTGTGTGCCAGGTAAAAAATATGAACACTGTGTGTCAAGAAAAACATTAACAATCTGTGCCAAGTAAAAACAAAACACTGTGTGTCAGGTAAAAAATACAAACACTGTGTGTCAGGTAAAAAATACAAACACTGTGTGTCAGGTAAAAAATACAAACACTTTCTGCTAGTAAATAAAACACTGTGTGTCAGGTAAAAAACAAACACTGATTGTCTTAATAGAAAATGTACTGTACATTGAGTGAATGATGTTTTTCAAAAGAACCTTATAATACCTTAATGCTACTTTTACCACAGTGATAAGGGACTATGATGGGTCTATCTACGCTCGGGAGTGGAGTGGCGGTCTACTTGCTGGAGGGTTTGAACTTGAAGGCAAACCTACGTTCTCCTTTGGTGTGCCAGAAAAGTTTGAGTTCCAGCTCCTTGCTTCAGATTGGGATCACTTTCGTAAGTATAATTAAAATAGGAGTTTCGAATATTTTGGAAACGTGTACTAATCTATGTATTCAACGATAAGTAGAGTATAGTTGACACATTTTGATAATGGACGAATACAACATTGCATCGTAAAGATTTGCTGAATTTCAGGTTAACGTAGTATTTAAACCCTAGTATGTAATGTTTTGTTCGTGTTTCCCTATAGAACAGTAATTTATATAGATCTTTTTTCTGTTTAAAATATCACGATCAAATCTACCATCGTTCATGTTGTTTTGTTATGTTTTCTCTGCGTTTTTAAAAGTCCTTCATCAGAGAACATGCAGCATGTCGTAGTGGCCTTCCGTCTACAATACATGCAATCGCCGTTTAAGAGACCATAAAGGAACACATCCTAAAAAGTGGAAATCACTTTTGTGATAGACCTTATTTCTCCCTTTCAGAGGTAATGATGGAACCCATTCTCAACCGATTCCCAGCGATGGAAACAGCCGAAGTGCGGACACTAGTCAACGGTCCGGAAAGTTTTACACCGGATGGAAACTGGGTTCTCGGAGAGTCAGCAGAGGTCTGCTTCATTTATCATATAATGTTCTGTTCTGTTCTTTAAAAAAAGTTGTTCTTACATAACAGGATGGGATAACTGACAATTATTCCAATATTATTTTTGGGTCATCCTCTTTTTACATATGTACAGTTGTATTCAAATGACATTTACGTATGCATCTCTTGACGACAAAATTTCAGTTCATAGAATGCCTTTTAAATTAGCAAATATCCTTGTTTTTAGTTTTAAATTTTGTTAGAATTCCGAAAGGGTCATCATTACTAACGCTATCTAAAAGACTACACTTGTTTTTGTTGTAGGTAAGGAACTACTTTGTAGCAGCCGGTATGAACGGCCTGGGAGTGGTGGGGTCCGCTGGAATAGGGAAATACATCACGGAGAGTATCGTGGACGGTGCCCCGGCCTCCAGTCTAGACGCTCACCATATCCTTAGATTTAATAAGGTCCATGGCAACAGGAGTTTCTTGTTCGAACGCGTGAAGGAAGTTATAGGTACGACTTATTTTAGTTTTCAAGATTCATTAAAGTTTGATGCCATTATGATAAGTAAATAAGATGTGTCTTGACCTCGAATATTCGAACAACACTCAACGACCTACATGATAAGTATGTTGTTGTGTCTGCAAAAAATGCATCTAATTGCATGATTCTGGTTTGAAATCACTATTATAGTGATTGTTTGCAAATAGAACTAGGACTGCTTGATAACCAATGTAACCCTATAACTAGTTAAACGCATTGACCGTTTTTCGAAAGATGAAAGCATTACAATCTTTAACCCGTTAATGATAAAGACTCTGACCTACCTCGTCTGTACTGGATACCTAAACTGTACAAGAATCCTTATGAGCAACATAAGGCATTTAATCGCTGGGTCTTCTCATTGCTCAACCAAGCCATTACCAAAACTTACTGTCATTCTTAGTACAGAAATGTTTCAGTCTTATTGTGACACTTTACTCCGGGAGTGGCATGAACGGGATGTGGATTTTGAAAAACTTTTTTGAAAGATCGCTTGATCAGTCTTTAGCTCCCCCTTCTTAAAAATGTTTTGTCTATCAACACATTTTCTCACCCTGTACACACAAAAATACGCAAAATGCGGCAATCTTTAAAGGATCAATAGATATAAATATAAAGAAGAAGATAGTTAGGTTACCGAGAAGCGAAAGCTACCTTATGTTATTTTCCTCACGAAATTAATATTTGTTCTTCAAGATATGTAAACATCAAAGTTTGCAACGTTTTACAATGCTAATCTTGTTCAGTTTTTATTTGCTGTTATAGGTGCGTACAAACTCCGTTATCCATACACTCACTGGACAAGGGGGAGGAAGCTCAAAACATCCCCTATACACTCCTCACTGGAGCTAGCAGGAGCCTGCTTCGGAGATCTACAAGGATACGAGAGGCCGTTATACTTCAAGGACATCAATGGTACATTTTAGATGCTTTAGATATTAATTATGAGGTAGAATGAGGCTAATCGTAATTTTGTCCCTTAACGTACGGATAAATGGTGACATGGATGAAAGACTGTTATGTAAAATGTTTAAACAAGTCTAGTGGTAATTCTATGTTAAGTAATACTGTGTTGAAATGATGTACATACCTGACTTGCAGGTGAGCCTTTCGATCCGTACCACCTAGAGGGGCCATCCTTCAGTAAGCCATCCTGGTTTGACAATGTCGAAGCTGAGTATAGAGCATGCAAGGATGGCGTCTGTATGATAGACACATCGTGTTTCACTGTGTGTGAGGTTAAGGTAATGACACATTGTGTATGTTACATTACGATAAACTATATTTATATGTTACCACCACGTCATGATACATAATGTAAATATTATAGATTCAGCAAGAACAAACGTACATTCTCTTATTAAGTGACTCTAATCATGTCGCGTAAAAGCTCTTACATTGTTGGAGTATAGACATATATGAAATCGACTCAAACATATGTGTTTAAAACAAATGTTATGAAGTTACTAGTCTGATGGTAGTGAGGCGCTGGAGTGGCGGTATATAAACATAATCGTATGTTAATGTTTTGATGTTACCAGTCTAATGGTGATGAGGCACTGGAGTACCTGCAGTACCTGTGCTGTAATGACGTATCGGGAGAGGCTGGACACATCACACAGACAGGAATGTTGAACCAGCAAGGAGGATACGTTATCGACTGCAGCGTCGTGTCTCTGGCTCACAACAGGTAAAAACCTTTAGTACTGTTGATTGAATTAAATGGAAGACTGATTGAAATATTAATTTAACACACACAGCTTTATGGATTTCGTTGATTGTAATACTAGTACTTCTGACAGTGTACATGTATGACTAAGCGATATCGTAAGGTGGCAAATGTGCAGTTTCGTTTCCCTGGAAACGACAGATCCAAAACTAGGGATATTGTTTAAGCAAAGGAAAAGAATATGTTTCCAACTATAGCCTTTTCATTTTAATATTTAAGATTCCATATAACGGCCACCACAAACCACCAGGTGCGGATGCTGGCCTGGATGAAGCGCCATCTTCCACTAGACGGGACGGTTGATCTGATTGAAAATCATTCTTCCTTTTCGTCACTAACTGTCATCGGGCCAAAAAGCGAGGCGCTGATGGTAGACATGTGTGACGTGTCTGTGCTGGAAAAGGACTTTCGCTCAATGACTTGCAAAGTATGTCACTTCTTTTTCGAGATAATGTTTGACAAATGATATGCAATCACCTGTTCTATAATATGCTCACTCCATAAATGGTAAAAATAGGGTCGCTGGAATGTATGATAGTTTAGAAGAAAAAAACACTCGAAAAGCCCCATCTCTCATGTTATGTAGATCATAAAGGTACCTTTCTTGATTGCTGTATTCCACTTCATGATATTACAGGTTTGTATCATTAACATATAAAAACACTGAAAAGTCCTAAAGAATTTAATGGACAGGATAATAAACTTTTTTTTTTGCTTTACTTGTCAACTAACTAAATAATTGATACTTTACTTCGCTTACTAAGAGATTTTCATTTATCCAGCGTGCAATCGAATATAAACTCAAATCTTCACAGAACAATCTATGTAACCAGAAGACACGATCTTCAGAGTCTGCCATGATGAAAAATATAAGGCAACAAAACATACTATGTGAAAAAAGCACAATCATCACCACAAGTTTCTGCAATATTGTCATTGATTCCAAGGTCGACAGCACGATACATAATATCAGATTAACTATATAAAAGCTTGCGTTACACTTGTTTATCTTCAGGTTGTAGATGTTGGATGTTCCAGTGATATTCGTGTCATGAGAATACCGGTGTCCGGAATCGATTCGTTCATGCTACATATCCCGACAGAGGTAATCAATTCTTGTTTGAAGATCTTTTGATTCATGCGGACATATAATGTACTGAGTTTATTCGTAGACGTATATGGCTGATTTAACGATTAGTTAAAACATCTAAAAATAAATTAGAACTTTATATTTGAGAAGTTATCTATCATATTTATCTCCTGCTTTTTCTTTTGTACGCAAACTTCAAAAACTGAAACTGGCTTGTGTAATTTTGAAGTTGTCTATTAACTAATTTCAGAACACTTTGCATGTTTATGAGGGGCTAAAAGAAGCAGGGATAAAGCAAGACCTTAAGGAGGGTGGTCATTATGTCCTCAAACACCTCCGAATGGAGAATAAAACCGCTTCTCTGGAGGAAGACATTTCATCATCGACCACGCCATTAGAATGTGGAAAGGTCGCCAACATTTGTTTGGAGGTAAACTTTGTTAAGAATTTGCACATACGTTGTCACGTAAACTAGAATTATCATGCGTTAACATATACAGGCGACAGCAACTACTATAGGATGCTCAGAATGGTAGGAACACGGCAGGTATCGTTTTCATTCCAAAATGTACTATAATGTTGTTTATTGTTCTTGTTCATGTTAAATGCAGTGACGTTCTATGCCAATTAAATTTCCGTTCGATCTCTGAAATATTTAAACATTTTACTACATTTACATTTGACATATATTTTCAGTAGTGTTTTATTATTTCTTGACCATAATGATTTTACATTACGTCTATCAAATATCTAAAAACTAAAACGTTAACTACATTTTTTCTTAATAATCTTACATAAACCATCATTGAACTGAGTTAAACTACTTTTCAGAAAACTAGTTCATTCCTTGGCAAAGAAGCGCTCGAACAGCAGAAAAGAAATGGGATTAGCAATCGTCTTGTCCATCTGACATTAAACAACTTTGACGTAGACTCTGATACCTGGCCGAGGGGTGGAGAACACATATACCAGAATGGTCAGTGTGTAGGTTCAACGTCATCGTGCGGGTTCAACTTTGACCTTGGAAAAGTTATTTGTTTAGGTTACGTCAATACCAATTCATCACAACATGTTGGAAAAGGTGACATTTACGAACTCGTCATCGGTACAAGAATATTCAAAGTTGATTTGAAAACGTAACTCCAAGATCAGAAAATACCCAAAGTTCTCAACCGAATATTTTAGTTTAGTTACTGATCGGAGGAAACAATTTTAAGCACGATCATTAAAACCCTGTATGTTTATTTTAACTTTTATAAGTTGAATGTAAAGGGACAATGAGTGGAATTTTCAGCTTTATATTATCAAAATCAATGACAGCTCCATGTGTACATATCACTTGTTTAAATGAGTTCATATTATCTACAGATATGGACTCCGTATTTGAGATTCATCTCGACAATCATTATGATTTTACACGTATGTACCCAGTGATATATGTGTTTGATATAAGTGAAGAGAGTAGAATGTGGATGAAATTTATTTTAGCTTGTCCTAAAAGTTCTACAATAACATTAGATGTGTATATCAATGTGTTAATTGTTTTGAGATGTTGTAAACGAACTTCCTGCATTTGTATTAAAAAAATCAGAGAATAAAACCAAAATCCGAACTCAAACTTGATTAAACTAGAGGCAAAATATGAACAAGGGAAAGATTTACATGGAGACCCTCGTAAAAGTACAAGAGAATAAGACCATGTGTTCCGGAAGAGTAAGTGACTTATATGGGACTCATCGAGCATTAAAGTAAGAATGACAATAAGGATAATAATAACGATATTACAGCGTATAACATTCTTATTGTTGACTCGTAGGATCAAATTAATCTGCTCCTCTTATAACAATATCTTTATTTTATTTATCTATTTTGAGAGTATTACGTCATCACATGGCCTTGCGACCTTCGGTGGACGAGAAAAGATAGGAAAGAGAGTAGAAGGGATAAAGTATGTAGGAGAAAAGGCAAGGGGAATGGGTTCAGAGGGTGGATATAAGAGTCGTCTATATATAACAATATCTGAGTCAAATGGTGTCGCCAGTGTGGTTCTTCCAGGGCCCGTGACTTTGAGACGGATTTGCATTCTTAAAACATTACAGACAAAAGAACATATCTTAACTGTTCATTTTCGGCTGATCACGGAGGTAACGAAAGTTTTTGGATTTACGTGCCAGTGTGTCAAACAATTATATATACGAGGGGTGTTCCATAAATAATGTCATATGTGCTTTATTTCGCGGAAATCGTGCAATTTATGCACAAAACCACCTCGTGTCGATTGAGTGATCCCTGGCTCGTGACACAGGTAAATATGTCGTCCACACGTTCACTGGCCTCGGTACAGTGTACATCGTTTCATAGCCTATTCGTTAGACTAGACACAAAAACACAGGAAAACGAGGTGAAAATGTTCTTGAAATTAGGGCCAATATAAAAGGTAGGTCATTACTCGGCTGTAGATATTCACCGCGAGGTGTGTGACATTTATGGGGAGGGCCAAATTGTCTCACAGGACTGTTTGTAGGTGAGTAGGTAAATCTAGTGCTTTGCAGCAGCAACTGAAAGATGCTGCTCACCCAGGTCGTCCTGCAACAACTACGACCAAAGGTAACATAGAAAAAATCCGAAATATCCTCCAAACTGATGCTCGATTCACCGTAAGACAATTGGCTCGAATGACAAACTTGTCGTTAGCAAGAGTTCATGCAATTTTGAAGAAACACCTAAAAGTTAGAAAGATAAATGCAAGATGGATACCCCATTTGTTAACGGATGAGCAAAAGAAGACGCGTGTAACAATGGCAAAAAAACTTCTCAAAATGTACCCAAAATATAGTAAAAAGGCTTTTGATAATATAGTCACTGGTGATGAGACCTGGGTGTATTATTTTGAACCAAAGCGGAAGGTTGCCAACCGAATATGGGCCACTAAAAATGCCAGACGCTCAAGTATTGCCAAACGAATACGAACGGTAAAGAAGGTTTTGTATGCTATTTTTTTCACTAATAAGGGTCCAGCTTTTCAAATACCGGTGCCAAAAGGCAGAACGGTCACAGGCAAGTTCTATAAACACGTTGTTCTGAGAAAGTTGAAGAACTACTACAAAAGTCGCCGCACCAAAACAGGACTTAAGTATGTCCGACTTTTGCATGATAATGCACCCGCTCACAAGGCACGTATTGTGACTGACTTTTTGGAGTCAGAGCAACGGTTTCCATATGTCACAGAACGAGATTTTGGGACACAGAGCGATGATTCTCTCTCCGACCTCAGTGATGTTGGCGACTGATAAAGGGTAACAAGCTATATAATGGAGAGCTGTTCCATCCAGTGCCTTGTATGTTTATACAAAGATTTTATACTGCAACCTGTATCGTACAGATAACCAGTGCAATGAATATAGCAGTGTGGTGTGCTCTCTCTTCCATAAGACCAGTCGTTCCGAAAGGGTAAACATCTACTTCATCGACTTGTTATATAATTACTTACTCGTTGTGGAATAGCTTACCATCAGGTATCAGAAAAACTAATACTCTGGCCAAATTCAAGAAACATTTAAAGACATACCTTTTCACGTCTGCATTTTAGGGTCTCAACATGTACATGTATATACTGACATTTGTTTATCCATTATGTATTTATATTCACTTTAATAGTATTACATGTAAGCTTAATGATTGAGGGTGATTGTAAGACTTTCTTTGTTTGTGCATTGTAACTATCAAATTATAATCAACATGTTGTGAAGCGCTTTAGAGCAATCTTACAAATTATATAGAGCGCTATATAAACGTTACATATATTATTATTTACTTTTAAATTTAGGGAACGTTAGGTACACCCACTATGTAAATCTAAAAAACTCTATGCCACATCAAAGTAAATGTCACGTCCTCAAAGAGAGAAATGAACAAACAGTTCATACTATTGTCATACTAATGAGCATACAAAAAACGTCCATCTTCTTTTCTTAAAAAGATGCAGAATATTTTTCATTTAATTGTTCTTGCACTGACTCTAAAACGGCATACAATTGTATATCTTTATACATTTGTTCACCGTTTTTACTTTCAATCAATTTGATGGGTGTGTCAAACTTTTAAGGTGAAGGAAAGCTGGAGACGGAGTTACAAGAAAAAACAACGATCAGCGGCTAGTATATGACGACTACTCCTTGTAGGCCACTAACAAGCAACCCAACAGGTGGAGAGATAGTGATACAAAGTTGTTTAATGTTAACTGTTCAAGGGAGAGAACACTTACAAATACCCTAAAATAGCACAATACTTTGACTGGAATTTGACTGGGTTCCAAATTGGGTCATTCCTTCACTAATTAAAGTTTCTTAAATTCAATCGGCCACAATTTTGAAATGAATCAGTGGATTATACCCAAATCAAAACTCGACCTGAATTTTATCATGATGAATCTACAAACCAAATATCATTCTAATATCTGTATTTGTTAATGATAAATGAATGGAAACAGCAAGAGGCCCAATGGGCCTGCATCGCTCATCTGGTATCAATCTCTGACTTATAGTGTAACCCTAAAGTTGCCTAAAATCTTTAACTGCAAGACATTCAGAAGAACATTTAAGATTTAAACATATTTTACCCCCGTGACCTTGTAAGACAACGTCATTTCTTTTGCAAATTTTTTTTGGCATCATCCATGGAAGCTACCAGCCAAATATCATGTTTCTAGGCCTTTTGGTTTATCAGAAGAAGTTGCTCAAAGCTTTTAACAGATTTGACCCTTGTGACCTTTAATATGGGTCAAGTCATTTTGTTTCGCAAACTTTGTCAAGCTTCATCAAAGGAACCTTTCAGCCAAATATCATTCTTCTAGCGCTTCTGAAATATCAGAAGTCGCTTAAAGGTTTTAACAGATTTGACCCTTGTGACCTTGAATATAAGTCAAGGTCATTTATTTTCTCAAACTTTGTCAAGCTTCATGCACGGAAGCTACCAGCAAAATATAATGTCTCCAGGCCTTTGGGTTAATCAGAAGAAGTCATTTAAATGTTTTAATAAATTAGACCCATGTGACCTTGAATAAAGGTCAAGGTAATTAATTTTTGCAAACTTTGTCCAGCTTCATCCAACGAACCTTTTAAGCCAAATACCATGTTTCTAGCGCTTTTGGTAATTCAGAAGAAGTCGTCAAAGATTTTGACAGATTTGACCCTTGTGACCTTGAATATAGGTCAAGGTCATTTTTTTTTTCGAAAACTTTGTCATGCTTCATCCAATGAAGCTACCAGCCAAATATAATGTCTCCATGCCTTTTGGTTAAACAGAAAAAGTCATTTAAATGTTTTAACAGATTTGACCCATGTGACCTTTAATATAGGTCAAGGTCATTTCTTTTTACAAGCTTTGTCATGCTTCTTCCATGGAACCTTTCAGCCAAATATCATATTTATAGGGGTTTTGGTTAATCAGAAGAAGACATTTAAATGTTTAAATTTAAATAAATTGTTATTTCAATTTGTACTTATTGTGTGTGAATATTATACATACAATTCTTCATATTTAAGTAGACAGTTACCAGTTTTCTATAAACCTGTATGATTGAGCAGTCATCTTGTATTTCTCGTAGGTAGGGATTGTCCCAATCAATTGAATACTCGATACTCAACTGCTTATTTCATTGTTTACATATAGTAATTTGTAGTTTTTATATTTGTTTATAGTCTGAGATGGCAGACTCAAATCCAACAGCGGGAACCTCCAACTTGGAACAGGCAGACTATGACCTAATGGCTAGCCTTCTGCGTCATAATAGCGACTATGTCCTATTTACCAAAATGGAGTATGATAGTATGCTGAGTCAAAGAGATCCTGGCTCTTTCAAAACCCCTGCTGTGTCACAGGCTCCTGTTGGTGTCAAGCCTGCGAGCAGTGACAAAGGTAGAGTAGGTGCCCCAAGTTTATTAAAATTTGATTTCGCTGAACTTGGGGATGGGGGGATTACAAGTACTCCTTTACCTCCTAGGGTTTCTAACCCTAATGATTCTCCATTTTCGGGTCTGGGGCGAGGATATGGGATTCCTCTAACTCCATCGCCGAAGAAGAGAAGTATGAACCTTTTACCGCAAGTTCCAAAAATCTCCTCATTTTCAGGAGATGAGTCACCTCAACGTGGTGAAACCACATATGAGGGATGGCGGTATGAGGTCTGGTGTCTAGCATCTGACAGCACCCTGTCCGAAGAGCTTGTTCTGCAGGCTATTAGGAAATCTCTCAGGGGTATAGCTTGTCAGACACTTATACCGTTAAGTCCTAGGGCAACTTTGGATGAAATCCTTAAAAAGTTGGACACTTTCTTTGGTAATGTAGCTTCTAATGAAGTTGTATTACAGCAGTTCTACTCTGCTACTCAGAAAGAAGGTGAATCTGTCACCGCATTCGGGTGCAGACTAGAGGCACTGTTGTAGCTTGCCATTAACAGTGGACATGTAAGCCCTTCAGCCAGGGATGACATGATCCGGTCCAAATCTTGGACTGGCCTGCGCTGTGACAGACTTAAAGGTCAGACTCGTCACAAGTATGACTCCATTAAGTCATACGACTTACTGTTGAGGGAGGTTAGAGCGGTAGACCTAGAGCTCAACCCAGCACAGAAGGCGGCCGATAAGCCTGCAAAGGCTAAAGCCTAACACAACCCTCTTCAAGTTTCAGAGAGTGATAAAAAGCTTGACAAGCTCAGTGAGCAAGTAAGTGCTCTGATGAGCAAGATCAAGTCTCTCGAGAAAAAACTTGAGGGTAATGGCAAGTCTGGGGCATACCATAATAAGGGTAAGGCTGGACGCAGCGACACTTACCAAAAACCAAAAAATGGTAATGCCCAGAAACCCTCAACAGGTAAGTCTGAGCCAAAAGAGTAACCTCCCCTGTTGTAGGGCAAATGGGGGATGGTGTAGGTAGGACTAGCCCAAGTAACAATACTGTTAAAGACAGTACCCTGTATGATCGAATGGTTGGTGGTTCCAATATCGACCAGATCATAATTGGGGGGGGGGGGGGGGATACATTCTGCTCTCATTGATAGTGGCTCTATGATCACTTGTATTTCAGAGAATTGTTACAAATCTCTGAACCCCAGGCCTGTTCTGTTGGATATCAAGATTTTGATCTTCAGGTATTCGGAGCAGGTGGGTCTAAGTTACCATACTTAGGATATATTGAGGCAGATGTCACTATTCCATTTCTGTCCGATTGTGAGATGGGTGTACCTATATTGGTAACACCAATGACCAACTATAACAAACAAGTTCCTGTTATTGTTGGTACAAACATTATACGGATGTGTAGGGATATACAACAGACTAGCTCGGATTCTACTTTTCCCGATGCTTGGCAGTCTGCTGTTGACAGTTTATGTGTCGATAATCCCATGGTGGTGAAATCTGCCAATACATACCCAGTGTCCATAGGTCCAAACCAGGTAAAGACTATCCATGGCTTGGTACGCAAAGTAGGGGACTACCTGATAAAAAAAGATATTGAAACACGAACCTGAGGAGGTATGTCAGTTTATGCGGGAGTGGCGGCTGTTGAGACTACTTAAGGGTGTATTGTATAGAAACACCACAGTAGATGGTAACCCTGTCCAACAGCTGGTCATTCCCAAGGCATATAAAGAGAGAGTCCTCAGGGGAGTGCATGAGGATGTCGGTCATCAGGGACGTGACCGTACAAGCTGGTTGGCAAGATGCAGGTTTATTAGCCCGGTCTTGATGCCGAGGTAAATAGTTGGGTTGAAAGCTGTGGTAGGTGTGTTCGTAGAAAAACCCCTACTGTCCCAAGTGCAGAGTTAGTGAACATCCAAAGCTCTCGTCCAATGGAGCTACTCTGTATTGATTCTTTGACCTTGGAAAGGTCAAAGGGGGCTACGAAAACGTGCTGGTCATCACTGACCATTTCACCCGCTATGCCCAGGCAATTCCAACCAGGAACCAATTAGCTAGTACCACCGCCAGGGTGTTGTACGAGCAATTTCTTGTCCACTACAGCTTTCCTGCCCGCATTCACAGTGACCAGGGCAGGAATTTTGAAAGCAAGGTTATTAAAGAACTTTGTAAGATTGCTGGAGTGGAGAAAACCAGAACTACCCCTTACCATCCTATGGGCAATGGCATGGTCGAACGGTTCAACCAAACCCTGTTGAAAATGTTAGGTACCATGGAGGAAGAACAGAAGTCAAATTGGAAATCCTATGTGGCTCCTCTTGTTCATGTATACAATGCAACAAAACATCAGACCACTGGGTATTCTCCTCATTACCTGATGTTTGGTTGGCACCCAAGACTTGGTGTAGATGCATTTCTTGGCGTCGATACCAGTTCTGAGACTGTAGGGAGTCGTCAGAATTATGCCCAGAAGCTTAAGTGTCGGTTAGACTTTGCTTACAAAGCTGCCTCGGCTGAAAGCGAACAGAAGGGTAAGCGGTACAAAGATAGGTATGATAGGGGGGTTAGAGAAGCTACCTTAGAAGTAGGTGACCGGGTTCTGATGAGGAACGTTGGTATATGTGGCAAGCAAAAATTGGCTGACAAATGGGCTAAGGATCCCTACATTATCCTTAGTATGCCAAATATTGATATGCCTGTATACAAGATCCAGAAAGAGTCGGGAAAGGGTCCTATAAAAACTGTACATAGGAACCTGCTCCTCCCTTTCATGTGGCTACCCAGAGCAGAGGGTGCCCATGAACCAAGGGGGACAACCCGAAGTCATCAGAATACCGGTATAGAGTTAGTTGAGAGTTCCTGTTCGACTACCGACTCTGATAGCTCAGATGAGGATGAGTCAAACACCCAGGTATGTTATACCTGCTAGGAGAACCAGACGCACTGTTGCTGAGTCGCGACGGCCAGTGCAACCACATACTGTTGGTACAGTGGATTCTCTGAAACAGGGTAAGAAGGGTGTGTGTCAAAATCCTATCACTGTTGGCAGTGATGGTCAGACACAAGACTCAATACCAGCTACAAGACCCAGGCGAGCTGTTAAATCTCCTAACTTATATGGAGAATGGCTCATGGGAACCTTGGTGCCGTCCAATTCTGGAGCTGAGGTCTACGTCTAGATACTCAGAGCGGTGGGAGAATGTCGTGATGAGCAAAGTTTACTCCTGATTGTCAAATTTAATATTTAATCTCTACAGCTACTTGTGTGTATTGCCTTATGGTTTACCATTAAATAAGTAGAAAATGTAGCATAATTGTAATTTACATTCAATTATAAAGTAAAGGATTAATATTCACATCAGGAAATCTTTGTTCTATATGGCAGAGGGAATTCTTACATAGTCAGCTATATGACCTTGGGACACTGTACCCCAGGGGCCAGAAGGGTCAAGTGAGCACCCCCCTGCTGTTAATGAGTGGCCTATTTTTTTCATAAGTATGGACCTTCTAGAATAGATATCAGCTGGCCACCCCTCTGGGAAATACACTGGAGATTTTTTGTGGGGTCATATACATACTACCTCGGCAAACCAAATGGCAGTTTTGAAAAAAGGGGGTAGGGGTACAGAAATTGCTCTATCATTTCTAAACCTCTTCAGATGAATAAATAGATGGTATATATAGATCACATTTGCATCACTTAAAATTTTCATATATAAAAGTTATAATGTGATCTCCTTTCTGAAGGTCAAATCAAGGTCAAAGGTCAAATATTCCCAAACAAGTATCGTTTTTTTCTAAAATTACTCTTTATTGTGCATTGTCTTTTCAATGAAAATACATAAATTGATCCAATAACTTGTTTTAGTTGTGCTATGAGTAACATAACACTAAATTCTGTATATCTATGTCCAAGTAATGCAGTTAGGAAAAATATGATAGCCTTTTGTTATGTATATTGTATGGTAGATTGAAATTACAGATTTTGGGGGTAGGGGTACAGAAATGTGAAGTATGCATTGTCCATACTTTTTATTTTATATTTTTCATAATTTTGTTGAACTGTACTGTCAAGGTCAAAATTCAAAAGTCAAACATGAAAAAAATTGTTTGTCCAATATAAATGACCTTAAAAGACAGATAATTCCCAGCGCAACGAAATTCAGCATGTTTTAGCTTATCTCCTTTTAAAAAGTAGGAGGAATAGAAATTCTTAAAACCATTTCTAGATGGTATATATAATGCAAACATCACTTCTAACTCGTGATATATAACTGTCTTCGCATGACCTTGACTTTTAAGATAATATTAAGGTTGAATTGTAGTCAAAGGCTTACTAATTACTTCATACTTCCTCTATACCAATTTATATAGGTGTATCCCCTCTATACAACTGTATATATAGGTGTGCCCCTCTCTATACCAGTATATATAAATGTCACCCTCTCTATACCAGTATATATAGATGTCACCCTCTCTACACCAGTATATATAGATGTCACCCACTCTATACCAGTATATATAAATGTCACCCTCTCTATACCAGTATATATAGATGTCACCCTCTCTATACCAATATATATGAATGTCACCCTCTCTATACCAGTATATATAAATGTCACCAACTCTATACCAGTATATATAAATGTCACCAACTCTATACCAGTATATATAGATGTCACCCTCTCTACACCAGTATATAAAAGTGTCCCCCTCTCTACACCAGTATAATTTATATAGGTGTCCCCTCTCTACACCAGTATATATATTGTCCCCTCTCTATACCAGTATATATAGGTGTTCCTCTCTCTATACCAGTATATATAGGTACCCCCTCTCTACACCAGTATGTATAGGGGTCCCCTCTCAATACCAGTATATATATAGGTGTTATCCTCTCTACACCAGTATATATAGGTGTCCCTCTCTCTATACCAGTATATATTGGTACACCCTCTCTACACCAGTATATATTGGTGTCTCCTCTCTCTATACCAGTATATATAGGTACACCCTCTCTACACCAGTATATATAGGTGTCTCCTCTCAATACCAGTATATATAGGTGTCCCAACTCTATACCAGTATATATAGATGTCACCCTCTCTACACCAGTATATAAAAGTGTCCCCCTCTCTACACCAGTATATATAGGTGACCCTCTTTCTACACAAGTATATATAGGTGACCCCCTCTCTACATCAGTATCTATAGGTGTCTCCTGTCTACACCAGTATATAAAGGTGTCCCCACTCTCTACACCAGTATATATAGGTGTCTCCTCTGTACACAAGTATATATAGGTGACCCCCTCTCTACACAAGTATATACAGGTGACCCCCTCTCTACATCAGTATTTATAGGTGTCACCCTCTCTACCCCAGTATATATAGGTGACCCCCTCTCTACATCAGTATATATAGGTGACCCCCTCTCTACATCAGTATATATAGGTGACCCCCTCTCTACACAAGTATATATAGGTGTCTCCTGTCTACACCAGTAAATATAGGCGTCCCCTCTCCATACCATTATATATAGGTGCCCCCTCTCTACACCAGGATATATAGGTGTCACCCTCTCTACACCAGTATATATAAGTGTCATCAACTCTATACCAGTATATATAGGTGTCCCAACTCTATACCAGTATATATAGATGTCACCCTCTCTACACCAGTATATAAAAGTGTCCCCCTCTCTTCACAAGTAAATATAGGCGTCCCCTCTCCATACCATTATATATAGGTGCCCCCTCTCTACACCAGGATATATAGGTGTCACCCTCTCTACACCAGTATATATAAGTGTCATCAACTCTATACCAGTATATATAGGTGTCCCAACTCTATACCAGTATATATAGATGTCACCCTCTCTACACCAGTATATAAAAGTGTCCCCCTCTCTTCACAAGTATATATAGGTGACCCCTCTCCATACCATTATATATAGGTGTCTCCTCTGTACACAAGTATATATAGGTGAACCCCTCTCTACACCAGTATATATAGATGACCCCCTCTCTACACAAGTATATATAGGTGACCCCCTCTCTACACAAGTATATATAGGTGACCCCCTCTCTACATCAGTATATATAGGTGTTTCCTGTCTACACCAGTATATATAGGTGTCTCCTCTCAATACCATTATATATAGGTGTCTCCTCTGTACACAAGTATATATAGGTGTCTCCTTTCTACACAAGTATATATTGGTGTCTCCTGTCTACACCATTATATATAGGTGTCCCCTAGCCATACCATTATATATAGGTGCCCCCTCTCTACACCAGTATATATAGGTGTTCCTCTCTCTACACAAGTATATATAGGTGTCCTCTCTCTACACAAGTATATATAGGTGTCCCCTCTCTACACAAGTATATATAGGTGTCCCCTCTCTACACAAGTATATATAGGTGTCCCCTCTCTACACAAGTATATATAGGTGTCCCCTCTCTACACCAGTATATATAGGTGTCCCCTCTCTATATCAGCATACACCAGTATATGTATAGGTGTCCCCTCCCTACACCTATATATACAGGTGTAGAGAAGGTGACACCTATATATGCTGGTAAAACGAGGGTGGCACCTAAATATACTGGTATTGGAAGGGGGCATCTATCTATACTGGTTTAGGAAGGTGACACCTATCTTTACTGGTTTAGAGAGGGCACCTATATATACATATAACCTGGTGATAAGAGTGGGCACCTATATATACATATACACTGGTTTAGAGAGGGCGACACCTATATATACATATATACTGGTGTTGAGAGGGGGCAACTATATAAACTGGTATATAAAGAAATTGACACCTATATATACTGGTTCAGAGAGGGTGACATCTATATATATTCTAGTATAGAGAGGGGTGATACCTACAAAAATGTATATATACTGGTGTAGAGAGGGTGACACCAATATATACTGTTGTAGAGAGGGGGACACCTATATATACTGGTATAGAGAAGATGACACCTATATATACTTGTGTAGAGAGTGGGACACCTATATATACTGGTATAGAGAGGGTGACACCTCTATATACTGGTATAGAGGGGGTGACAGCTCTATATACTGGTATAGAGAGAGGGACACCTATATATACTGGTATAGGGAGGGGGACACCTATATATACTGGTATAGAGAGGGGATACATAGATATATACTGGTATTGAGAGGGGACACCTATCTATACTGGTATTGAGAGGGGATACACCTATCTCTACTGGTATTGAGAGGGGACACCTATATATACTAGTATTGAGAGGGGACACCTATATATACTGGTATTGAGAGGGGATACACCTATCTATACTGGTATTGAGAGGGGATACACTTATATATAATGGTATTGAGAGGGGTGACACCTATATATACTTGTGTAGAGAGGGGACACCTATATATACTGGTGTAGAGAGGGGACACCTATATATACTGGTGTAGAGGGGGGGACACATTTATATACTTGTATAAAGAGAGTACACCTATATATACTGGTGTAGAGAGGGGGTCACCTATATATACTTGTGTAGAAAGGGGACACCTATATATACTGGTGTAGAGAGGGGACACCTATATATACTGGTGTAGAGAGGGGGGCACCTTTATATACTTGTGTAGAGAGGGAACACCTATATATACTGGTGTAGAGGTGGGGGGGGGGGGGCACCTATATATACTTGTATAGAGGGGGGACACCTTTATATACTTGTATAAAGAGAGTACACCTATATATACTGGTGTAGAGAGGGGGTCACCTATATATACTTGTGTAGAGAGGGGACACCTATATATACTGGTGTAGAGAGGGGACACCTATATATACTGGTGTAGAGAGGGGACACCTATATATACTTGTGTAGAGAGGGGACACCTATATATACTTGTGTAGAGAGGGGACACCTATATATACTGGTGTAGAGAGGGGACACCTATATATACTGGTGTAGAGAGGGGACACCTATATATACTTGTGTAGAGAGGGGACACCTATATATACTGGTGTAGAGAGGGGACACCTATATATACTGGTGTAGAGAGGGGACACCTATATATACTGGTGTAGAGAGGGGGTCACCTATATATACTGCTGTAGAGAGGGGGGCACCTATATATATTTGTGTAGAGAGGGGGGCACCTATATATAATGGTGTAGAGAGGGTGACATGTATATATACTGGTGTAGAGAGGGTGACATGTATATATACTAGTATAGAGAGGGGCACACCTATATAGGGTATACACCTATATAAAGTGGTATAAAGGGAGTATGAAGTAACTAGTAAGCATTTGACCACAATACAACCTTAATATTATCTCAAAAGTCAAGGTCATGCGAAGACAGTTATATATTACGAGTGAGAGGTGATGCATACATTATATATACCATCTAGAAATGGTTTTAAGAATTCCTATTCCTCTGGGGTACTGGCCAAGGTGATAATTTTTATTTGTACATGGTAATAATTTCTCAGATTATTTGTCTATATTGTTGTTTGAGCAGTTATCTTTTGTTCCTTGTAGGTAGGGATTGCCCCAATCACTTGGATATTAGATAATTAGCTGCTCAATCTTTTATTTAATTAGTAGATTCAACCACTATGGTTGATTTAGGTTTAAATGCCAGGAGTTATTCTCCTTTGCGGGGGAGAATGTCGCAGTGTTCAAACTCTTCTATAGTTTGACCTGTATTACTATTATTAAATCTGTTAGAAGTACTTGCGCTGTGTATCATGTTTTGTCTCTACATGTCCCTGTGTCAAATGTATATTGTACCCGTGTATAAAGTTGTTATTGTGACGTATGAGAGGTGAGCGCAAGGACTGGTTGAGAGTGTCACTTTGACCCTGCATGACCCTATACTCGTGCACGTGAAAAACCTCGCCTGGGCCCAGCCCAGGTGAGTATGACCCACAACACATTTAGACCCCGCACAGAATAGATCGTCATACATATACGGAATCAGCCTGTGCGCTTTACGGCCACAGTGCTATTTGAAGGTAAGCTAATTTAATTATAACAAGAGTATTTAACTAATGTATTTAATCTATTTAAACCATTTATTAGAGATTCTTTATATATAGTTAATTTAATATAATTGTATTTAAGTACCTGGTCCACACTGTTAAATATCTAACAGCGGACATATACACGTGGTCAGGTCAAAGTCAGGATAGAAGTAATGTAATTGTCATAATGTAAATTGTAATAAGTCTTACATGTACCTTGAAATGAAATAGAATTTAATATATAAAATATACCTGTAAATGTTTAATACTTTATGGTTTTAAATATTTTAATTAACCGCATTGGTTACACGTGTCCGTCCATATATTGTCAGGTAGTATTCTTTTTATTTCAGGTTGCTGTCTTCGTTACGTGTTTTTATGTGTCCTAAATAAATGTTGATCTAATCTATACAACGTGTTGGAACATAATTGATGCTTAAGAAGAAACCCATTTATATATACATCGTGTGACATAGATTTGACCCATGTGACCTTGAATATGGTTCAAAGTCGTTTCTTTTCGCAAACTTTATTCTGCTCATCTAAGGAAGCTACCAGTCAAATATGAGGTCTCTATGCCTGATGGTATTTCAGAAGAAGTTGTTTGAAGGTTTTGACATTTTTTACTCCTGTGACCTTGAAAGTAGGTCAAAGTGATTTTTTTTTCGCAATTTTGTTCTGCTACTTCCAAGAAAGCTACCAGCCAAATTTCATGTCACCAGGCCTTTCGGTATTTTAGAAGAAGTGGTTTAAATGAAAAAGTTGACGGACGCAGGATGGACAGACACCGGACCATCACATAAGCTCACTTGGCCCTTCGGGTCAGATGAGCTAAAAGCTATGACGGAATGACAGCTAGGGGTAAAACTATATGCTCCCGGCCAGTTCATGTCAGAGCATAACAAAAGACAACACAAAGAATTATGACAATATGAAGTAACATATACTTTATTACATGAAAGTATCACACATTTGTTCGCAGATGAGACTTTATTTGCCATTGTTCGTTTACCCTTTGGTACCAATCCTACATTATTGGTATAGGCAACTTCAATAATAATATACTGATACACAAAGATTGATATAAAATATAATACTTAATAAATTATCCATTACATAATTTGAAATTAATACTATAAAAGCAGTATATCATGAATTTTATACAAATAATTTAGTGATAACATGGCTTGGTATCAATTTCAATGTACATAATATCGAATTTTTACACTTTTTAGAATGTGTATGAAGCAGCAACAGTATCAAGTTGATTGTCGTTTATTTCAGACATTGTACCAGATTTACTATAAAGAAGTTATCTTGTTCTATAGACATCTAAACATTCCAGCAATCCAGTACTTATGGGTCTATTTACAGGTATAAGAAAACTAAAAAAGATGTTAATTTGATTATACAGACACTAACCAAAAATGAAAAAAACAAAAAAACGTAAACATCTGGAAGTGATGTATATTCTCTACAGTAAATCTTGTTTCAACAAATTAAAGATTCTCTACAAACACTTGACACATTTGTTAGCCCAAACCTTGACAAACTAAGAATTACTAAAGGAAAATTAACAATTGATTTCAACATGTTACTTTCTTACATGAAAATAATAAAAATATTTTTATAATGCATTTCATGCTACAAATTAAGTAAACAGGGTAGAAACAATATGGACCATAATACTATATTAAACCTGAAATTGTTCCTGATCCTCAATCTAATCTAGAACAATAAATTCAGTCACACTTGAATATCACAACACCAGCAGGAACTCGGACCACAATGTAATCTTTGGTATACAATTTGCACTATTATTTAAGATGTTGCGCTATTTCATTTTGCTCTATTTTACACATTGCACTATTTCACATTTTGTTCTATTCCATTTCGCACAATTTTACATCAAAGCTATATGTCTATCATAAGATACATTTTCTCATTATCACAACATGCTTCACTGTTCCTGCATTATGTGGACCCGCTTCTTAATATCATGTTACCCTCATGTCTAATGCCTCTAATATCATGTTACAGGGCTCACCTGGCTGTCCCAGAATTCAGCACATGGAAGGGGGCACTTTTTTTATAATACATGTACAATATATATTAATACAGGTGTCTCCTACCTCCACAATATGATTTATATAAGCATGGAATATCCCTTACTCTGATGTCAACTTTTCTAGGCTTAGGTAAAACATTATTGTATTTCCATGTGAATGCCAGTAAGGTATTGGATGAGCATATATTACACTTAGGAAGGCCATCACCAGACACAATTTAGTTATATAACAGATTACAGTGATGATAAATTCTGGATTATTGATTCCTACTAAAGAATAATTTAATGACAGATTTCTAGTTCATGATTTGTTATCCTCTACAATACACTCAAGAATAAAGTAAGAAATTCTAAATAACTGAACAAGCAATCAACAAGGATATACTGCAGGTATAATTCTTCCCTTTAGCTGTGTTTGTAAATGAATTAATTGCCATCCTGCCATCTCTGATTTCAATTAATTTTCATTAATTTTGTGTAAATAGCTATTGATAAAAACTACTTCTAAGCCTGTAAATATGATGAATTTTAAGAGGCTAAAACATGTATAAAGAGATTGGAAGTAGAATTACTATCAATATTCATTGATATACACAAATATTTTATTACAAAAGAGGTGTTTCATTACAAAAATAGTCTATCACAATACAGACTGTTCCAATTAACTTATACTTGCACCTAAGATTTTCAACTAATGTGAAAATAATTATCTAATTGCACATTTTATTGTTTTTGTCTTCCACTAAAAATCAATACACTTTTGGCTTTTACACTTGAGGAACTTAAACAATTTTCAAAAATATCAATTGCACATGGTATTGCTTAAAGATTGAACCATACACAGAAAATGGAGCAAGATTCTAGCATGACATGGTTGGATGTTTCTTTGAGAACAAGTTCTTTCATAGAATATTTAGTGAGTAACTGTTACAACAGTGATGTTCCTGTAACCTGATTAGGTGATTTTCTAAGTACCTTGAGACAGACTTGAACTGTACAACAGTATGTCCAATTATTGTCCTTAGAAAGCTTATATGGACTCACAAGTTTGATCCATTCAATGAGTATTCATCGACGGGACAGGGATGAAAACTGGCTCGGAAGCTGAATACGCTGCCTTGGGCGTGTAAAGACGTACTTTGGCTTCAAACATCCGACCACCAATAGCTATTTCATACTTTGCATCCTTGTCCAATACAAATTGGTTCATGTTCTTGTACATGACACTCTTACCCTGCTCGTCATAGTCTCGGATGAAACCAAGACACACCATCTTATCCAGCTTGAATCCATAGCCGCTGGATGTTGTGGTGCCAGAGAACTTGCCATTACGATAGATTGGTTCTCCTCCCCACGGCCATACGTCCTCGTCCACGTTAAAGTCCTCCAGTAAGAACTGAACAAACCGCTGGCTGATTCCTTCCTCCTTCTGTTTCAGTAATGCCTCCTTCCCGATAAAATCTCCTGCCTGTACAAAGTAAACTATACTTTAGATATGTTACAAGGGCTCTACTTTAACTTACCATACTTTTACACTATTTTGAACACAGTCATCAAAATTGTAACCCTAATAATCTATTTGCCTGTGTTAAAAATGAAAGAAAATAAAATGTAGCATAAAATTAATATATCGTAAAGGCCCAGATGTAGATTGTACAAGCATAATCAACATTTTAAGAAAATATCTCAAATTTCATTTTATTTAGTCATAAAGAAACATTTATCACTATGGTACAAGAAGATTTTGTTTTGAACATCTACACAAACTTAACTAACCTTACTTATAATTGTCCAATAATACTTATTTCAAAGATAACATTTACATTGAATACTGTTTTTGTATAGATCTGAAGACACTGACTTGTATACTTAATCAAGCTAAGAACTGTAAGTGTATGTGATGTTTCTTTTACAGAACATTATCAAATGTGTGAGATGGAATCTGACTTACATCAAATTTGACCCTGAAGTCGCGGCCACACTCAAGAGGAGTGGTGTGGGTGGTAAGATCCATGCCCCAGTAGGCATAAAACTTCTCAATACGTAACATTTTTAGGGCGTAGTAGCCAGCGTGTCGGATTCCGTAATCCTTCCCCGCGGTCATCAATGTGTCGTACACATGGAGTGCATACTGTGAATAAATAACAGATATCAGATTGAACCATCAAATTTTCTAATAAATCATTAACATATTCATGACATAAATCTATTATCATTTAACTATCAGTTTACTTACTGTAAAGAGGAAAACTTCTAGTTTGAATCAGTATATTCGTTTCTTACAGGGTATATTTACATTGAACAACTTTGTGGTGTTTTTTTAATAAGTGTGGCATACAAATACATACATATCTTCTCTTCATCTACCACAGTTCTATGAACACATGTCTTATACATTGTTAATACAGTAAAACCCCACTTACGCAAACCCTGTAAGCTGGAATACCCCTGATTTGTCAAACAGTTTGTTTGGTCCCAACCGAGTGTGAACATATTCAAACAACCTCGGATTCCTTGAATACCATGTATTCCTCGATCAATTAATCATGTCCCCACGAGTTTGAGTAAATTGTGTTTTACTGTACTATATCTTTTTTCAATGGTGATCAGTTAAATGACTGGATGAACACTAGCCACAGAGATACTTTTACTGATGGACAAGTAACATGAAGGTCAAGTTACCTCTGAGGGAACGTAGAGAACAAACCCGTCTTCTCCACCATGTGTCAGTCTCATGGCCTTGATATCACTTGCAAACCCAACATCTATAACCTGTAAACAGAAAGTTACAAAATTAAACTTCCAACACCTCCAATTCGATTTGTAAATCTGTGCCTAAAAATCATAATAAAGTCTTCAAGAATGATAGGGTCTTGAGAACAAATTTTACCAAAAAAACAATTTACTTTTAGAAAGTAGAAGATCTATATCTCCATTATATCAAACTAGTTAAAAGTGAATTTTATGTGTAACGGCCCAAGAGCCGTCAATTTAACAAAATAGATGTTACGATTCTTTTTTTGTATTTTATTTTAATTTAATATTAAGCAAATTTATTTTAATGTGAACAAATTACAACTTAAACTAGGTCTTGCTGCTTGCAGAGCCTACTCCCAATAAAATAGTAACTGTGGACATTAAAATTGCCGCAATCAGTAAATAGAACCTGAATTAACTGGCATCTGTCTAAAGGACATCAAACATGATTTTATAGCCACAAACATGCTAACTTCTCTGTATTCAACTGAGACCATTGCAAAATTATAGACAGTTACATTCTGATCTAGTCCAATGTCAGTACTCTATACTCTACAGTATATACCTTGCATGTCATAGGTTTGAAGTCCTTTAGAGTGGTCGAGATGTCTGTGACATCAGCCAGCAGTTGCTGAGCATGAGGCCCTATCACGTTTATCCCTGCGTATGCTGACGTGATGTCTCGGATCTGAACCGAACCATCCTCAGGCTGGAACCGCTGCAGCCAAGCTAGGGATCTTGTCTGCTGGGATGCCGGGGATATTATGAAAAAGCTGAGAGAAGTTGGAAAAAAAAAGATATCAAAAGGAAATACTGAAAATACCTTTACATCACTGTACCACAATCAAGACACTTTTTGAGAAATATCAATATTCTTTTCACCATAAACTACCAATTCCAAAAACAAATTCCCCAAATAGATACTATCCTCTTATCATTTCTATTGAAAAGTTAATAATTTTGTTCTTCTCCAAACTAGCATTAGTTTTGATAAAATAGACTTTGAAAACTATGTCTGAATAAGCAGCATCACATGGCATGTAAATCAGAAATATTTTGTTTTGGTAAATTATTTTTCCCTTAAAAATTGTCCATGTTACGATAAACAGCAATCAACAAAGCTTATGTATAGTTAAATTATCATAAAAATATTATCAGATAAAATTATGTACATAAAAGTACTTCTTTGTATTGCATGACAATTTCTTTAGTCGTTTTCCCACGAGTGTCCTGATTTGGATACCGAGATAAAACTGATTAAAATTTTACAACTTCACAATCTTACAGGGCATTATGATTTTAAGAATTTAATGTGTTAAGGATAAACCACCCTGACAAATCTTCTATAAGGTTTGTGTAACACTTACTGGTTGTGGTCGAGAGGAACAATGGTACAGTCATTCTCGTATCCACCGTGATTATTCTGCATTCCTGTGTGGATGATCTCACCAATGTTGTCTTCAATGTCATTAGAACTCAGATACTCCAGGAAGTGTAAGGCCTCCGAACCATTGGACTAGAAATAAACACAAACATATACCTAAACAAAAGAATTAGCAAGTGCAGTTAAGTGGAGGATTGAGTGCTCTACACAGCACTTTTGCCCTACAGATAAATTAATGACAAATGTAATATAAAATAAACTTTATTTATTTTACAACAATTATGAAACCAGTTATCCAACTTATATTAATCACTCTTGTTGGCCCGGATGTTAGCGCGCGAGGGGTCTTATTGTGGAAGGGAACCGGAGTACCCAGAGAAAACCCATGTGATTGTGCAGGTGACCCCATACCTTTTCACGTCTGGTCGGGGAATCGAACCCCGGCCACCTTGGTGAAAGGCAAATGTGCTATTCACTGCACCACCTGACCACCCATAAAATGACAATGTGTGCCATACTATAAATATTCAGTATTATAATATATGTGACATGTCTCCTATTTTTCCTCTATATTCAAATAGGCCGTTCAAATTCAGCATGAAAATGTCCTAGCTACAATAAGGTTACTGCCCAAGCTTTGGACAGTACACAAGCAGAAAGTTACATGCCTGTGATGGCATTAAAATTTCCTTGATCTTTTAAGTAAACATATAAATTTCTTAGTTCCAAAATGAGTTGTATGGGTTCACTTTTTCAGAGACCCCATCACCCATCAAATAAAGTGATTTAATATAAGGAAAAGTAGGCCGATCTGGTTTCAACCCTAACACCCATAATATATCAAAACAGGTGCCCCCCATGATCACCTACCCAATACAATTAATAATGGAATAGCCTTTAACTTAAATTCAATGAGACTTTAACCTTTGTAACTATTCCTTACCTTGACCTCGAACTTAGAGAAAGAAGACATGTCAAAGACACCTTGACCTTGTAACTCTTCCCTTGACCTCAGGTATTCTTTACCTTGACCTTTGTAACTATTCCTTACCTTGACCTCGAACTTAGAGAAAGAAGACATGTCAAAGAGACCTTGACCTTGTAACTCTTCCCTTGACCTCAGGTATTCTTTACCTTGACCTTTGTAACTATTCCTTACCTTCACCTCAAACTTAGAGAAAAAAGACATGTCAAAGAGACCTTGACCTTTGTAACTCTTACCTTGACCTCAAACTCAGAGAAGGATGACAATGATACTTTGACCTTGGTAACTATTCTTTACTTTGACCTTTGTAACTATTCCTTACCTTGACCTCGAACTTTAAAGACAACATGTCAATGAGACAGGAGATCTTTGAACTCTTACCTTGACCTCAAACTTTGAGAAGGATGACATGTCAATGAGACAGACACGTTCCTTACAGGCCCAATACTCCTCCTTGACATTATCAAACCATGGGGGCTTGCCATAGGAGCCTTTTCCTGGATGATACTGATTGGCCAGCTCATCTGATATGTAACACAGAGATAACACAGAGAGACTATTAGGCTCATTTGTCTACTTGTTATCAGGACATATCATAGCATATTTGTGTTTGACTATAAAGAAGTAATGAAAACCAAATGGTACTGTGCAGTTGATTCATTTTGTGTTGCTAGAATTGCATGTCTTACAGATCAGATGATACTGCAAAATATCGTCAACCAGACATTTTCCTAATAAAGAACTTTTTGTTCAACATTAACTGTCAACAGCTTACTATCACCACATGTACAGCAGTTTTCTATTTGTTCAGTTTTATCTATTTTAACAGCAACATTGTGATGTTCAAAACAGAGTTTATCAAACTAATAACCAATATGTCAACTGTAATTATAGCTGTACGTGTGCTATTGGCTTTCTGTAAGAGAGGCAGGACAGTGAGTCAACTGTAATTATAGCTGTACGTGTGCTATTGGCTTTCTGTAAGAGAGGCAGGACAGTGAGTCAACTGTAATTATAGCTGTACGTGTGCTATTATCTTTCTGTAAGAGAGGCAGGACAGTGAGTCAACTGTAATTATAGCTGTACATGTGCTATTGGCTTTCTGTAGGAGAGGCAGGACAGTGAGTCAACTGTAATTATAGCTGTACATGTGCTATTATCTTTCTGTAAGAGAGGCAGGACAGTGATGGTTTGACTGATAAGACTTGAAGTGTTTCGTCACTCATGTAACCAACATGAGAATGAATTGAAAAACAAACAGTGTGAAAGATATTATTGTTGCATGTGTAGAAGAAGGAAGTAAGGGTGTGAGAGTATGTATGTTTTGTCTTGTTATGTATTTGTGAAAAATCCGAAAAAAAAAAATAAAAAATTATCAGCATGTGTCTCATGTAAACCAGTGAACAGCCATACAGAAGCAAATACATATAGTGTTACCGTAGTAGTTTTAGAAGATAATATATCATCAGTTATATTGATATTTACAATAACTTAGTCAGGTAACAATTTACATCACCTAGAGAAATGTAACCTACCATCAGGCCTAGCAAAGTAGATGGGTCGTTCGTAGGCATTGGTTTCCCCAAAGTAAGCCCCATCCACCTCCAGCTTGGTGTGTAGGGGCGATGTTCTCAGTTTACGACCAGTCTCCCAATACTCATACGGGTACCGCATCTCATACAGAGCTGAATTATTGAAAAGCAATGTTCAAAAATGTATTACCGGTATACTTCAGGAATCCTTTTGTTTAACCACTATTTTGTGGGGCATAGATGCTGCTCAAATATAGTTCTTATCTGAACAAACAGATCTGATATAATTTTACGAAGGCAAAGGAACATTGTGGAGTTTCTTCTATTTGCAGGGGATTTAATTTCGCTATATCTGATGTAAATAAATTCCACGAAATTGAATACTTGTAAAATATAACACCCTATTAAGACTAATTGCCATGAGAGAACAAATAATCCTGGCAAAGCATGAAATTTTATACCTGTGAATAGGTCCCAATAAAAAAATCACGAAATTTTATCCCGTGAAATCAAACAACTATACAGTATAAAGAATAGCAGATTTCTGAAAGTTTATCCTGTACTTCAGCAGCAGTTAACAACCAGTCTTAGAAAATAGACAAGAATTTAGAAAGTTTACCAATGGTTTCCTTAACTCTCTCTTTGAGGAACTTTTTGTTGCTATGGTGAGGAACGTATCTAAGTATGTCGTGCTCTGCGAGGTTGATGCTCGGCTCCCCGTCAATGATCCACTCCGTCAGATGTTTGCCTATCCCTCCACATCCTACTACACCCATAGAGTTCATTCCTGCTGCCACAAAGTAGTTCTTCACCTGTTAAGGGTATATTGTTACTTTCATTAGAGCAAGACTAAGCAGGCAATGAAGAGGTAAACTGCTTCTTCAGGAACTGATTCCAATTAAGGCTTCTCAATAGGGCTCTTAATAGATACAGTAGATTTTTGGACCTAAAGAAGCTCCAATATTGATTGACAGAAGGAATCTACTACTTCATAATTTTTCACTGAAAATGCTCTTTCATTTGTATACTGTATAATATGTGTGTGTAAAAGTTATTTTGTCTCAAATGAATCGCATGTAAAGCACCTTAAGGTAATTTCTTTCAGATAATGAATACAATGAGGTAGACTGGCCCCCTGTCTCTAACAAGATATTGAATTATTACGAAAAAAATTAACTCTACTGATTTTTATCACTTGGATGTCTGATTCTAAGTTCTAAACTACGGGAAGATAAGCTAATAGTAAAATTCAGAAAAAGATATTTTCCGTAAAAAACTTCGGGCCGGGAAGCCAGTCCACCAATGAGGGCATTTGGTTAAAACTAATATTTTAAGGACAGATAAATTTTTGGCAGAGCCTACATAAGGACATTGCTAACAACTTTACACTTGAAGTTTAATATTTTATCAGATATTTCCAACTGTTCTTACTTCTGGTGATTCACCCAGATTCCAGTGACCATCAGGTGTGAAACTTTCTGGTCCGTTCACCAAATGTCTCACTTCAGCAGTCTCCATGCATGGAAAGCGATGCAGAATGGGATCCAGCAGGATCTCTGTTATTGTAGAAGCCATATGGATTTATATCTTAACATACTCTTATGAAAAAGATATCTTAATAATTTTTTTCGTAAATACATTCTGTACTACAAAGAAGCTGATCCTATTTATTGGTGTCAGATATGAAGTCTTTTTATTTAAATGAAATTAAAACTATCTTACAATATCAAAGCTACTGCTTTTTTCCCCCCTAGTAACTGATATGTACAACTAAATTACTAATAGTTTCTGTAGGTATCATAACATCAATCACGTTTAATGTACTCATTAAAAGCCAGTTGTTGACAAAAGTAGCTTAAATGTTATTCACCCAACTTTGAACCAGCAATTTTTGAGAATTTTTTTCATGTCAACACTATATCATGTGAAAAATCAGCCAACCTCTTTATTGAGATAAACCAACTATTGCAAAACTAAGTAAAAACACAGAATTAAATTCATGTCACATGAAAACGGGAACACACAGCAATAATTTCTATTGAATATTATCTAGTTAACCTTCATGTTAAATAATGACAAGTATATCAATTGATGCTGTGGAACATTTATGTGTATAACCTGTTTGTTAGTATATCACCAGGCATGACTGTAACACAGGTAAATCTGAGCAGAATCCTATCAACCATAACAAGTGGATGATGCTACAACCAAGATTTATAGTTGATGTCTCTTGATAATAACACTAAACAATACACCCTGATTTTTCTCTGTTCTAATCAAATATTTTTAGCTGAGTCTTACGGAAATGATCCCAATCCTCCGGGAGAAGCTGGAATTCAAACTTATCAGGAACTCCATTATGGAACACTGGTTTGCCTCGTGGTTCAAATCCTCCTGCCAGCAGACCTCCACTCCACTCTCGGGCGTAGATCCGACCATCAAAGTCACGCACCACTGTCACGTAAGAAGGATATTTATAAAGTCGCTATCTAATCCTGAATATCATAAAACTATAACAATGTCAGTATAGACATAATTGCCCCCATCCCCATAGGATGTTTTCTATAATTATATAGTAACTGTGACCTTGAACTTGGACCCCTGCACCGCAATGTTGTAGGTATACTCATACTTGACCTGTGTATAAAGTTTGACAAAAATATGTCAAAGAATGAAGTTGATACATGAACTGAATTAACAGGATATCAAAGGAGGGACATTTGTCCCATTGTATGGCAAAGGCATAAAAAGCAAATAAAAACGAAACTGTTTAACCAGATTTACCAAGGATTTGCATTCAGGAGATATGAAACTTGGTCTAGTGGAAAATGCCATAACATGGCACTGTTGTGTTTATGTTTCTCCATTTAATATGTCATACCTCACCATATACAGAATGTAGAATCACTAAATACTGATTAGCCTCCGGAATGCCACCTTGCCACAGGTGTTAAACGAAGGTCTTTTCAAAAGCAATACTTTGTTGTCACATCATTTTAACATTAAACCTTGAGGAGGTAATGCAGCCATTGTCAGTTTGTTTTGTTTGGGTGGACTTACATCTGCTTCACTACAGAATAGTTCTATTACCCAGCAATAGACTACACCAGTGAATACTCATTTCATTTATATTTGAATCAGGAGAGTTAAGTCATAATTGATCAAATTACTTAGTATAAAAAATCTACAAAATACAAAGCATGATTACATCAGAGGCCAGTAAAAGATGAATTTTTACAGATTTTGAGCAAAAACATTCTTATTAAGTTACCCAACAAGAGGCCCAATGGGCCTAAACATAAACAGTCATCTGACTATATATAATTTGAGTTAGTTATGATATGAACATATCTGACCCCTGTGACCTTGAGATTGGGTTAAGGTCATTCATTTTACAAACCTGGTAGCCCTTTATTCCAGCATGGTAAAGACAAAATATCAGTACCCTGTGCCTTTCGGTTATTAAGAAGTTTAATTGAAGATTTTTAACACATTTAACCCCTATGACTTTGAGTGGGTCAAGGATATTCATTCAACATGGTAGACCTTTGGCCCAGCATGCTACAGGCCAAATATCAGTAACCTGGCCTTTTTGGTTATTGTGATGAAGTTTCTTGAAGGTTTTGAGACATTTGACCTCTGTGACCATGAAAGTGGGTCAAGATCATTCATTTGAACAAACTTGGTAGACCTTCATCTCAGCATGTACAGTACATGCATAATATCAACACCCTGGGCCTTTCAGTTATTGAGAAGTAGTCATTTAAAGGGAAAGTTAACGCACAGCCGATGGTGTATGGCGGACGACAGACGGTGCAGGATGGCTATAGGTCACCTTCGGGTCAAATGACCTAATAAACGATAACATCCGTTTGTGGACAACCTGGAATAACTAGTAATATATAGCACTCACCAGGCATTAATGGGTCGAGCCCTTTGATAGGAGCAGTGACCAGGTAGAAATGCTCATTTGGATGGAGGGGAATTCTCACATTTGGTTCAGACTTTGTCCCTACTTCTCTTGCCCACTGTCAACAAACAAACATTGATGACATCACAATTATGTACAATAATTATACAGTATCTATAGCTTGCTGAGGAGAAAAACTTGCAGTCCTTGAATTGATTGTAATTCTCAATTGATAAAATATCTAGTTACTTGGCATATTATGAATAATACAAAGGTAAGTTGCAGTTGGTATAAAGATTTTCACAAGATAGCAAATATTTTGCAGCAAAATGAAGCATAATTAATTTTTCATACATTAAAGTACATCTGTTGCATTTAGTAAGAAATGAAGAATTATTATGACTGCATTTATACAAGTTTGTTGGAGGTCAAATTTCATGACCCTTATAATTTTATGGGTGTGTTGGGAGTTTCTGTGTTAGTATATTGATGGCAACAATGAGGGCAATACATAAAGCGTGAAAAATATATATATACAAGGACTCACTAGACCAGCACAGTTGACAAAGTATTCACAGTCTATATCACCATGGGATGTTGTCACCTGGGATACACGTCCATTTTTGGTGTGAATTTTATCTATTTTCACACCCTCCATGATCTTCACTCCTGAAAGTAGAAGAAAAGCATAAAACTAAAAACACACTACATTGAAATCATAAAAAATATGCTATATGCGATACAAAGGCTAGTCTATTGAAATGTTATTGTGTGCATTATTTTGCATCAGAACAAAGGTCATTCAACGACCTTTATTTTGGAACACTGTTGCAGCATATTCTCATTGTGATAAGTGAAGTTAAACTCAGTTAATTATACTACCTGTATTACTTGTAGACAATTCCATTAAATACTGACACCTGGCCACCACTCGTACCTTTCCCCCTAGCAATGGAGGTGAAAGCTGTCACGAGATCTGGCGGGGTGAGAGCTCCATCACCAGGCACCCACAGTGCCCCCTAGTGGGAAAACAGACAAATAAAACCGTCTTTAAATTCCATACAAACTTACACAACATACAAAGCTCACAAAACATCCCTTCATTTAGAGCAGCAAAAAATTTTCAAGGTGGAAGGTACTTTAAGCTAAGTGGGTGTTTTTGTTTTTTTGCTGTTCATATTGAAAAACACTTTGGAAAGAATAAAACATAGGTTATTTAAATAAACAAAGCATGAAGTAATGATTAAACGATACAGAAATTAAACAATGAACTTCTTTTAGTTGGCATTCATATCATCCCACCATGATTTCTTTATACAGTGTAAAAATAACCTGTATAAACTGTAAGTCGCCAGAACCAAACAATTTGGCTGGTTTACATAGGTGTCTGGTTTGTTTGGGAAGGAGTAGAATATAAGTTGATAGAGAAATGCTGGACCAAATATTAAGGCCAAACAGAGATTCTGATTAAACAGGGCCTGGTTTAGACAAGTTATACTGTACATGTATACTATGCTCCTATCCTAGGATATGGTTCACATTGATGTTTCTGATGCTCCCCTTATTGTACTGTCAAAACATACATATGCTTGCTTACCAAATCTCCATACTCTACAACTTTCAAACAAGAATTCCACGGAAGTGGATGTGTCGCCTGCGCAGCAAGTTGGGAGATAAGTTTTTAGGAGCTATCTATGGATATGCATTGTATCAGTTCCAACTGGAATAGAAACAGTGACCTTGACCTTTGATCTTTGACCCTGAAAAGCAATCCCAACGAGACGTTTTGGTAAGGAAGCACTGTATGAAGTTTGAGTTTGATTGGCCGTAACAGTGACCTTGACCTTTTACCTTCGACCCTGAGAAGCAATCCCAAGCAAGCACTTTTGGTAAGGAAGTACTCCATGAAGTTTGAGTTTGATTGGCCCCAGGAAACTAAGGTTATCGCACGGAAACAGAATTTCTATTTATAGCAACTGTGACCTTGACCTTTGACCTTCGACCCTGAGAAGCAATCCCAAGCAAGCACTTTTGGTAAGGAAGTACTCCATGAAGTTTGAGTTTGATTGGCCCCAGGAAACTAAGGTTATCGCACGGAAACAGAATTTCTATTTATAGCAACTGTGACCTTGACCTTTGACCTTCGACCCTGAGAAGCAATCCCAAGCGAGCACTTTTGGTGAGGAAGCACTGTATGAAGTTTTAGTTTGATTGGCCCAAGGAAACTCAAGTTATCTCAGGGAAACTGGTTTTCTGCTATTAACTGGTTCTCCAGCCAATATCACTTTTTAACAAAAGTCATGTGTAAGCGATTCATACAACAACACCCGCAATAAAAACAGATTACATAATAACATGAATTAATCATTTGAAAAAAATGTATATGGCCTTAGTATGGCCTAGGTCATTGTCATTCAACTTAAGTATTGAAATGAATTTTGTTCAAAAATCATACCTTCAAATCATCAGTTCTGACCCAAGGACACAGCTTTCCAGCCTCTTCTGGTGAGATCATGTGTGACTCTATACCAGTGGCTCTATAACAAATCAAAAAGGTGAGATCAAGTGTGACTCTATACCAGTGGCTCTATAACAAGTCAGAAAGGTTGGATCATGTGTGACTCTATACCAGTGGCACTACAAGTCAGGAAGGTGAGATCATGTTCACTCTATACCAGTGTCTCTATAACAAGTCAAAAAGGTGAAATCAGGTGTGACTCTATACCAGTGGCTCTATAACAAGTCAGAAAGGTGAGATCAAGTGTGACTCTATACCAGTGGCTCTACAACAAGTCAGAAAGGTGAGATCATGTGTAACTCTATACAAGTGTCTCTACAACAAGTCAGACAGGTGAGATCATGTTCACTCTATACCAGTGTCTCTATAAAAAGTCAAAAAGGTGAGATCAAGTGTGACTCTATACCAGTGGCACTACAAGTCAGGAAGGTGAGATCATGTTCACTCTATACCAGTGTCTCTATAACAAGTCAAAAAGGTGAAATCAGGTGTGACTCTATACCAGTAGCTCTATAACAAGTCAGAAAGGTGAGATCATGTGTGACTCTATACCAGTGGCTCTATAACAGGTCAGAAAGGTGATATTAGTCGGTATTATGTAGATAATGATGTAATTATTCAATCAATCACCTTATATATATGTTATGCCATTTGTTCAAACGAACACCCTTTTATAAACATATTACTTATCAATTGATCATTTTACATATTTTAGAGAGAGAAAAAAATTCTACTGTATGCAACAGATTGCAATTGCCTTCTAACTGTCTCACTTTTGAAGATAGTCAGGGAATGTAAGGCTAAAGTATTGCTTTTCTGGTTACGGCAACCAAGACCGTGTCAACATTTCCATCAAAAGTTGACTTTTCAAAGTGTTATTTTCATCTTATGGAATTAAATCTCGGTCACATTACTCATACTATCATACTGAACGGTATGTTATACTGATAACCTATAAAGAGTGTCCTGCACTATTTAACTCTAGCAGGGTTTGCGTTGAAGCCATCCCTATATCTTTTTCAAGCATAGAAATTGAAAAGGACTCCACTAATTTTCAGGATTCCCATTTAAACTATGCAGAAGGATTCCCATTTATTTAGGAAAGGACCCCATTTAGAAAATATCTAGCGCAAACCCTACTCTAGATTGACAGATATTCGAAATTACCAAGTTTGAGATGAATTACAGAAGCCATAACTAAGTAGAAAACAAAAAGAGAGTGAGTAGTGAATATTTTTTATGAATATATTTTTAATATGATTTTCCATTTTTTTTTATTAAACCTGAATTGAGAGACCACCTGTAATATGTGACCTTTTTCGTTGCCTCCCTTCGAAGGTCACATATGACAGGTTTGACTATATTTGAAATGTAAATTTCACATTTCATTGAAATTACATCTCTGTTGTGTTACAGAAATATTACCTGAAATCCATAAAATATCTTTTCTTATTAGGGAAAAAAAGGAACAGGTAATTAAATACCATAACTTGCACCAGGTACGTATACAATAGTAATTGTATCCTCAATCACTTCCCTCTCCTACTGAAGTTCTAGAAATCTTATTACTCATCCAGACGACAATAAAGATGTCACATGATAACAGACCAGGTGTTAATACTGTTTATACTTATAGATATGCTGCCTTTTTAGACAACACAGTCAATTTGACTGGAGCATTCAGGTTTAAATGAGAGCACTTTCTAAAACAAAACAAAAATGTGCACCAGATTACAAATATTTCCTTATAACTATAGAACATTTTACTACGATCTGAAACAAATACTGACTGGAATTTCAACTCCTGTACAAGTTTCACCCTTAATCTAGATATTTGAGATTGCTTATTGCTAGTCTCCTAATATTCTAGAAGTCATAAATAATTTTACTTTTTATTAATATAATTTATGTAAGCTTAAGACCCTATTTACCAAATCACTAATACTTACAACGCAATAGCATTTTTTCTCTGCAGAAATGTCAATCTGTCTTGAGTCTGTGCAACAAAAACACTGCCACATTCTTTCCATCCTAAAAAAATAAACACCATTAACAGATGATAGACAACATAAGGAAAATGATTTGCCTGCAAAACAATCAACAACCTGATGGAATACATTCACCATACAGAGTGATCATTAAACATGATTTGTTAACTCTGCCACTACATATTAATAATTAAGCATTATTCTTTAACTGTGTAGTCCTACAGATTGATAGCCAAGCCTTATTAACTGTCTACCCCATCCTCGATATCCAGGGGTTACGATCACCTATGTTATCTACACCCCTGGAATATGTCATGGCAAAATTGAAACCTCGGGTCTGCCACTTAGCGGTCCGTGTGCATTGTGTCCCTTAGATATAGCCTAACAATTCTAACAATTGGTCCCTTATCGTGAAGGTGTCGGCGAATATTGTTCTTCTATGTTTAATCGGTAAAGGTTCATGTCACAATCGACACTGTGCCATGTTTGTTTTTTATGTCCCATACGAAGAGCGCATGATGGAATGTAAGGTGCGCTCGGATTGGACGCAGCCAGACCTAGCTGCATCCAATGAAAATTCTCTTTGCGGGATTTACGAAATGTGGTCTATATATGCCAAGGGTGAAGATGATTATGCGGATCATAACCCTTGGCTAGCGAAGATGTGTCTAGTTGTACAGATTGATAGCGAAACCTTATTAACTGTCTAGTCCTACAGATTGATAGCTAAGCCTTATTAACTGTCTAGTCCTACAGATTGATAGCTAAGCCTTATTAACTGTCTAGTCATACAGATTGATAGCTAAGTCTTATTAACTGTCTACTCCTACAGATTGATAGTTAAGCCTTAACTGTCTAGTCCTACAGATTGATAGTTAAGCCTTATTAACTGTCTAGTCCTACAGATTGATAGTTAAGCCTTATTAACTGTCTACCCCTACAGATTGATAGCTAAGCCTTATTAACTGTCTACCCTTCAGATTGATAGCTAAGTCTTATTAACTGTCTACTCCTACAGATTGATAGCTAAGCCTTATTATCTGTCTAGTCATACAGATTGATAGCTAAGCCTTATTAACTGTCTACTCCTACAGATTGATAGCTAAGCCTTATTAACTGTCTATTCCTACAGATTGATAGCTAAGCCTTATTAACTGTCTACTCCTACAGATTGATAGCTAAGCCTTATTATCTGTCTAGTCATACAGATTGATAGCTAAGCCTTAACTGTCTACCCCTTCAGATTGATAGCTAAGCCTTATTAACTGTCTAGTCCTACAGATTGATAGCTAAGCCTTAACTGTCTACCCCTTCAGATTGATAGCTAAGCCTTATTAACTGTCTAGTCCTACAGATTGATAGCTAAGCCTTATTAACTGTCTATTCCTACAGATTGATAGCTAAGCCTTAACTGTCTACCCCTTCAGATTGATAGCTAAGCCTTATTAACTGTCTATTCCTACAGATTGATAGCTAAGCCTTATTGACTGTCTACCCCTACAGATTGATAGCTAAGCCTTATTAACTGTCTATTCCTACAGATTGATAGCTTTGCCTTATTAACTGTCTAGTCCTACAGATTGATAGCTAAGCCTTATTAACTGTCTATTCCTACAGATTGATAGCTAAGCCTTATTAACTGTCTACCCCTACAGATTGATAGCTAAGCCTTATTAACTGTCTATCTCTACAGATTGATAGCTAAACCTTATTAACTGTCTACCCCTACAGATTGATAGCTAAACCTTATTAACTGTCTACCCCTACAGATTGAAAGCTAAACCTTATTAACTGTCTACCCCTACAGATTGATAGCTAAGTCTTATTAACTGTCTAATCCTACAGATTGAGAGCTAAGCCTTAACTATCTAGTCCTACAGATTGATAACTAAGCCTTATTAACTGTCTAGTCCTACAGATTGATAGCTTTGCCTTATTAACTGTCTATTCCTACAGATTGATAGCTAAGACTTATTAACTGTCTTATCCTACAGATTGAGAGCTAAGCCTTAACTATCTAGTCCTACAGATTGATAACTAAGCCTTATTAGCTGTCTATTCCTACAGATTGATAGCTAAGCCTTATTAACTGTCTAATCCTACAGATTGATAGCTAAGCCTTATTAACTGTCTACTCCTACAGATTGATAGCTAAGCCTTATTAACTGTCTACTCCTACAGATTGATAGCTAAGCCTTATTAACTGTCTAATCCTACAGATTGATAGCTAAGCCTTATTAACTGTCTAGTCCTACAGATTGATAGCTAAGCCTTATTAACTGTCTACTCCTACAGATTGATAGCTAAGCCTTATTAACTGTCTAGTCCTACAGATTGATAGCTTATAAGCCTTAACTGTCTAGTCCTACAGATTGATATCTAAGCCTTAACTGTCTAATCCTACAGATTGATAGCTTATAAGCCTTATTAACTGTCTAGTCTTACAGATCGATAGCTAGGCCTTATTATCTGTCTAGTCTTACAGATTGATAGCTAGGCCTTATTATCTGTCTAGTCCTACAGATTGATAGCTAGGCCTTATTATCTGTCTAGTCTTACAGATTGATAGCTAGGCCTTATTATCTGTCTAGTCCTACAGATTGATAGCTAGGCCTTATTATCTGTCTAGTCCTACAGATTGATAGCTAGGCCTTATTATCTGTCTAGTCTTACAGATCGATAGCTAAGCCTTATTAACTGTCTAGTCTTACAGATTGATAGCTAGGCCTTATTATCTGTCTAGTCCTACAGATTGATAGCTAGGCCTTATTATCTGTCTAGTCTTACAGATCGATAGCTAAGCCTTATTATCTGTCTAGTCTTACAGATTGATAGCTAGGCCTTATTATCTGTCTAGTCCTACAGATTGATAGCTAGGCCTTATTATCTGTCTAGTCTTACAGATCGATAGCTAAGCCTTATTATCTGTCTAGTCCTACAGATTGATAGCTAGGCCGTATTATCTGTCTAGTCTTACAGATCGATAGCTAAGCCTTATTATCTGTCTACTCCTACAGATTGATAGCTAGGCCTTATTATCTGTCTAGTCTTACAGATCGATAGCTAAGCCTTATTATCTGTCTACTCCTACAGATTGATAGCTAAGCCTTATTATCTGTCTACTCCTACAGATTGATAGCTAGGCCTTATTATCTGTCTAGTCCTACAGATTATATCTATGCCTTATTAACTGTCTAGTCTTACAGATCGATAGCTAAGCCTTATTATCTGTCTAGTCCTACAGATTGATATCTAAACCTTAACTGTCTAATCCTACAGATTGATAGCTAAGCCTTGCTAACTGTCTACCCCTACAGATTGATATCTAAACCTTAACTGTCTAATCCTACAGATTGATAGCTAAGCCTTATTATCTGTCTAGTCCTACAGATTGATATCTAAACCTTAACTGTCTAATCCTACAGATTGATAGCTAAGTCTTATTATCTGTCTAGTCCTACAGATTGATAGCTTATAAGCCTTAACTGTCTTATCCTACAGATTGAAAGCTAAACCTTATTAACTGTCTACCCCTACATATTAATAGCTAAGCCTTATTAACTGTCTACCCCTACAGATTGAAAGCTAAACCTTATTAACTGTCTACCCCTACAGATTGATAGCTAAGCCTTATTAACTGTCTACTCCTACAGATTGATAGCTAAGCCTTAACTATCTAGTCCTACAGATTGATAGCTAAGCCTTATTAACTGTCTAGTCCTACAGATTGATAGCTTTGCCTTATTATCTGTCTAGTCCTACAGATTGATAGCTAAGCCTTATTATCTGTCTAGTCCTACAGATTGATAGCTTTACCTTATTAACTGTCTACCCCTACAGATTGAAAGCTAAACCTTATTAACTGTCTACCCCTACAGATCGATAGCTAAGCCTTATTAACTATCTACCCCTACAGATTGATAGCTAAGCCTTATTAACTATCTAGTCCTACAGATGATAGCTAAGCCTTATTAACTGTCTAATCCTACAGATTGATAGCTAAGCCTTATTAACTGTCTAGTCCTACAGATTGATAGCTAAGCCTTATTAACTGTCTACTCCTACAGATTGATAGCTAAGCCTTATTAACTGTCTAGTCCTACAGATTGATAGCTTATAAGCCTTAACTGTCTAGTCCTACAGATTGATATCTAAGCCTTAACTGTCTAATCCTACAGATTGATAGCTTATAAGCCTTATTATCTGTCTAGTCCTACAGATTGATATCTATGCCTTATTATCTGTCTAGTCCTACAGATTGATAGCTAAGCCTTATTATCTGTCTAGTCCTACAGATTGATATCTAAACCTTAACTGTCTAATCCTACAGATTGATAGCTAAGCCTTGCTAACTGTCTACCCCTACAGATTGATATCTAAACCTTAACTATCTAATCCTACAGATTGATAGCTAAGCCTTATTAACTGTCTACCTCTACAGATTGATAGCTAAGCCTTATTAACTGTCTAGTCCTACAGATTGATAGCTAAACCTTATTAACTGTCTAGTCCTACAGATTGATAGCTTTGCCTTATTAACTGTCTAGTCCTACAGATTGATAGCTAAGCCTTATTAACTGTCTAGTCCTACAGATTGATAGCTAAGTCTTATTAACTGTCTACCTCTACAGATTGATAGCTAAGCCTTATTAACTGTCTAGTCCTACAGATTGATAGCTAAACCTTATTAACTGTCTAGTCCTACAGATTGATAGCTTTGCCTTATTAACTGTCTAGTCCTACAGATTGATAGCTAAGCCTTATTAACTGTCTACTCCTACAGATTGATAGCTAAGCCTTAACTGTCTAGTCCTACAGATTGATAGCTAAGTCTTATTAACTGTCTAGTCCTACAGATTGATAGCTAAGCCTTATTAACTGTCTACCCCTACAGATTGATAGCTTTGCCTTATTAACTGTCTAGTCCTATAGATTGATAGCTAAGCCTTATTAACTGTCTACTCCTAGAGATTGATAGCTAAGCCTTATCAACTGTCTACCCCTACAGATTGATAGCTTTGCCTTATTAACTGTCTAGTCCTATAGATTGATAGCTAAGCCTTATTAACTGTCTACTCCTACAGATTGATAGCTAAGTCTTATTAACTGTCTAGTCCTACAGATTGATAGCAAGTCTTATTATCTGTCTAGTCCTACAGATTGATAGCTAAGCCTTATTAACTGTCTAGTCCTACAATTTGATAGCTAAGCCTTATTAACTGTGTAGTCCTAAAGATTGATAGCTAAGTCTTATTATCTGTCTAGTCCTACAGATTGATAGCTTATAAGCCTTAACTGTCTAATCCTACAGATTGAAAGCTAAACCTTATTAACTGTCTACCCCTACATATTAATAGCTAAGCCTTATTAACTGTCTACCCCTACAGATTGAAAGCTAAACCTTATTAACTGTCTACCCCTACAGATTGATAGCTAAGCCTTATTAACTGTCTACTCCTACAGATTGATAGCTAAGCCTTAACTATCTAGTCCTACAGATTGATAGCTAAGCCTTATTAACTGTCTAGTCCTACAGATTGATAGCTTTGCCTTATTATCTGTCTAGTCCTACAGATTGATAGCTAAGCCTTATTATCTGTCTAGTCCTACAGATTGATAGCTTTGCCTTATTAACTGTCTACCCCTACAGATTGAAAGCTAAACCTTATTAACTGTCTACCCCTACAGATCGATAGCTAAGCCTTATTAACTATCTACCCCTACAGATTGATAGCTAAGCCTTATTAACTATCTAGTCCTACAGATGATAGCTAAGCCTTATTATCTGTCTAGTCCTACAGATTGATAGCTAAGCCTTATTAACTGTGTAGTCCTACAGATTGATAGCTAAGTCTTATTATCTGTCTAATCCTACCGATTGAAAGCTAAACCTTATTAACTGTCTACCCCTACAGATTGATAGCTTTGCCTTATTAACTGTCTACCCCTACAGATTGAAAGCTAAACCTTATTAACTGTCTACCCCTACAGATTGATAGCTAAGCCTTATTAACTATCTAGTCCTACAGATTGATAGCTAAGTCTTATTAACTGTCTACCCCTACAGATTGATAGCTAAGCCTTATTAACTATCTAGTCCTACAGATTGATAGCTAAGTCTTATTAACTGTCTAGTCCTACAGATTGATAGCTAAGCCTTAACTGTCTAGTCCTACAGATTGATAGCTAAGTCTTATTAACTGTCTACTCCTACAGATTGATAGCTAAGCCTTATTAACTGTCTAGTCATACAGATTGATAGTTAAGCCTTATTATCTGTCTAGTCCTACAGATTGATAGCTTTTAAGCCTTAACTGTCTAATCCTACAGATTGAAAGCTAAACCTTATTAACTGTCTACCCCTACAGATTGATAGCTTTGCCTTATTAACTGTCTACCCCTACAGATTGAAAGCTAAACCTTATTAACTGTCTACCCCTACAGATTGATAGCTAAGCCTTATTAACTATCTAGTCCTACAGATTGATAGCTAAGTCTTATTAACTGTCTAGTCCTACAGATTGATAGCTAAACCTTATTAGCTGTCTACCCCTACAGATTGAAAGCTAAACCTTATTAACTGTCTACCCCTACAGATTGATAGCTAAACCTTATTAACTGTCTAGTCCTACAGATTGGTAGCTTATAAGCCTTAACTGTCTAGTCCTACAGATTGATATCTAAGCCTTAACTGTCTAATCCTACAGATTGATAGCTAAGCCTTATTAACTGTCTAGTCCTACAGATTGATAGCTTATAAGCCTTAACTGTCTAGTCCTACAGATTGATATCTAAGCCTTAACTGTCTAATCCTACAGATTGATAGCTAAGCCTTATTATCTGTCTAGTCCTACAGATTGATAGCTTATAAGCCTTAACTGTCTAGTCCTACAGATTGATATCTAAGCCTTAACTGTCTAATCCTACAGATTGATAGCTAAGCCTTATTAACTGTCTACTCCTACAGATTGATAGCTAAGCCTTATTAACTGTCTACTCCTACAGATTGATAGTTAAGCCTTATTATCTGTCTAGTCCTACAGATTGATAGCTAAGCCTTATTATCTGTCTAGTCCTACAGATTGATAGCTAAGCCTTATTAACTGTCTACCCCTACAGATTGATAGCTAAGCCTTATTAACTGTCTACTCCTACAGATTGATATCTAAGCCTTAACTGTCTAATCCTACAGATTGATAGCTAAGCCTTATTATCTGTCTAGTCCTACAGATTGATAGCTAAGCCTTATTATGATTACCCCTTCAGATTGATAGCTAAGCCTTATTAACTGTCTACCCCTACAGATTGATATCTAAACCTTAACTGTCTTATCATACAGATTGATAGCTTTGCCTTATTAACTGTCTAGTCCTACAGATTGATAGCTAAGCCTTATTAACTGTCTACCCCTACAGATTGATAGCTAAGCTTTATTAACTGTCTACTCCTACAGATTGATATCTAAACCTTAACTGTCTTATCATACAGATTGATAGCTTTGCCTTATTAACTGTCTAGTCCTACAGATTGATAACTAAGCCTTATTAACTGTCTACTCCTACAGATTGATAGCTAAGCCTTATTAACTGTGTAGTCCTACAGATTGATAGCTAAGCCTTATTGACTGTCTAGTCCTACAGATTGATAGCTAAGCCTTATTAACTGTGTAGTCCTACAGATTGATAGCTAAGCCTTATTAACTGTGTAGTCCTACAGATTGATAGCTAAGCCTTATTATCTGTGTAGTCCTACAGATTGATAGCTAAGCCTTATTAACTGTGTAGTCCTACAGATTGATAGCTAAGCCTTATTATCTGTCTAGTCCTACAGATTGATAGCTAGGCCTTATTAACTGTCTAGTCCTACAGATTGATAGCTAAGCCTTATTATCTGTCTAGTCTTACAGATTGATAGCTAAGCCTTATTAACTGTCTAGTCCTACAGATTGATAGCTAAGCCTTATTAACTGTCTAGTCCTACAGATTGATAGCTAAGCCTTATTAACTGTCTAGTCCTACAGATTGATAGCTAAGCCTTATTAACTGTCTAGTCATACAGATTGATAGCTAAGCCTTATTAACTGTCTACTCTTAGAGATTGATAGCTAAGCCTTATTAACTGTCTAGTCATACAGATTGATAGCTAAGCCTTATTAACTGTCTAGTCTTACAGATCGATAGCTAGGCCTTATTAACTGTCTAGTCCTACAGATTGATAGCTAAGCCTTATTAACTGTCTAGTCCTACAGATTGATAGCTAAGCCTTATTAACTGTCTAGTCCTACAGATTGATAGCTAAGCCTTATTAACTGTCTAGTCCTACAGATTGATAGCTAAGCCTTATTAACTGTCTAGTCCTACAGATTGATAGCTAAGCCTTATTATCTGTCTACCCCTACAGATTGATAGCTAAGCCTTATTAACTGTCTAGTCCTACAGATTGATAGCTAAGCCTTATTAACTGTCTACTCTTAGAGATTGATAGCTAAGCCTTATTAACTGTCTAGTCCTACAGATTGATAGCTAAGCCTTATTAACTGTCTACCCTTCAGATTGATAGCTAAGCCTTATTAACTGTCTACCCTTCAGATTGATAGCTAAGCCTTATTAACTGTCTAGTCCTACAGATTGATAGCTAAGCCTTATTAACTGTCTACCCTTCAGATTGATAGCTAAGCCTTATTAACTGTCTACCCTTCAGATTGATAGCTAAGCCTTATTAACTGTCTAGTCCTACAGATTGATAGCTAAGCCTTATTAACTGTCTAGTCCTACAGATTGATAGCTAAGCCTTATTATCTGTGTAGTCCTACAGATTGATAGCTAAGCTTTATTAACTGTCTAGTCCTACAGATTGATAGCTAAGCCTTATTAACTGTCTACTCTTAGAGATTGATAGCTAAGCCTTATTAACTGTCTACCCTTCAGATTGATAGCTAAGCCTTATTAACTGTGTAGTCCTACAGATTGATAGCTAAGCCTTATTAACTGTCTAGTCCTACAGATTGATAGCTAAGCCTTATTAACTGTCTAGTCCTACAGATTGATAGCTAAGCCTTATTAACTGTCTACTCTTAGAGATTGATAGCTAAGCCTTATTAACTGTCTAGTCCTACAGATTGATAGCTAAGCCTTATTAACTGTCTAGTCCTACAGATTGATAGCTAAGCCTTATTATCTGTCTAGTCCTACAGATTGATAGCTAAGCCTTATTAACTGTCTACTCTTAGAGATTGATAGCTAAGCCTTATTATCCGTCTACTCCTACAGATTGATGTCTAAACCTTATTAACTGTCTACCCCTACAGATTGATAGCTAAACCTTATTATCCGTCTACTCCTACAGATTGATGTCTAAGCCTTATTAACTATCTACCCCTACAGATTGATAGCTAAGCCTTATTAACTGTCTAGTCCTACAGATTGATAGCTAAGCCTTATTAACTGTCTAGTCCTACAGATTGATAGCTAAGCCTTATTAACTGTCTACCCTTCAGATTGATAACTAAGCCTTATTAACTGTCTAGTCCTACAGATTGATAGCTAAGCCTTATTAACTGTCTAGTCCTACAGATTGATAGCTAAGCCTTATTAACTGTCTAGTCCTACAGATTGATAGCTAAGCCTTATTAACTGTCTAGTCCTACAGATTGATAGCTAAGCCTTATTAACTGTCTAGTCCTACAGATTGATAGCTAAGCTTTATTAACTGTCTACCCCTACAGATTGATAGCTAAGCCTTATTAACTGTCTAGTCCTACAGATTGATAGCTAAGCTTTATTAACTGTCTACCCCTACAGATTGATAGCTAAGCTTTATTAACTGTCTACCCCTACAGATTGATAGCTAAGCCTTATTAACTGTCTAGTCCTACAGATTGATAGCTAAGCCTTATTAACTGTCTAGTCCTACAGATTGATAGCTAAGCCTTATTAACTGTCTACCTCTACAGATTGATAGCTTTGCCTTATTAACTGTCTAGTCCTACAGATTGATAACTAAGCCTTATTATCTGTTTACTCCTACAGATTGATAGCTAAGCCTTATTAACTGTGTAGTCCTACAGATTGATAGCTAAGCCTTATTAACTGTCTAGTCATACAGATTGATAGCTAAGCCTTAACTGTCTACCCCTTCAGATTGATAGCTAAGCCTTATTAACTATCTACCCCTACAGATTGATAGCTAAGCCTTATTAACTATCTAGTCCTACAGATTGATAGCTAAGCCTTATTATCTGTCTAGTCCTACAGATTGATAGCTTTGCCTTATTAACTGTCTAGTCCTACAGATTGATAGCAAAGCCTTATTAACTGTCTAGTCCTACAGATTGATAGCTAAGTCTTATTATCTGTCTAGTACTACAGATTGATAGCTTATAAGCCTTAACTGTCTAATCCTACAGATTGAAAGCTAAACCTTATTAACTGTCTACTCCTACAGATTGATAGCTAAGCCTTATTAACTGTCTACCCCTACAGATTGAAAGCTAAACCTTATTAACTGTCTACCCCTACAGATTGATAGCTAAGCCTTATGAACTGTCTAGTCCTACAGATTGATAGCTAAGCCTTATTAAATGTCTAATCCTACAGATTGATAGCTAAGCCTTATTATCTGTCTACTCCTACAGATTGATAGCTAAGCCTTATTAACTGTCTAGTCCTACAGATTGATAGCTAAGCCTTATTAACTGTCTACCCCTACAGATTGATAGCTAAGCCTTATTAACTGTCTAGTCCTACAGATTGATAGCTAAGCCTTATTAACTGTCTACCCCTTCAGATTGATAACTTATCTTTATTCCCTGACCCGAACTATACCCATTTCTATGCCTGCAAATATCAGTTTAAAAGTTAATCATAATCAATCCATCATTCATACATTTTATGCATGCAGTTTATTGAGAAAATAAGTGAACAAAAAAAGGCACATTTACTGTACTCTGATCTATTTAACACAAATAGTGAAACTTGATATCAGCACTGACAGCTGTATACAGGTGTACCAAGACATGTACAGACACCGAGGTCGACAAACTGCAAACTGGGTCGCAAAAAAAATAGATAAAGATCTAAGGCATTACACAGGGTTCTGCAGTACACACAGATTACAGATACTATACTAGTGTGTAAAACATTTTCTACTACAAACTGAAGTAATCCAAGCATAGATAATTGCTGACTAATGTAAATGATTCTTCAGCTCGTCATATTTACATAGCCATAGGGTTGTCTGTCCTGCACATAAAACAGGGCAAAGTTACGCTTTATTTTAAAACACAAGTTGCACAAAGATCATAAAAACAACCAACCACACAGACTTTTCATCATTCAAGTTTTTACTGATGTCAAGAGACCCCTAAAGCTTTGAAATAACAGTTTGTCCTTAATCTTGATAAGGGGTCGTGCATGTTGCACAAAAATGGAAATTAAAAAAAAATTAAATGTGAAAAGTCAGGAAAATGTTATTATTGCCCATACAAAAAGTTTGGCTGTTTTCAAATGAAATAGCATTTCTTTGCTGTTTCAGTAAAAATTGCCCCACACTGGAGACAAAAAGATACATTTAGAGACCACAAATTATGGAATATTGATAAGAGATATTCTTCAACATTACGTATAGATACTGATCCCCAACCAACATGATCATCACCAAAGTTTCATAAAAATTCGACAAATGGTTTCTGAAAAGTCAAATATAAGATTTACCAAGGTTCCATACCGAGTGACTACTTATGACCCCACTTCTCAACATCTGAGTCTCTTAGATAATCATCACCAAGTTTCATCGAAATCTAACAAATGGTTTCTGAAGAGATGTTGAAGATTGGTTTACCAAGGGATTGTACTGCGCGATTACATGTACAGTCCCACACCTCAGCTCCCTTAGAATCAGCCTTTTACTGAGTATAGATTCTTAATCATTGTCATCTTTTAATATTTTTTTCTTTCCAATTGTTGGTGAAAATTCACCTGTAAGTATCAGCGTAGATGTTTATTTAAAAGACCCCGCCCTCTAAACGGTGTGGGGTCAGCTGAATATTGAGTATAGATTCTGATCCTAACCTCAGTTTCTGTGGATTATCACATAATCTCATTAGATCTGACAGACGGTCTTTGAGAGGTCATGTACACATGATGGAGACAACGACAGAAAAAAACCAATTGCAACAGTCTGTGCAATATTCTGAAGGATCACTTCTGTTACATGCCATCAGGGACAGATGAAATTTTCTTACAATTTCTCTGCATCAGACATTGTGCAAATCATAACTTACTTTGTAGCTTTGTTATTGCTACTTTGTAGCTTTGTTATTGTTACTTTGTAGCTTTGTTATTGTTACTTTGTAGCTTTGTTATTGTTACTTTATAGCTTTGTTATTGTTACTTTGTAGCTTTGTAATTGTTACTTTGTAGCTTTGTTATTGTTACTTTGTAGCTTTGTTATTGTTACTTTGTAGCTTTGTTTTTGTTACTTTGTAGCTTTGTTATTGTTACATTGTAGCTTTGTAATTGTTACATTGTAGCTTTGTTATTGTTACTTTGTAGTTTGTTATTGTTACTTTGTAGCTTTGTTATTGTTACTTTGTAGTTTGTAATTGTTACTTTGTAGTTTGTTATTGTTACTTTGTAGCTTTGTTATTGTTACTTTGTAGCTTTGTTATTGTTACTTTGTAGTTTGTTATTGTTACTTTGTAGTTTGTAATTGTTACTTTGTAGTTTGTTATTGTTACTTTGTAGCTTTGTTATTGTTACTTTGTAGTTTTGTTATTGTTACTTTGTAGTTTGTTATTGTTACTTTGTAGCTTTGTTATTGTTACTTTGTAGCTTTGTTATTGTTACTTTGTAGTTTGTTATTGTTACTTTGTAGTTTGTTATTGTTACTTTGTAGCTTTGTTATTGTTACTTTGTAGTTTGTAATTGTTACATTGTAGCTTTGTTATTGTTACTTTGTAGTTTGTAATTGTTACTTTGTAGTTTGTAATTGTTACATTGTAGCTTTGTTATTGTTACTTTGTAGTTTGTAATTGTTACTTTGTAGTTTGTTATTGTTACTTTGTAGTTTGTAATTGTTACTTTGTAGTTTGTTATTGTTACTTTGTAGCTTTGTTATTGTTACTTTGTAGTTTTGTTATTGTTACTTTGTAGTTTGTTATTGTTACTTTGTAGCTTTGTTATTGTTACTTTGTAGCTTTGTTATTGTTACTTTGTAGTTTGTTATTGTTACTTTGTAGCTTTGTTATTGTTACTTTGTAGCTTTGTTATTGTTTTTAGATTTTTTTGCACTTATAAGCTTAGTCTGAAGAAGCTGTGCTATACTTGAGCAAGAATGGATTGAAGGTTAGCTTAAATTACCAACCCTGTTACACTTGCTGAGTGATAAGCCACCTATAATTATACTTAGCATTTGATCAATAAAATACTGTTAAAAAGAGCTAATGCTTACCAACTCCATGACTTTTGTCTAGCTGTTTGTACAGCTGTCTACTGTAGGCCACCAGCTGGGACCCTTCCACCTCATCCTTGGCCTGACCAACCATTCCAGCTGAATGCCAGGTGGTACCACAAGTCAGTCTACAGAAACAAAAGACAGTTTACAATTATGTTTATTGGTGTGTCAACATAAAAATAACTGCAAATATCACCAATAGGAATATTTAATGCTCTTTACAGATGGTGGTAGATTAAACACTATTTGGTGACCTTGACCTTGGGATTAACTTACAGAAATGGGAATTCGCTTAATATTTCAACTCTTCGATTTTGTATCAAAGCCCCTTACTGAATTAAAATGGATGATATCTGAAACTAAAATAGAGGTTACACATCGAGTGGTTGTTGGATATGGTATTTATTTCACTCAAGTTAGTTAATTTTCAAAAAGTGACAAATGACGCTAGCTTTAGTGAGTATCTTTTGTCGTCAAAAAAACATTACTCACAGTAAAACATTCAGAAGAATGTGTTAAGATTTAAACTCTTTCTTATGTATTATCAATAACAAAGTGCTATGTTTGGCTCTACTTGTGTAAATTATCAATAACTATACAGATATACTGCTGCAGTAATAACACACTGATGTGACATTTTATATTACCTAATTATCTAAGCATTTAACTCCTTCATCCTTGAAGGATTATGTATCGCACACATGCTGCATGTTTTGAATTTAGTAATAGATACTGTATGCCGAATAAATGAATTAAACTGCATAATACAGCAGTGTTACGTCCTTCTAGATATCGATCATCAGTGATGCTAATAAGGGGTCAAAAGGTTGGAATCTAAATTTTCTAAACTAATTTGAATTTATATAATCTAAGTTTATACAAATATATATGTACATACATCTGAGTGGCAGGCACTACAGGGTATATCTCTGTCTGATTCACAGATATCAGGATTTTGTTTATTTGTACTTCTTTAAATCTTTTTGCTTGTACAAGTATGAAGTTAGTTTGTGATATAAACATGTATATGTAGTGTACACACATTATGTTTTTTTATCGTGAAATGATGTATAGTTGTTTTATGTACAGCATGTTTTAAAGCATATAAGATCCAACAGAGATTAAACTTGTTTTATGTTACTATATATACGTAAGAATACTGTGTGCTTATTTGCATAAGGTCAGAGAGAAGGTCATCGTATATTTAGAAACAGAGGTCACGTGACCATCTATGACCAATTGTCAGTTAGTTAGGGGACGCTGATCATGAGCATCAGTTTAGACAAAGAGACTGATAAGTTAAGGCTGGCTGTGTTTTGAATGTTTATCTTTTCGACCCTCCCTCCAGCCCCAGGCATCTCCTATTTATAATATTTGTTCATCAATTTACAGTCAGATTTTATGTTCAATGTCAACTGCTGTAGTTAGTTCTTGTAATATACTCATTTTGCTTGTATAATTAGTAAAGTTCCCCATACTACAGGTCAACTTGCATTGGTAACAGAGCTCTACTTTTTGTTATGTTGATTAGTGATATTTCTATTGATGTATAACTGTATAATTGAAGTTCGGAGCTTACAGTAGGCATGTCAACATGTTGTTTTATTACAAATTCCACAGCTCTGTTTTCTAAATGTCAATTTAATTGTTTACTATAAATTAACATAAGTATTTATACTCACAAGCATATATTTAAGTATTAAACAGCATTCAGTTCTGTTATAGGACCATAACACGGAACTGAATGCTGTTTAATGCTTATATTTACATTGTTTCATTGGTGTTGATAATTAACTTATATTTATATTCTACATTTGTTCTGAAAATTTAAGGTTGATTTCAAATGAATGGAACAGCCAACAGCCAGTATCGCCCAGCCATCTCCAACGTTATGATTATGACGTTACAATCGTAATGACATAATAATAACCACTCTAGTGTTATGGTCTCATAACACGAAACTGGCCTTGGTAGTGTTATATAGTGGCAATGCAGAGCAATTTTATATAAATAATATTAATTAACTATTTTTTTCCGATCTACACTATTTCCACAGCCGGCTAACCTGCAGTATTTCACGGGTTCTGAGTGAGTGGCTGTTTTCACCATGTTCCCGATCCACAATATTCACCACAGCCAGATCAACTTAACTTCACCACAGCTGTCTAACCTGCTGTACTTCACAGGTGCACTAGCAGTTTTACAAGTTGTTCAGATCCACACTATTCACCACAGCTGTCTAATTACCTGATGTACTCACAGGTTCAGTGGCAGTTTCAATAGTTTCCAGTTCACTCTATTCACCACAGCCGTCTAACCTGCTGTACTTAACAGGTTCAGTGGCAGTTTTACAAGTTTTCAATTCCACAATATTCATCAGAGCCATCTAACCTGCTGTATTTCACAGGTTCAGTGACAGTTTCATCAGTTTCTGGTTCACACTATTCATCACAGCCGTCTAACCTGATGTACTTAACAGGTTCGGTGGCAGTTTTACAAGTTTTCAATTCCACAATATTCATCAGAGCCATCTAACCTGCTGTACTTAACAGGTTCAGTGGCAGTTTCATCAGTTTCTGGTTCACACTATTCATCACAGCAAAATTAAAGGGTCAGGTGCATAAAAACCCTTTTTAATTAATAAAGGACTATATATGGTTTGGGCCTTTTTTGGCCCCCAAATTATCAAATTTTGAAGCAGATTATTGAACTCTCAAATTAATGTATTTCAATTATGGAGTACATCCCTGATAAAACTGAAACAATAATTATTTGTTGTTTCAACTCTGGTTGTCATGGAAACCATCTCAAATATGCATAAATTAGGGAAATTTGACCATTTATTCAATTTTGGCCACTTTTTGGATAGTTTTTCTATTAGAAACTATTGAGCGCATTCTTGAACAAACTTAATATCAAATGAGAATATGTGGGCACTTATACCACATCTTTAGGAGAAATATAAACTTTGTTCAAGAATGCGCTCTATGGTTGCTGTGTGAAAATCTATGTAAAAATTGACCAAAATAGACCAAATATTTACATTTGCATAATTTATGCATATTTCGGATGGTTACCATGGCAACCATAGCACAAATAACAAATACATATTATTACAATTGCATGAGGGATGTAATCTATATTTGAAATAATATTATTTGAGTGTTCAATAATGCATTTTAAAATTTGATGGATTTGGGGGCCAAAAACAGGCAAAACCATATATAGTCCTTTAGAAAAAATATTAAACAAGTACTGTTTAATTTCAAAACACACTTGAAAAAAATCTTCAAATTAAAAGGTAGGAAAAAGTCATTGTGCTATATTTACAGGCTTGTTTGAGTTGAACTATGATACCATATGTCACAACTAAGGTAGGACAATCACTTGTTATCAGTTACATTGTATATGTACTGAACCATCAACACACTTCCTAATACCATGGTCACTGAAAGCAGTCCCATGTAATTATATAAACAGGCATAGTTATTGACCTCAACAACCTCTGTTTAGACACCAATAGTACAGTTACATATATACATAATACACTAAGAGTAGCCTGATGGTGGTCAGCAAGGTCAAGGTCAGTGTAAAATTGTTACATACATATATATTTACATTCTGTGTTGCCTTTGCCTGTATATCATTACTTAACCAAATTGTAGTATATCACACTGTATACTACAATTTGCAATCCACATCACATGACGTTATTTCTGACACCATGTTGGAATATGTTATATCAAAGCTTTGCACTCCACCTCAGATAACATGTACGATGACTTTGAATCAATGGCTTAATGACACTGATTTAAATCAGGCTATTGTGATGTCATTTCTGACGCCATGCTGGACTACGTTACGTCAACACTTTGCACTCCGCCTCAGATAACATGAATAATGGCTTTGAGTCAATAGCTCAAATGATATTGATTTAAATCAGACTCTTCCGGTAAAGAAACACACATGGAAAAATGGAGAACGTTTACCAACTATATCCCCCCCCCCCCCCCAAAAAAAAAACAGGCATATTTTGAAATTACTGGAAATGTAAATATAAGCATTGAACTGTTACCAGATGTAGTATACAGTCAATATGAATACGATTTGGGTGACAGATAAATACTCATGTCGCCCTAACGGGAGACATTCTATTTATCTATCACACAAATTGTATTCATATCGACTGTATACTACATCTGGTAACAGTTCAATGTTTAAATATAGCACACCTAGACTTAATGCTGATGAGTCAAGTTATACAATACAGATCTTAAGGGACCCTGTGAATTGAATCCTGCATAATCTAATAATTTTTTAAAAAATGTATTTGTTTAACTCTGAGCTTTATTAAAGTATTCATATATTAATAGAACCTGTGTAATACAAAACTCTGTTTATTCAAAGGATATTGTTCGGAGCTGTTTATATATACATACAAAATAATTTGATGACTGTGACTGCAAATTAGTCATTGGTAGACTTAAGCTTTCCGTCCTTAGGTGAGACTCCCTCATTTTGACCAAAATTTACCAGAGTTTCTTTTGAAAACCTGTCATTTAAATCCAATTAAACTCACACCAACACATTATCTACATCATGTGGTTAAATGTATGTAATTTAGGATCATAAATAGTTGTTTGGGAATCAAATGAAAACCATTACAAAAGTTATTTTGATACAGAAAAAGATAATAGTTGTTTGGGAATCAAATGAAAACCATTACAAAAGTTATTTTGATACAGAAAAAGATAAATTGAGCACTGCAGTTTGGTTGTGTTTTGCCCACTTTCTTCAACATTGGCAATAGTGAATGATCAGAGGTTGACACCTATGAAATAAGTATAAATATTACCTGCCCTGCTCCAGCAGTACCACGTCAGTCCAGCCTCGTTCAGACAGATGGTAGGCGATGGACGTTCCTAGAGTACCCCCTCCACAGATCACCACCCTAGCACTGGAAGGCACCTTGACTGTCGGCCGGTCTCCATTGGTGGCCACAGATTCCTCGCTGTACTGTCTGCTGCTGGTGGTCCAGGCACCCCTCCCTACTGGAGAGTTCAGGCCACGGCCCAGACCTCTGAGGATCCCCCTCAAAAGTGACATTGTGTTCTTGTGTCTAGAATAAACAAACACAATGTTTTTTGTCTACATTACTTTCAGTCTACTGACTAAGCATATTATTTCCCTTGCTAGGCAGATTTTAATGATAATTATATTTCTTTCTGCATGCAAGGCTCAAAATGTGAAATTATGCTCAACTTCCTTATCATTATATAAAATTGACATCTTTCTTCAAAATTTTTCATTTACTGTTTGTCAAATGATAGCGACTCAATGAATTTTCAACTGCTAAAATAAAAAAAAATCTTCAAAATACAGGTAAACATATATATTTATCAAACTTTTGCTTGCTGCAAAAAAGTTTTTGGTAAAGAAAAAAAAGAAGCATTACATTATTAAAGCTATATTTATGCAGAGGTTCTTTGTATAATAGCTTACTTGTCATAAATCAAACTGCCTGTAATTATTGAATTACTATGAAAACAGATTTATACTTTCGATACAATGATATATACAGTGGAACCAGGTTATACTGAAAGACTCTGAGAAAGTCAAAATATTTCAAATTAACCAGGATTTCAAAATAACAGTAAAATAAATGCAAAGAAAGCTTTTGAATGGGGATGTTATTTTCTTTCAAATTAGGCCGTATTTCAATATATCTCGAGTTCAAATTAAGCAGGTTTGACTATACGTTTCTATTTTGACAGTACTTACCCCTAGTATGTTGTCCTCACTGAAGCTCTGACATAACTGACAGACCTATTAGTGACAGCCCCAGTTGACACACAAATACCTGAAGCTCCGTACAGATATCAAGGACTGTACATCAGGATATGATAGGACGATATCGCACACACGTGGTCTGTATTTACATTATATTTCACAACCGTTCACAACGTTGACCTTACAGATCCACAGGACATGTTATATATCATCCCAGGTACTGATATATACAATGATCTAGCTGATAAATGTTTTCTAAATCACGAATAGATATCAGCTGATGAATCTGCACTTCCGTCCTTGATTTTACCTGGAAAATATATGTCACAAATAGGATAAGGTGCTAATATACATTTGATATTTATTACTGTGCTTAGTCAACATATATACCTGGTATCAAAACAGCTGCTGTTGACTGAATACATATTGACCCTGATAGTGCATACCTCAGCACATTATCAAGGTGACTATAAAATATATATATTATGACACAAAAAATATCATGAGTAAACATGAAAATGGCCCTGCATCTAATTTCAGTAATACAGCAGTAGGTTACGTACCCCATTTATAAGTTATGCATTGTGTTGCTTGCATGCACCAGCAAATATTCCAGTGAATTATGCAATTTTTGTTTAATGTATAAAGCATGCACCAGCAGACACTGGAATAAAGAAACCTTTATTTGTCAAGAATGCTATGATTTAGAGTATATAGGGCCAATTTTATGCTTGTTTAACAACCAATGCATCTTATTATAATGCTCACTATATATAAACCATGGCCACGGATTAATGATTCCAGGAGTGAATCCTTGTGTTGGTGTTGAATTTAAAGAATGATAGGAACAGAAAAAGGACAAAAGACATCACGAAAATGTTTGTACTGGGGAAACTGCACCCACACTCCATCTGCACAGCCATGCATAGCTACATAATGTGTGTTCTGTCTGAGTGTCCTCACTTAAGATACATTTATACACAACACCAACAAGATTGAAAGTTAAAATATTTATTGAATCAGATTAAAGTAACTTGTTCAGGTTATTTAACTGAATATTTTGGCATTCTTAGGGGCTGCTCTGCTACTTAATCCTACTACACAAATTACATAAGATATATGTTACAACAGATCTATTAAAGCTTAAGACAAAACACACATAACTTAGAACTTAGCTAAAAAAAAAGGAGTGGGGCGATGCCCGGCTTCAACGATCTCAAGCAAGTGACAAAGTATAAGCAAACCAGGATAATATCAGTATATGTGATTTGAGGGGTGCTCCCCATCCAGCAACAAACTGGTTATTATTACAAAAATAAATACACAAAAACAATCAAATAATGAAATTGGGGCATAATTCCCCGAATAAAAAGTCCAAATCGAATGAATGTTACAAATACAAATTGTAATTTGGATGTAGCATGAGTGTCCCATAGACGCATAAGTCTACCTTAAAAAATATAAATTTTATTCAAATCTATCCTTCTTAGGTATAGTTTATGTTACAATTAAAATCCCTCTCTGAAGGATACATAAGCTACTTTATGAAGTAAGCCTTATTAAATTCTGACAGTAAAACAAAGTAAATGTGAGCAAGATTGGCTGTGGGAGGTACCAATAAAACATTTCTATGATAATCTTTTATAGATAATTATAACAAGTAAAAGTACTTTATTATAATAATAATTCGAGGTTCTTATATTTTATTACCGCTTCATCATGACCTTATCAAAGTGGTTTACAAATTATTATCCGTAGTTATAATGCCTTTAATTAGCAACCAGCCAATATCATTCTCAACTCCCTGGGGAGCATACTAACAACGAGTGCTGCCATTTTTGGGCTCACAGCTAGCATTCTACAATTGCTAGTACTACCCAACCATGTAATCATTTATATCTGAGTAGATTTGAACAACCAGAGTAAAGTATCTTGCTCAAAGATACAATACAAGTACCGTGACTTGGCTCGAACGTGCAATCCTTCGATCATGAGCCCGGCGTCCTGACCACTAGACCACTGTGCCTCCAAGCAAGCCTGATTTCTCAAAGGTGACAGCCATCCCCCTTCCCCCCCAACACTTCTTAAAAAGACACTGTTTAACAACACCAATTACTAATACACAAAAGATAATCCATGGTTGCCTCCAGTAATTGTTCAACAATTAATGTGAAGTGGTAAGTTTGTTTTTCTAGAATTTTTTTGAACAGGATACTACAAGGTAATTTTGCTGTTGACAAATTCTCACCACTATGTCGATAAAAGGTTTGGCATGGACATTCAATTACAGTAGTACATGTTCGGTCAAATAAAACTCGTGATATAACGACCAACTTTCAGGAAACTCTGCCATTTTAAGATGTTTACCATTAGCAAGTCTTATATATGCTCCCACGTGTAGACATTACAATGGTGATTGTTGAACTAAACACAGGACATTGTAACAGGTAAATCAAGGCAGTCACTGGAAGTGTTGGATTTTTTTTATGTAAATGAAGATAAAATTGACTTTGGGACACTGAGAATTGCATTAGTATAATCAATATAAAAAGCTTCATTTTCATATTTTAAATGCAAGGAAAGCTTAATGTTCCGGACACAAAATTCTTACATGAGGCAACTCTGTAAATAAGGGGTTATGGGGCCTTGAATTAAGTACATATGTCACACCATCATAGTGTAACTAGAACACTGACCTTGACCTTTGACCTGGAGAATTCTTCAGTTGAAACCTTGTTTGATTTTGACAATCTAAGCTTCATAATGTCACATGAACATATATATTATTTAAGCACTTAATTAATTTGACCTTGAATTTTGACCTGGTGATGTTTGACCCAATGACCTTGGGCTTGAGGTAAGGTCAGTTGACACCTTGTTTGATTCTGACCAACTTTCCTTCATGATGCTAAATAGTAAAATGCCTATTAGGGAAAAAATTAACAAAATTTCAACAAAGGGCAAGAATTTCGCAAAAAAGGGTTGTAGGCCTTGAATTTAATACATTTCTTGTCACCTTGGTATAACTGATGCACAGTCATATATGCTCCATGGAAACAAGTATGCTCATGCAGTTGTGCGATATACAAGTGTAGCCCTATAAATCAAAGTACCATTTATCATTACAGTCAGTGGCAAGTTCCATAGCAAGAACATTTACTGCCTAAAATATAAGATCCAGATATGAAGTTATAAAGTACATTGTAACACTATCTGGAAAATAATAATATCTCACTCTTTCTAAGGTCAATGGGCAAAGTGAAGTCTAATATATCATTGTATTTTATGTATTATGGGCTTTTTAAAAATATAGATTTCCAAGCACCTTGACTATACACTAGAGACAATTATATATTAGGAATATGGAATTATAAACTGTTAGCGTATTTACCGGTATATAAAATTTGCATACTAAAATTTAAGTGCATAAACAAAGGTGGAGTTTCAGCCTATGATGAATTTCCATAGGGATATGCCCACGCTTAGAATTTTTTAATACTGCATTTGGTTATTGCCTGAAGTGCATCTGTGATATTACTGGACTTTTCAATTCCATTCACATATTCAGAATTGAGCAGGGCTGACTTTTTTCATGTCCTGACCGGAAAAAGGGGTATCTTCCAGTTAACTTCTGCCACACTATCAATATTTCATGTTTTATAAATTTTAATTTACAGAAAAACCTGTTAAATAATACCTATCAGTTTAGGCCGATGCATACCCCCATTTGTTTTGAGTAAAAATGAAAAAAAAATTAAAAATATTATGTTTTCTCCCAAAATCGACCAAAAAATGTATTTTTACCAAATTTCAGTTTTCATTTTAAATATGTTTCAGTTGTTGTCAAGGTATAATTTCAACTATAAATTAGGCCATATATCTGTTGTTAATGCATAAGGAATTTGAAGACATTTTACAACCGGTAACATATAATTTTAAGCTGCAGAGTTTCAAAAATGCAGATTCTTGAAAAATGAAAATACACCATGTTGACTGAAACATTTTGTTGGTTATACTGTATCTAGATGTGCCGATTTAAAGCTTGCCATGTTATGTAATCTATTACATACCAAAACAAATTAAAGTGAGTCACCTGTCAGTGAAAAGGTCTCTCTTTTGCAAATCCTAACAAGAGACCAAAATGGGCCTTATGTTGCACATCTGAGACTACTTCTTTGTTCAAATCTTAAAGGTTTAACCCCTTTGGGTACAAAGACCTGTATTACTACATTATGTGGCTCTTTTACACCAGCAGTGACCCTGTTATAATGACCCGCTTCACAAAGTGACGGTTAGGGCTGGAGGGAGGGGGATATATAGGAATCGCGCATGTTGTCTGGTCGGTTGGTCATGTCAGGTCTCACATTTGTTAACAGTTGTTTATTGAACTATTTCTACATGTCTCGGTGGATCCCAATGACATTTGAAGTACTCTATCATTGTGATGAGTAGTAGTGCATTACATGTTTTTGGTTTAAAAAAATTCAAAATGGCCGACAAAATGGAGCTACTGTTTATATTTTGTTGTGGGAACTACTTCTACATACATGTAGCCTGATGGATCTCAGTGAATCTTGGCATACTTTTTCATCATGATGAGTGGTAGTGCATGACATGATTTTGTTTTTGAAAAAATCCAAGATGGCTGAAAAAATGGCCGCCTTTCTTTGTGGTATATTTTGTACAGTGAATTACTACCACCTTTCATGAGTGATCCAAATGAAACTTAACATACTTTATCATCACTGTCAATAAGTGTGTGTTATGAAAGTCTGAATGGGTATAATTACGTCTAATCCATTTAGATGCAAGACCACATACATTGTGTGAAGAACTAACTTATGAAAGCATGGCTGACTTGAATTTTTTTGCATGTGGCAAGGGCTCCTTAGCAGAATGATGAGACATGTATCCTAGGAAATAAATGATACTGGCTGTGTGAGCACACATTCCAACCGTTCTTCTTCCAGCTGTACACACACAGTAGTAGTCTTTAACAGGGTCAGTTTTGTCATGTATGTCATAGCGAATCCATTTCATTTATTCAAAAAATTCATTTATATATATATATATACACACAAACATTCAGTAAGCTATAAACAGACTATGTGCTGTCTTGATGCGGACAGTAATAGAAATGAGGGAGTGGAACACCTTGTTTTATACCTTATGCTGAAATATACAGTTACCGGCCACAATTATTCACCCCTCCAAATAAAGTTTCAAAGCCCGATTCTGAAAAAGAGTTCTTTATGATGTTTAATCGAACTGTGTAGTATTTACCTTATCAATTCATACTTAATATTACATACAAGTGCGAAACTAACATATGCATTAGTAGTAGCACTTCTTGTACAACAGTGGGGATGGAAAATGTGGGATACTTCTTGCTTGAAAATCATTTTCCAACCAACAAAGCAAAAATTTACACTTTCTGAGGCTATACTGATGATAATAAATGATTATTTCATGACTTTTATCTTTACCTGGTGACGAAGTATTTCAGTGAAACTTTAAGACATTTTTGAATAAAACTGACATGTCTAAAAAATTTGACCACATTCATTATTTCAGTTTCAAAAACTATTTTACCGGTTTCCAAATTGCACAAAACTTTTTTCACGTAGAGAGGATATATATGCCCTTATTTTGAATAAAAATCATAGATTGACACATACCATAACATATATAAATATTGAAGCGAACTTGACATTTGTGTCGGTTTTTGTTTAATTTTTGGAGTAATTTTCAAATTAAGTTTACAAAAACAATCATTTCATTACATAGGTATATGCCAATATGGTATTAGAATAATCTTTATGGTCCCCTTATTGCATTCCACTAGGTAAAATCTAAATTTGAAATAAGATAGTGATTTAGAAAAGAAAAATGTTGGGGTACCCATCTTGTGTTATAAGGACTTCGACAAGGTGCAATCCTAAGACTCCCAGGTAATGAAATAAATTAAGAAATATATTTGGATGATTGATTTGTCACAGGTAATTGACATGTGAAGTATGAAGGAAATGTAAGCGTGGGCAGTTTTGAAACTGCACCTTTTAAAACATACCGGTAATGGTAAATGCAATTATGAATTGATGCACACACAATAACTGCTGCATGTAGAAAACAATAATAATTGAATGGCATGCATTCATTGCAAAATCGTTAAACTAAGATAACCACTTAAATAATCATGTCCTTTTACAGTATCTCAATATAAACTATACGTATTTGTGTATGTGTATATTGCCATAGGTTTGGACCCGCTATCACTACATAATCAAATTTTTTTTGAGGGATGCCAAGTTGGAGCAGATCAGATATTATGATACTTACTGTGATGAAATCAAACAGTATCGTTTTGTTTCGGTAGACTGTTGAAACAGTCGCCTTATGAGGTGACGAACTCCCGCGAAATTTCAGTCAACAAGTAAACAAAAAAGTTCCAAAAGATTACATCTTTTTATTTTTATTTTTTCACATAAGTTCATATATAAACAAACCATACTGTCTTTGTTACTGTTGTTGTATTTAAAAAAACCCATTAAAATGCTTCTTATTTATTTCTTAAATAAATTAACACATACTACGCGGCAGGATATTGACCGACTCTGTAAAGTAGTGACGCGGCCTTGTGTTCAAATCGTAACGGAGTGTATTACTGCGCGCTGCGCCAATAGGCGCGTGATCCTCTGATTTTATCGGAAAATAAAGTTCAGTAGGCATTCGTAGAAATGTATAGGCAATATACTATCAATTCCAAACAGACTGTAAATATTATCATATATACACTTTAAGTGTTGTTGATCAGACAATTGAAATGTGAATACCCCGTCATAATTGTACCATATTTAATATATGTATACATTTTATGTCCAATATGTATGTGATGTTCATATAGTAGTATGCCAAGTGAATCAGCAATAATTGTATTTTAATCTGCTGATCTGAAATTAAAAATAACCCCAAACATTTAAAGCCAATTTAATCAAAATTAGATCTTTGCATATATATATGAGTAAACAGGAGCGATGTAAAGGTCAAATTTTAATTAAATTGCATTGAAAGTAGAAGTTGTGAGGAAAGTTGCCATGATTGGTTGACCTGGGACCCAATAGAAATATTCAGTTTGCAGATGCCCTGTGGTGAACCTATTAGAGGAATCACTCTAGTGAACTGTACTTCATCAAACTGATATACAACAAAAGTGATTTGATATGAAATATCAGGAAATTTCACAATTCCACAAGCCCAGTGCTCTGGTCGAGTAAATCTAAAATGTAAACATCACCATGAACAAATAGTTCAGGCTAACAAAACTTTTCAAATCGTATTAGTTTCGAGCTAAACTGTCTAACTTAAAGAACCTGGAGATCGAGGGTTCGATCCCTGGTGGAAGCACAATTTTCTTTTACATATATACATGTATATACAGTGTACCCTCGCTTTACTGCCACCTTTCATCCACAGCAATTATGGCGGTATAACAAGGGTGGCGAGGTATCGAATTATGAAAATTATTACCAAGAATTAAAATGCATAATAGATTGCATTTCCAACATTTTATTAAAAGCAAGCTTAGTATAATATCGTCATATAGATCTACATTGGCACAAATTTATATCTGAAAATAGTTATTGATCTGCGTTTGCTGCATGCCATCCCAAATGGAACACTTAAGCTTTCCTCGATCTCCAAAAACCGAACAATATGGCGTTATCGTCGAGGGAAATGTATAGCGATTTGGGACGTTTGTACTTAAAATGGTGTGGCGGATGGCGATATGCAAGGGTGGCGAACTTAACGAGGGAACTATGTTGAAGGGAAATCCGTTCTACAGGTTTAGGTGGTGGTATGCGAGGGTGGTGGTAGATTCGGGTGGCGAAAGGTCGAGAGTACACTGTATATAAGATATTATGCATTTAAGATATATAACACCAAATCCTTCATTACCGTATTTGACCGGGAATAAGCCCCCACCCCCTAAGAAAAATAATTGATCAAAAGTAGGGAGGGGTCTTATTCACGAATACACCCCTGTTCACAAAAGTCTGCCATCTTGGATATTCTACTGTTTTGATCTAGGAACTCAGTCCATACTATACCAGTAATGTAATTCTAGTTGTTTGTTTTGGTAAAATAACAAGTTTGCAAAATGCACAACCAGTTCAAACATGAAAGTATGGTGTTTTTAACACCAGCTAAACAATGTCTATTTCAAGTTTAACCTTACAGATTTTTTTTTTTCACAGAGTAAGATATATTTTTTGTTCAGAAACAAAATTAAAAAGAAATTAATATGCTTTTTATTGAGAGAATGACAAAATTTAGGGTGGGGGCTTATTCACAGGCTCCCACCCTGTTCCAAGAACCTTTGCCAAAGTGGGGAGGGGGCTTATTCGTGAGAGGGGGCTTATTCCCGGTAAAATACGGTACCAAGCTGACAACTGAAAACTTCTCTTAACCTTCCAAGAACAAACTCTAACGATCGAAATGCCTTCAGCTAACCCCTATATATATATACATATCAACAGACTTCACATGTCACTACATGGTCAACACTGGAAACAAACCCAGAACGCGTCGCAGTGAGTATTGAGGAATAGCTAGAAAGAGACAGCAGGATGATAGTAAGATGGACGGGGTCACAGAGTGAAAAGGCTATATTTTAAACAATATATTCTTTCTGTTATTATGCATGCGAATACATGTATAAATGTATAGAAACATAGTTAATATACCTATGTACCATTTCACTGCATTAAACTACATTGCTTGGTAAGAAAGGGATCAGGAAGTTTACCTTGATTTGAATTGGATGCAGTATGTCATTTACCAATTAAGCTGCATTATATATAATATTAAAACCTGTATAAAAATATAAAGATTCATTTTATAAGTGTGTTCCGATCAATTATCAGTTAATTACCTGACCATTGCATGGTCATGTATTTTGAAGCCACTGACAAATAGACCCTTTTCACAATCGCTGTTTGTTGTTACCTCCCTTGCCATATGATATCCAGAACAAGGCGGAGGTTATAAGAATCATTTCCGGTTTGATGTTGAGTTGTGAGTTGTAAGCACATGAATTACAAACAGATATATACAGACAAGAAAGCGACAAAGTATTGACATATACATGTCGGTCGTGACCACGTGTACATATTAAAGAGTGTATTGTAGTAAATGTTATCACATTCGAATTCATCAGTCAATATTACGGCATGTTGCTTTTACCGGTGCTTGACGATCGCGAGGGCACATGTGTTCAAGCTGTCACAGGTACACATACTAGTAATTATATAGGGTGCTGAAAATGGGTATGACTCCCGTTGTCGGCAATACATTTAATACCTCATCAATTCCGTGTTGCGAGGTAACTGTTTCTCATACTTAAATAAATGAGGGTTAATTATTATATAATTAATTTATGTAACTTATGACCGTTAAAAATCGATCGCCAGTCTCATCAATATACCTGAAGTCTTGATCGTAGTCACTGACTGTATCGTGACACGTACATGTCAGTGCACAAACGTCTAAAATGTCACATCGCCTAGAACATCCATCTTATACAATACTGGTTTCATAAATACACGATATAAATATAGATCTAGCAGGTATATTATAAATTTCTTCTAAATAAAGAATCGGGCATTTGACTCTGGAAGGTGGTGCGGAATTGAAAGAGTAAACGAATAATTATTTGTTTTTAACTTTAGCTTAATTACTGTAACATCACAGGCAAATAGTTAAGGGTAGATTAAGTTCTGGTTTGGCTCTGGTGCCAATGTAGCAGGTAGAGAATTTTAGAAAAAATATAGTCCATTCATATTAGCCAAAACATAGGCCTAACCAGGGACGTATATATATGTGAGATACACTTGTATGTCACATATAATTATATAAGTCCCTGGCCGAACCAGGACAAAATTACAACAAAATAAATTTTTATATTTTGTTAATGGAAGGTCTACACCACAACTAGTTCATGTTTATTACAAACAAGTAAACTAAATCGATAGAAATTATTGCACAGTCAAAGTCACTTAAAACCATCCGAATGTTGAAATTCCCCGACAAAAGAAAATAAGAATTATCATAAATACCATTGCTAGATATGAATAAATGTATTAATATATTACATATTCATTGTATTCCTATACAAGACATGATGCTTTCATACAGTTTTTTTTTACAATCTTAAAAGTTGGCTATGGGGCCAATTTTGAACTGTTTCAATGTCAATATTAAATGATTTCTCAATTCATGCAACCTGTATTTTAATAATGTAAAACATAGATTGTTAAAACCTTTTAACATGCTTTCATGGTATAAAGTCTTCAGGTAATCTGATTAAACTTGGCAGAGAAATAAGGAGTTTTGCTGTTCAGAATAATGAACCATCCAGATTAAACTGAATAAGGTATAGTGTTTTCAAGGTTTGGTTTTAAGCGTATTGGCTCATTTTATTCGAGCACTGTTCACACTTTAATGGAAATGAAAATGATTTGAGAATTTGTCTTTCTTATCAATAAAACACATGTGAAGGAAATATGTAAAGCATTCAATATGGATTTTGAAAAAGTGCAAAATCAGCACATTTTGACGACTTTTTTGTGTGTAAATAAATTACCAATCAAAAACGATTAAATTAGATGCCATTATTAAAAAATAAATACAATCTTATTTTGCTACAGAGATTATTAAATGATATTTTCTGCACTTCAAATGTGAAAAAGATATTATGGTCAAGTAAAAAGGATTTTTAGGGATATTGATGGATCTTTTTTTTTAAAAGACTTATCAGTAAAATGATTTTGGCTAACTGTAATATACAATTACCTGGTTATAAATAAAAGCTATTCATTTCACAATCAGAATTGTGTAATAATTAGTTATTGCACTTCAAATTTGGCCCAGTGTGCAATTACGCTGACCCTAATTTGTGCAAAAACAAGAAAGAAAAAATCCCAATGGTAAGTTTTGGTACGTTTTTTTTTTACATTCTGTTGCAATTTTGTCCTGTTTAATCCCTATTTTGACTGGACTAATACGTAAAGTGTATGATGTTCATATTTTTATTAACATGTTTTGATAAAACTTGAACCACAATGTCCCGTTTGTATGTAAAAATCATAGACAGAGACGTATGGCTTAAATAGCACGGACTCAGATATCAAATATAATTCTGCGGTAAGAATTTATTAATCAACACAAAAGTGGAAAACACATTTTTTTCTAGTATTCACTACTCTATGCATTTTTGTAATATAAAAAAGTGTCTATTTCATGATTACTTGAATTCATGATGGGTTGGAGTTCACCTGTAAGCGAATTTCATCAGATCGGTTCGCTTTAATTTGGTTGTCTCCGTAGATCTAGCGTAATGGCTATATAGCGACAAGCTGGCCTTATTATAAATTAGTCCTTTTTTTTTCTTACTTAATATTTCTCTTCCTTTCACATATGATAATCGCCATAATGAAGCAAGAGCCACCGCTACTCGCTATGCTAATAATGGTTTGACAGATAACCGGAAGTCAGTCTTACAACCTCCGCCTCGTTTTGACTTTGATACAGCGACTATTTTTAGCTACCGAGACGATTGTGAAACTGGTCTATTAATTGATTATAATTTTCATGATCAACCTGACTTGGCTGCATGGAGTTATCTCCCAAGTTACATTTTTTTCTTTATTGGCAATCATTTTTAATTGATTAATAATCTATCATTGATCTGTAAATACCAACTGATGTTCGAACATGAAATTTCAACTATTATTCCCAAACGAAATATTCTATATCTGCACAGTAGTCATTATCAAACTACAGATTATTTTATCTCTTTGTCGGTTCTTCAAGAGTTTATCATTTATCATTTTTTTGGCATCAACAAGGTCCTCTTGATAATTCTACCTAGCTAATAAAGATAGCCGGAATGGATATACCAATTAATAGTGATAAGTGTTATAATTATTTTTTATTGATACATATTGATTTTATTGATATATATATACGTGCGAGTCCCGAGTCCAGTACTCATAAAATTATGAAAGGACTCATAGAAATCCTGAATATACTTCAATTTAACATTGTGGGACCCATAGTTTTTGGCAATGTTTACTAAAAGGACCCTTGAAAAGAAATTGTAAATTGATTGCTGTATATATATACAATTTTAGTCTTTATGTTTAATATAACTTTGTATTATTTAACAAATGATATTCCAGGAGTGAATAAAACTTTTATGAGAGTTGTATATGTGTGCACGATTATCAATTCCTATAGATCATTCAATGCAGATTGTATAAGACATCAAAAAAGCTGAAAGGGCAATATAAAGAATTAATAATGATTTTTAGTTGTATACCGAATGTTGTCATTCAGATTCATAACAGCCAGCACAAAAACGTCAATCTTACTCACCATTTGCAGGAAACAAGTAATTAAAAGAACCTCACTTTAGAATTAATTCTTGGGGTGTTATTGGTAAAAATGCCTCAAGAGTCCGCGTCGTCCCCAATGAACTGTCTGCTACAAAATCGCTTACGACGCTAGAAATAAAAGTATCTGTTGTATAAAAACATTTTGGCTTTATTTTTTTAACGCTTTGAAATAATTCAACAAAAAACAATATATCCCCAAATATTCATTCGCTATACCATTAACTTCTAAATATTACTAGCATTTTTTTTAGATATTTTTTATTTTTAGCGGGATGAGGGACATTCTTACAGAATTGTCTCCCTTGACTTGCAACTTTCACTTTATAATTGGACGTTTGGACAAGTACCAGGTTATCGAAAGGGAAACTGACCAGACGGCCAAATAACACAGGCTGACGTAATGCTCAAGTTTTTGGTAAGCTATGTGTATGCTAAGTAGAATTGGGTTCTAGCAGATCGCTTTAGACCGTTGGTTTGAGAACTACTGTACTGTACATATGTAACTTAGCTTATATTTTATAATACAGTTGAGTGTAAGCTAACCTTTAGGACTCACACAACTAAATAATTTACTATATGTTATTACTAAGCTTTAGAGCTAATAACTTTAATATTTGAAGTTCAACACCAGTGACAACTGCCTGGATTCACAGATACATACATCGCAAAGACTTCAAATGACATTTTATCAGAAGTTTCGTGGCATTTTAGCTCGCTACGGGCGTCTGCTTCGGATAACTGGAAATTTACATCAAACCATGTAAATGTAATGCCATAAACAGCTTATTGTATGAGTAAACAAAGATAACAAACACATTAAATCAATAAACAAGATGTTGAACAAGGTATATATTGTGACTGGAATAAAGAAATATACCTACAATTAACTGAAAATATGGAATTTTAAGTTGGATTTAGCCACCAAAACCTACAAGGGACACATATATAATTTCATATGTGCATTTTTTATACAAGCCTATTCCGTACTAGTTCTAGTTATTGCTTTCTTCTGGCTATAAAAAACACATACATTTGTAATTTGTATGGATAAAGAAGCCTAAGAATGACTGGCCAGAGTTGGAACTAGGAAGGGGGGGGGGGGGGGGGGGGGGGGGGGGTTTGCTGGTTGTGCAGGACAACACACTAGACTAGATCTCTATTGGATGCTTATACCTGCTACATGTATCAACGAAGTACTTCTAACAAACACGCATATCAATTATTACAGGTTATTGAACCAAACTTTATTTAAAACCCGAGTATAAGGGTCATTCCAACAATATAGGCGTCAACATAGGGCCATGTTTAGCCAGTTTTTTTTTTCAAATTAGATATATCTGCATACTGAGAAAATGTGCTAACACTTCATGAAAACTAGTGGTTGTCTTTGAAAAAATAAATAACCGGAAGCACAGAAAAGGTTATAGAGGTCAAGTTCATTGAGCACATGGCTAGTTCTCTTAAAGGACTCACACAACTAAATAATTTACTATATGTTATTACTAAGCTTTAGAGCAAATAACTTTAATATTTGAAGTTCAACACTTGCCTGAGGCCCTCAGGCCCAAGGCAATTACCTGACCTGTCTCAACCTTGTCTAGGAACACCTTCTGACATAAGCCTGTCAGTGACATAATTGAGGTGTGAATTTCACATCTGACTATCACTGGTCAAATTTGAAACCAATTTCATTAATAAAGGGCTAAGCTGGATATGACCTGGATCATAAATGTGATAATACATATGTTAACTTTTACTCAGGTTTATTAAGTTTATCTGAAATTAAAAATCTTTGAGAATATATCTAGATATTTACACATTTCTCTTTAAATAGTGGATATTTTGAGAACTTTAATCCATTTTTTTGTTTCTTTCAAAACATTTAATTATACAATAATAAATTGATAGTACATAAAATAACATTGAAATTAATAATAATTAAGAATATATACTCTCGGCTCAGTTGCTTCATTATAGTTTGATAATAAAATACTAACATTCATTATACTTAATTTTCAGTATAAAATTATTTTAAAATGATGCATTTCCAATATTTAGGCCTAAATATTGAAGGCAATTACAGTTTGTATTAAATATGACTTGAAGGTTTATGCATATATGTATAATAATGATTTAAAAAAAAGCAAGGTCAGTTTAATGGAATCATTTAATTAATTCTATATTGTAAGACTAATTATACAACAAATAAATAATATGCAGTTATATCACGGACTTAGATAGCCTAACCTAAGTCCGTGGTTATATTAACCTAACTTAGAACAAAGTTAAGTCTATGCCAGTCACATTTATTGTACTTTTAAATCAACCTAATGATTAATATAAAATCTAACTAAAAGGGACAAATATAGATCTTCAGGTAGAATCCTTTACCCTCCAGGCATAATAATGTACACGTACCTGACCTGCCTTGGCCACATCCTCACTTACAGAGGTCAAGATAGGGGACACCCCTAGGCTGTCTGTAGTTAGCCAGGTGTGAATTTGTCACCTCCCTCTCCCCCACAGCCATCACTGGCCAAGTCTGATTAAAGGCCTGAGGGCCCTAGCCTGTTATTTGATTAATGATGATAACATTGATTACAGTCAATTGGATTACATGTAGATGTATGTTGGTATTTTGATATGAAGAAGGAAATGGCTTTAAATGTTCTGGTGAAAGTAATTGTTTCTTATATTAGTACTTGATGTTTATATAACCTTTCATTTGTATGCATTGTACCTGAGTGTATAGTGAAACAGAATACCAATACTCGTTTATTTTCTGTATATATTTTGAGTAGGATTAACTTAATAATTTCAACATAAAACATGTGTTATACCATTTTTTATTTGAACACATACCTTTCAATTTATTTGTAGAATGCAAATATTTAAATAGAAAAGAATCATAGTTACTTCTTTAAAAAGAATGATAAGTTAGTATATTTAAATTATTATTTTATTTAAAATTTTGACATGCAGTGAATTAATTAATTTAAGTTATTATGATAAATATCTTCTGGCATAAACTCAGAATTGTTCATTCTTGTACTTATATGAGGAAGTACTGACAAACTAATGACTTCAATAGTATAACATAAAAGTACAGGTAAATCATATTACATCTGTACAGGTAAGGACACATGTAGGTATGGACCCTCCCATTACCTGTAGGGGTTTTTGTGGTCACACCTGGCTGGACGTAGTGCACTACTAGTTTACCTGTAGTTTAAATGTAGTGCACTACTAGTTTAAATGTAGTGCACTACTAGTTTAAACGTAGTGCACTAGGGTGTAAAGGTTAGCTTACACTCAACTGTACATGTGTCAGCTGATGTGTCTCTAGCAACGGATTTCAAAGGTATCTCCACTGACTCAAGCATCCAAAAAATGGCTATACAGCACGTATGACCATCCATGAAAGTCGATTTTTCAATATTGACGCTTTTACATACCTCAAAACTATGTAGAAAAAAGAACAGAGAGAACAGTTATTGAGGAAAGATCTATAGACTATACATGTATAATAAAATAAGCTAATTCAGCAAAACAGAAAGAAAACAATGAAACATATGTATATTTAGTACTATATAGAGTTTGTGAACCACCCTATAAGAAAAGTCATGAATCTTTCCAAACTCTAATAGTAACAAGAACATTCAAATAACTCTCAATCATTCTGTTTTCTTCATTTTTTTCCAGATTTACAAATTGAATTTACACTGAGATATTTCAAGGTCAATTTCAATTTTCAAGCAAATTATTAATCTAGGTATTGACATATAGGCATTTGTTTTGCCTGTGAAAAGTTTGTCCATCAATTAACTTCACTTATCTTAAACTGCTAGATGGATCAGAAACAGGATTATAGTGACAAGAATGCCAATATAGATCGAGGTACCGTAGAAATGTATTATAAGTTTATAACACATTAAAAAAGTTAACTGTAATTACAAGTCCTAGAATCTATATGTGTAGCTTGTACTTGTTGTCACACTTAACTAGTTAACAAAAAGATGTTTTCAAAGTGACAACAAATGTTTTCATACAAAGAGTTTTAAGTTAGTGAATAAAGTATAATATTTCTTCAAAAAGATTCATATAAATATTATATGCACTTGTTTTTACTTTCAATACTTTTAACCAGAGGTCATTATTTTTATCTAAATACCTAGAATCGATCAGGCTTACCAGCCTTGCACTCAGCCAATATAGCTGTAAGAGAAGATCTATTTATAACTAGCCAAGTTGTATATTGTGGCTGTAATTTACACCTTAGTATCACTTATCAGGTTCAACACCTGATTAGATTTAAACGGTCATCAGTCAGGGTGAAAGGGTCAAAGTATTTTTAATGTCTCACTTGACTACTTTGCTGGGGGTATATTTTTGTGAGCAAACACTCACTTTGTTTTCTAAATTTTAAATTTTAAAACATTGATTAATTCACAGGTATTATAAATATGAGGTAATAATATGTACTGTTTATTATTGAAAGGAGATAGCTTGTGTAGGCTTAAATGCCCAGGTCTGAATGTACTTCAGAGCTGCATAGTTAAATACCTGTACTTTGAAATGAACAAAACTTTTTTTTAAATTGGCTATAAAAAAGGTACGTTTTGTATGTTTAGATGAAACTTTATTAAGTTTGTTTTAAATGAGTGACCTTGACCTACACATTGTACCAGTACATTTATGATTGCAGGAGTCAAATTTTAATCTACCATCTCATAGCTTGTATAGAAATGAAAGATTATCAATTCATTGAAGTAGTGTACATGTTGTTAAAATCTGTTTATATTCAATGTCTTTTAGTAACCATGAACAATGGGGGGGGGCTTGTGCTGTGATATTCAAGCCCATGACTTATTTTTTGCATGAATTAAGTCACCATAACTCCTTTAAATGTGTTACTTTAATTCAATTGCAGTGCATTAGATATAAATTGATTATCCTTAATATAATTACAATGCCAATTACAAAAGTCAAGTTTGTTCAAACTAGACCACAAACAGGTCAGTCAAGGCCCTGGGCCTCCGGCCTTCATGTAATAATGAATCCTTTACCTTTTGATCCAAAGGTCAAACCCAGTGATCTTCATTTCTTTAAAGATCAGTTGACTTTTAAGCCAACCATCATCAGATGGGGGTTTATCAAATCACCCTGCGTCTGTGGTCCGTGGTCCGTCTGTCCTTAAACTATTCTTGTTATTGCTATTTCTGGAGAAAAACTGGATGGAACATTCTCAAATTTCATTTGTAGGTACACCTTAGTGCCTAGTTTTGCATATAGTTCATTTATGGACAAATCTGATAAACAATATGGCCAACAGACAGAAATCTTGGATTTGTGAGAAATAGTTTGTTATCACTGTTTCTTGAGAAGTACTGGATGGATCATTCTTAAATTCGATATGTAGGTTCCCCTTGATGCCTTGTTTTGCATACTTAATTTTTGGACAAATCTGATAAACAATATGGCCGACAGGCAGCAATCTTAGATTTGTGAGTAACAGTTTGTTACCGCTATTTCTTGAAAAGTACTGGATGGATCATTCTCTAATTTTATGTGTAGGTTCCCCTTGGTGCTTAATTTTGCATACTTCATTTTCGGACAAATCCAATACACAAGATGGCTGACAGGCAGCAATCATGAATTTGTGAGTAACAGTTTGTTATCGCTATTTCTTGAAAAGTACTGGATGGATCATTCTCTAATTTCATGTGTAGGTTCCCCTTGGTGCTTAATTTTGCATACTTCATTTTCGGACAAATCCAATACACAATATGGCTGACAGGCAGCCAACTTGAATTTGTGAGTAATAGTTTTTTATCACTATTTCTTGAGGAATACTGAATGGATCATATGTGTGTTCAACTTGAAGCCTAGTTTTGCTGTATTAATTTTGGGACTAATTAGAAAAACAAAATGGCTGACAGATGGCCATCTTGGATTTTGATGATGACAATTTGTCATCATTATATCTTGTTAAGTATTGGAAGAATATTTCCCAAATTTAAAGGCAGGTTCCCTTTGGTGTGTAGTTTTGTTGTAATGATTTTGGGACTGATCGGAAAAACAAAATGGCTGACAGACAGCCATTTTGGTTTTTGACAACAAAAATTAGTTATTGTTATATATCTTATGAAGTATGGGATGGATCTTTTCCGAATCCATATGCAGATTCCCCTTGTTAATAAATACAAGATGGATCTCTCTTAAAGTTTTGGATTTTGAAACTTATCAGAAAAACAAAACTCAATTTTCACAAGAAAGTTCATAGCAGTGAGAACTAGGATAAAATACATAAATGAAAAGGAAAAAAATAGAATTAAGATTAAATACATAAATGAAAGTTAAAATAAGAAAAGATCAATCTTTCTAAGAATGAATGAAAAATCATCAATGGTGGGTGCCAAAATCCCTCGGGGATCTCTTGTTGTTTAATTCCGACCTAGTTACTTTGCTTTATAATATCATAAAAAATTGTTCTTGTTAAAAAGATACTGAATTTTACATTGACCTTTGAACCTAATGACCCTGATTTTTAGCCAACCATCGTCAGAATGTGGGCAATTCAAATCACCTTGCGTCCATGGTTTATCGTAAGTCCGTTTTTAACTTTTAAAGCTGATCTGAAAAACAATATGGCGGACAGACAGTACCATCTTGGATTTGCATTAATAGATTGTGATCGCTATTTCTTGAGAAGTACTGGATGGTTCAAATTTCATATGAAGGTTCCCCTTGGTTTTTTAGTTGTGTATTGTCAACTTTTTAGGCTGATCCCAAGAACCATATGACCGACAGGCGGCCATCTTGGATTTTACATTAATAGTACAGATTGCTATTCCTTGAGAAGTACTGAATTGATCCTTCTCAAATTTCACATGCAGGTTCCCCTTGGCACCTAGTTGTGCATTAACCTTTTTTTAAGCCAATCTGAGAAACAATATGGCTGACAGGCAGCCATCTTGGATTTTGCATTAAAATTTTGTAATCGCTATTTCTTTCACAGTGCTGAACGAATCCTTCTCAAATTTCATATACATGTTCCCTCAGATCCTTGTTATGCATCCACCAGTTTTTGAGCTCATCTGAAAAACAATATGGCCAACAGGCAACCATCTTTGATTGTGTATTAATAGTTTGTGATGGCTATTTCTTTAGAAGTGCTGGATGGATCCAGCTTCTCGAATTTCATATGCAGCTTCCTCTTGATCTCTAGTTGTGGATTGACCAGTTTTTGTGCTGATCAGAAAATCAAAATGGCTGATAGGCCGCCATCTTGAATTTTGCATTAAGAGTTTGTAATCACTTCATCTTGAGAAGTACGTATACTTGATGGATCCTTCTGAAATTTCATATACTGGTTTCCCTTTGTCCCTAGTTTTGCATTTTTGAACTGATCTGATAAACAATATGGCCAACAGGCAGCCATCTTGGATTTTGCATTTTTTGCTGACCTGCCCCAAAGGGCTGGTGAGCTTATGCCATTGCGTGGCGTCCGTCTTCTGTCGTCCATCTGTTAACCTTTCCTTTAAATCACTACTAGTCCTGAACCACACAGCAGAATTTGACCAAATTTGGCCAGAAACATCCTCGGTTCAAGGGGATTCAATTTTGTATAAATGGTTGGTCTGACTTCCCCTGGGGCCTGAGGGGCAGGGCCAAATAGGAAAAATAAAATAAATTCTTTAAAATCCTTCTTCTTCTTTAGGAATGACAGGATATTGTCCAAATTTTGACTGAAGTAACCTTGAGTAAAGGGGTTTGAGTTTTGTATAAACGGTTGGTCTGACCCTCCTGGGGCCTGAGTGACGGGACCAATAGAGAAAAATGGAGGAAAATCCTTTTATATCCCTACTTGTTATAAAGTACTGAATGGATTTGAACCAAATTTGGTCAGCAACATCTTTTGGGGGAGGGGAACAGATTTTGTTTAAATGGTGACTCTGACCCCCCTGGGGCAGGAGAGGTTAGGCCCAATATGGGAAATAGAGGAAAAGCCTTTTAAATGGCCCTACTAGTCATAAACTACAGCATAGATTTGAACCAAATTTGGTCTGAAATTTCCTTTGGAGGAGGGGAAAAGATTTTGTATAAATGATGGTTCTGACCCCACTGGAGCCGGAGGGGCCGGGCCAAATAGGGGAATCAGAGAAAAAAAGCAGTTTAAATCCCTACTAGTCATAAACTACAGCATAGATTTGAACCAAATTTGGTCAGAAATTTCCTTTGGAGGAGGGAAACAGATTTTGTATAAATGGTGACTCTGACCCCTCTGGGGCAGACGAGGAGAGGCCCAATAGGGAATTACAGGATTGTCCAGGCTTTGAGCTGATAGAAAAAACAATATGGCTGCCAGACGGCCGCCTTTGATTTGGACAGTGGCATTTTATGATCACTATTACCTTTGAAGTCCTGGATGGATCCTTATCAAATTTCATATTCTGGTTCTGTTTGGTTCCTAGTTTTGCATGGTCTATTTTTTGGATTGCTCTGGGGAAATAAATAATGCTGCCAGGCTTCCATATTGTATTTTGACTATGACAGTATATTATGGTTATTTTTAAGAAATAGTATTTTGTAACTGATCAGAAAAACAAAACTCCTGTCAAGAGACCTTCTTTCAACTATTATTAATTTTCAAAAGAAATTTTCGAAGTTCATAGATCTGAGTTTAAATGCATAATTGAAAGAAAAAAAGAAGGGAAAAGATCCAACTTTCTAAGAACAAATGAAAAAATCTTTGATGGTGGGTGCCAAGATTCCTCTAGGATCTCTGGTTTACCTTGCTTTTGACCCCAATATGTATTTCTTGTACATCTTCACCAAATTTCTTGTCAATAAATACCAAAGTAATCAGTAAGAAACTGAATTTGTTGATCAACAGAGTAATTACTATAGGTCAGTCTGATAATAAGGGGCCCTAATGAATGCACTCACCCACTTTCAAGGTCGAATGGTCTATCAAATAACTTCATTTATATGGAGGCACTGTGGTCTAGTGGTAGGACGCTCATGATGGAAAGGATGCAAGTGAGACTTTATCTTGTATCCTTGAGCAAGATACTTTACTCTTCTTGTCCCCTGCAGTCTATTCAGCTGTAAATGAGAACATGTACGTGGTTGGGCAGTGCTAGAAATTGTAGAATGCTAGCTGGGAGCGCAGAAATGGTAGCACCAGTTGTAGGCTCCCCAGGGAGTTGAAAATGATATTGGCTTGTTGCTTAGGCCCTTTAACCGTGGATAATAATTTGTAAACCACTTTTAGATGACATTTAGGTTGAGATAAAGTGGTATTTAATAAGAACCTCAAATTATTATTATTATCCATGCTTTTTGGAGTGATGATTTTTGTAGGTGTGTGGTCAAATATATATAACTTAAACCCCTAAGGGAAAAAGGTAAATCGAAAGAAAACAAAAATGTATTCTCAAGAACTAAAAGACCTTCTGTAAAAAAATGTTAAATTATACTTAAATGTGCTTGCCCAAATTGAGACATATTCAATGTTAAAGCTGACAAATATGTGTTGCTCCAAAACACTTTTTCATCTATATTTCAATATTAATATTGATTTAATAACACTTCTTTATAACACAAATTAAACTTTTATATTTTTTCTTTTCTACAGGTAACATTTGCTGTTGGGTTTTATGCTGGAGTGTTTGTTGACCAGAATTACAAGGTAAATGTATAAGGAGAGATTGATTTAGCAGTTCACATCTGAATGGTTGGTATCTAAGGATAAGCAAATAAAACTATGATTTCACATCTGTATCTGTATGATGATCTGATCCAAAATGAATACTATCATTAGGTCAGTGAAGTATATTGGACAATTCTCGGTGAGGCAATAGAAATTTGTTGCAGAATATAAGTCTCTTTCATGATTAGGGATGTAAGATAGGGATTTCAACCCAAAGGGGTTTCAAATTTGGTAAAACCTGAGCCTATTTCTCTCATATCAACTACCTAAAAGTTCTAAAACCAAGGAAATATGTTTGGACTGGCTACCATTTTGAAAATTTCAACGTTTTCCTTGAGCTTTTTTAGCGAAAACAAATCAGACAGTGAGGTTAAGCATACCCCATATTTGCAAACAATGTTTGCGCAGAAAAATTAATCTCGTCTTTCTAATGTTTACGGTTAAATTTTTGTGAAAGGTTTTAATTTCATCACATCATCATTTTCTCTTTTCGGCATCTGAGTTTACCATATTTGTGATATCACGTCATTGTTTAGCCATTGTGATGTCACGTCGCGTGATATGCTATACAATTTAGATTTTTCTTACATAGCTTTCTTCCATGGGCAAACTATCCAACATGGTGAGCTACGGCCAGAGAGAAATACTCTATATTAAGCATGAAAGTATGATGTGTAAAATCCAGGATGTATTATAATAGAGGTGATTGGTGTTATACTGTATGTCATTTTTTACAGCTCTCAGGCCATTGTATAAACATGCTGACTGTTGGATACATATATGTTATATACCACAAGTAGTATATGACCTTCCAGACTTTTGATTGGTTGAGAAGTTGAACTTTTACCGGAAATCACATGGTTCAATGCCTGGTGCGGATTGTTGACGTCGTCATCGATTGTTGACATTGTCACAGCTTGACCAAAATATATATGAGATGATGTGGTTATTGGATATGGGTGTCCTATCAACCAAGAGGTTGTTAAGTAGCAACAAATCAAACAAGTGTTTGAAAGCCAAGCGATACAAGTACCCTAACGACAGCAAACAACAATTAAGAAATATAAGTCCAAGTCCCATAAATCTACTTGAAAGTATATAGTATTTGACTCTTGCAGCACCTGATGGCCCTGTTGTGATCATGTTCAAATCAACAAGCGAATTATTGGAAATTTTCTAAGTCCAAGGGTTGGATCTTGTCAAAAACTATTCAACCAAATCAGAACTAGACCTAGATATACCATGATGTATCTATACCAAATTTCAGTTTAATATGTATACACGTTGCAGAGATAATGAACAGAAACTGTAAATTATAGGAAATATTTTAAGTCAGAGGGCCATAACTCTGTACCAAATTATTCAAAGGTAACTAAAACAAAACTTCACCTGAATATCTGTAAAAACTTATTCAACCGTAACCAAATCAGAACTTGATCTTGATATCCCAATGATGTATCTGTATACGAAAATTCAGAGATAATGAACGGAAACCCCAAAAAGTGACAGATGGCAGGTAAACTAATAGTCCCCTCCAGCTTGGCTGGTAGGGGAGTAATAATATTACATATGTACATTAATACTCAAGTCTTTTACCTTTGACTTTTTTTCAACAGTTGCCCAATGTAAGTGACCCCCAGAGTATCTATGAAGAAGTGAAAAAGTGGATGGAGAAATACCAGAAAGATGACAAGGGCAAGTAGAAGGATGAACTCTCTATCCAACCCTGAGTCAACATTCCTGGACAGATCAACACTGTGCTGTGCATTTGTTTTATCTGAATCATAAATAAACTTCATAACTACTTACATATTTATGTACATCTAAAATGTACTTTAAAGCATAATACATGAGAGATATGATCTAGACCAGTGCAGTAAAACTGTATAAGGAAAGGAGAGGGGCTGGAGTAAAGTCCAGGAAATTCCTGATTATGTCATTTTCTGTGAAAATAAATCATTGTTTGATAGCATGTGCGCGAGATTATAAGGTGTGTGTTTTTCTGTAACAACATTTCAAACAAGATGTGCATAAAACAGCGAGCCCACCATGGAGGTTCTTTTGATGGTCCAAGGTTTTAATAGAGAGCGTTGTTGTATGCTCAAGTTTGTTTGGAGATTATAATAGTGTACAAAATTACATCAGTTATAAAAAGACAAAAGAAAAGAGTTATCAAGTGATAAAGTTGCAATTAAGACCTCAATAAACAAGGAACTGCAGAACTATGTGGAACTTTCTCAGTATATTTATATTCAGTAGAATGTCTATGTGTAAAACAACTCATAGTCTAAAGCCAGAAAATTGGTAATGTATCTATCAGTGTAATAGTATGTTATATTAACACATGCAATAAAAACGACTCAAGAATATTTGTTATACAGTGTTTATATATATTAACTTATTCACCCCTGAAATTTCATAATGAGTTATTCCAACCTATGAATAGGAAGGGCTCAAATGTGTATTCAGTGGTGAAGGAGTTAATTATGTTTATAGATAACTTCTTTGTATTTTGTAACTTACGATTATTATTATTTTGCGTTAAAATATGTGTAAGTGTGTATCAATGTTGGACCAGATGAATGTGAAGTATTCCTTGGGTTTAGGTGGTTATGAGGTAATAATGTTTTGAATTATCTTGTTTATCTGAATGAGCTGTAGGAAGCTCCAGAATTAGATACTCTTGACACCTGCAGCTATGACAAAACGTAAATAAAATAATGTGTGATACAAACGTTTTGTGTTGATACCTAGTACTCTGTACTTCTGTAGTGTGAAGCATGTAGATATATATACAGTGGTAGACTTTAAGGAACCCTGTACAGCGACAGAAGTCTGTAACCACAGACATATGTACATTTAATATGCAGCAGAAATTTCTTTTCCAACATTCTGCATTGCAGATGGAAAATGCAGAAGTTCAATAAATAACACAGCTAGCTGTCCTGGTGATGATGATGATCCTTTTATTTTCCCTGTTTCTCTAGTTAGGATCTTGAGTAACGATTTCTAGTGAGGTTCTCTAGTAAGGATATATACTAAGGGTATTTAATGATCTCTGGTAAGGATATTTAATGATCTCTAGTGAAGATTTCTAGTGAAAATCTCTAGTGAAGATTTCTAGTAAAAATCTCAAGTAAGGATATTTAAAGGCCCGATATACTTAACATTCGGCAAAACTTGAAGCAAAAATCAAGCTTAATAACTTATTTTATTTATTCATTTTTGTTAAGATCAATTGATATCAGCAATATTCAAGATGAATTCTTACACAGTTACCAGTACAGCAGCAGTTGAAACTCGGTATTTGTAAATTAACAGGCATCCATGTTCTAACTTAGACTTGCTGTTGAAGTGGGCCACACCTGAATTATCTTCAATTCTTTGGATTTTTCTGTTTCTTGTTAGTTAACTCTCAGGTTTACTTCGTTTTAGACTTATTTATGCATGGTTATCAACTGGATTGTTTTCATAATTTTTCAGAATCCCGAGAAATTTCCTGAAGTTATGTATATTGGGCCTTTAATGGGGATCTCTTATAAGGATTTCAGATCTTAAGAAATGATCTCTAGTAAGGATCTCTAAAGAGGATTTGTAGTTAGGATCTCTACTAAGGATATTTTAATGAGCGTCTCTTAGTAAGGATCTCTAGTTAGCATTCATGTAATGATCTTTCATGAGGATATCTAGCAAGTATAATTAACGATTATCTCTTAGTGAGGATCTCTAGAAATGATCTCTAATAAGGATATCTTGTGAAAATTTCTAGTGAGTATCTCTAGTGAGAATTACTAGTTAGGATTTCTAATGAGGATCTCTAGTACCAAGGGTACTGTATTTCTCCGGCAATAAGACTATGTTTGGTAATAAGCCCAACCCCCCACTTCTGACCTCCCCCCCCCCCCCCCCCCCCCGTGCACTGGGGGATGTCTGGTAATAAGCCCACCCCCTACTTTTGGGCCTCTGCAAACCTGTCCAAGTCGGGAGAATGAGAATGAATGCTAAGGATCTCTTGCGAAGAATCAAATAAAACTTCTGACTTAAAGGTAATGTGATGTTGACCTTGGAGTAGGGATCCACAGTATAAATTAATATCCGGTACATGTATATAAAATGTGTATATGAGAAATATCTTCAATGATCATAGTTCAGTTGACATCCTTTAGATCACCGGTATGTACATCTATACACATGAAACAGACATATGAATGAACACAGACATGAAACCACTGTAAATGATAAAATGTTTTATTTACATTATAAACATTTTCTGGACTAGGCAGTTGACATATTTTAAAACATGCACCACATTACCAAAAATTACTGTATTTTGACCAATTTTACTATCAGCATTTACTCAATAGAATGAAAGCCCCCAATGCAAATTCACTGGAATAACTAATGCATATTTAATGGTTCATGTTCAAGTAGTTATACCACAAATGATGAATACATAAGACAATCTGACATGTAAATAAAGATAATCAATACTCAAGAAAATATGTTTTCAATTAACATACTCATACTCAAATTATTCTTTAAATACCAAACATTATATTTCCTTTGATGACAGCAGTGTTTGTAACGAACCATACAAGCATAGTCAGTTCAATTGTTACTTGTCTCTATGGTGATAACCTTGAACACAGAAGTTACGCAATCCTGTAACCATGTGATTAACTTAAAATATGTTGTCCAACCCAATCCATTTAACTTGCGATGACCTCAAGGATTCAGTATGATTTACAAGTTGTCATGGTGTCAGGAGTTTCCATGACCTCGGTAATCGGTTGTTCCTTCCGCAAGATTTTGTCACAACCTCATAGTTTCTAATCATGTGACCATATATGTCATGACCTTGGTAAGTTGTTTAATCCTCTACTCTAGTCTTGACACTAGAATTCACCATTCCTAATATCAGGGCAGAGTATTGGTATATATACCATGACAGAATATTGGTTTTTAATATTATGACATTTATTGGTCCTAATACCATGACGGGACATTGGTAAACTGTCTTAATCCTGTTAACTTATCACAGTAGTTGCTAATCATGTGACCAAGTCGAAACTTTGAAATTTTTTCAAATCCTGCAGCCTTGTCATGACCTGGATAAGTTGTCCAAGGATTTGTCCTATTCTCTGATTTTGCCATGGCCTTAAGAGAATCAAGAAAATAGTCTGACTGTACAGTCGGCACCTGCACTGAACACCCAGGGCTGTGTGGGGTGGAACACACAGTCCATTACCCCAAGGTCCCTAGCCACACTATGTCCCTTCAGCACCTTCACTGGCACAATCAACGGATTTTTCAACATGTCGCTGCAAAAAAAAAAAAAAAAAAAATTGAAATGTTATATAAGATGGAAATCAGACATTGTTCAAAGAGGAATTGAAATAAAAATAGTTCTTTACTTTTCAGTAACTTAAAACAATATTTTTTACTTACTTATAAACCATTCCATGACAAACGATAACTGTCCCATCATCTGAGGCTGATGCAAACAGAGGGTACCGCTTATGATAACACACTTGGCGCAGAGCCTTTTTATGGTGTCTGTAAGTAAACAGGAAGAGAGATTTAGTATCTTATACAGATAGAAGATAAATCCAAATCAAAAAAGAAAACATTGACGATCTGTTAAACCAACTAAAGACACCAGACAGCAAAACAAAATGTATTCTTATAGATATAATTTTGGCTTTCTGGATTTTAACTTGCGCTTCTGGTTTGGTGTTCAGAAAGACCACACTTTATATTATTGACAAAATTATTAGATAATGAGGATAATATCATACTGGTTTCAAGTGAAAGTCGCAAATGTTGTATCTCTTCAAAATATCAATACACACGAGTTCATATAATCTTAAAATACAGAAACACTTTGACAATTTACATTTTTGTATAAAACAAGACTATGAGATATAACAAGGTTCAACAGAAGTTATAAAATATTTAAAATCTTTTTAACATTCATCAAGGGAAACGACTTAGGTTGTGCTAAAATGTTCTACATCTTGAAGTGTTATCAAACCATGAAACAGATATTTATTTGAAAACTTAGAACTTAAGTTGTTTCCCCATGATAAAACACACATTTATCATGAGAAACGACTTAGGTTGTGCTAAAATATTCTACATCTTGAAGTGTTATCAAACCATGGAACAGATATTTATTTGAAAACAAAGTTACGTTTTCAATAGTTACCTGTTCCATAAGATAACACCTTTTAACTGAAGAGCACTCAAGAGAAATTTTCATCGTTGACTGATTTTGTCTTTATTCTATTGTACATCCAAAATGACACAAACAAGAGTGTCAGGAAGACCCAAACATTTCCTGATTGGAAAGCATTGATGTGTCATAGTTAACAAATGTTACCAATGTAACATTAGAGCAATTTCAAATTACCTGAGTGTTTGGTACGGTTTTGTAGACAGATCTAGGTCAAACCATGACAGTCTGCAGTCGTAACTTCCAATAATCACGTTGTCACCTGCAACAGGAAAAACGCTTGCATGATAAAACATATACTAAACTTATTTATTGGAATTAGAAAAATATTTATCTTTTTTTTTTTTGATTTGTGAAATCATAGCACATGCTAATTGGGGATGCAGTCTATGTCTGGCTGTAAATATAGGTAAGAAAATAGTGTCTATAACATGCAAAGACAAGTTCATATTACAGGCTTCAGGAAGACAAGGGGCCTGTTTAGCTCTCCTGTTAATCATCTTGCGTAAGTAAACGAAAACAGGGTCAGGTTAAAACTTATTCAAAATGTTTACAAACAATTTTATTCGCAAACTTTTTTCGGCTCCTTCCACAAAAGCTGCAGACAGACATCAGTCTCTAGGCCTTTTGGTATTCCGGAAGAAGTCATTTCAGGGTTTTAACATAAAATAATTATTTTGAATTTGAAAATATGTCAAGGACATATTTAATCCAAAACTTTGTTTAGCTCCTTCAACGAATGCTACCATTGAATCATCCTGTCTCTAGGCCTTTCAGTATTTCAAAAGAAGGTGTTTGAATGTTTTGTTACACAGTGTTTAACACCTACGACATTGAAAGTATGTATGTCAAAGACATGTTTATAACTTTGTTCAGCTCCTGCCACAGAAGTTACCAGACAAAAATCTTGTAAAGAGTTGTACATTGTAAAACTAAAACCATTAATAGAACAAGTGATTCAGTGAGGTGAACTCTCTGGTATGTAACTAGAATTTTGCTTTTGACAATGGCTATCACATAAATCATTAAGCTAGAGTTCCTTTCTTTGTTATAGTGGCTGAATATACCAGTAAAATTACAACTCTAGGTCTATTACATCAAGGTGGGAACACAAGTCTATTACATCAAGGTGGGAACACAAGTCTATTACATCAAGGTGGGAACACAACTCTATTACATCAAGGTGGGAACACAAGTCTATTACATCAAAGTGGGAACACAACTCTATTACATCAAGGTGGGAACACAAGTCTATTACATCATTGTGGGAACACAAGTCTATTACATCAAAGTGGGAACACAAGTCTATTACATCAAAGTGGGAACACAACTCTATTACATCAAGGTGGGAATAGAGGATGAATTGTCATACCTCCTGAATGTACTGCCATACTGGATACCCATTTACAGTTGGTCATTAACTTCTTTGTGAGTTCCTGCTTCAACAGGTTATACACACGTACATATCGCTGCGTCTGTACACAAAACAAAATAACACAGTCATAATCATAGAGTTCAACTTAAGGAGGTATGCTACCTTTAATACACTTTATACCTATGATAATCTGTCAATTCAAATACATACAATATTTCACAAAATAATCTTAATTTATAGACTTCAATTAACTAACTTTAGGGGTGTGCTACCTTTAATATGCATTACACATGTGATAAACTTTCAATTCCAATACATACAATATTTCACAAAATAACACAATTATTAATTTATAGACTTCAATTAATTAACTTAAGGGGGTATGCTACCTTTAATACACATTATACCTATGATAATATGTCAATTCCAATACAAACAATAACACAATCTTAATTTATAGACTTCAGTTAATTAACTTAAGGGGGTATGCTACCTTTAATACACATTATACCTATGGTAATCTGTCAATTCCAATACAAACAATAACACAATCTTAATTTATAGACTTCAATATATTAACTTAAGGGGGTATGCTACCTTTACTACAAATTATACATGTGATAAACTTTCAATTCCAACACATAAAATATTTCACAAAATACCAGGTACTTGCTGACTGATGCAGCATTATTGTTTTACTATATAATCGATGTTGTATGTCATGGACATCAGTCTGAGTCACTTGTTATTCAACTGGTAAAATTTACTTATAACCACAAAACCAAACAATGTAAAACAATTCAACTGTACTCACAGCGACAAACAGGAACGGTCTGATTGGATGAAACAAAACACATTGCACCAGGCCCTTGGATTTGGAGAATGGATTCTAAATAAGATGGAACATGTTGTCATGAAATATGCAGAGCATAATAGAAATTATAATCTTTCTCTGTTTAATAACACATTCATGCATCACAATTTTGTTACAGTGTATTTGTGAAAATTTTAACATAATAGATAGAAATGTGAATTGCCTATTCAAAGAATATTTCTTAAAACAATGAAAAATCACACAAGATATGTTACAAAAGAAAGTGGAATATCAGTGGAGAAAATTCACGTTTTAACAATCCATCTTAGAAGAGATTACCAAATAAGTATAAGGACGTAATAAATTCATCAACGTTATCTGAGTTATTGATTATTTTTACCTGTGAACGTTGCCGTGACAACTGATGTATCATAACAGCATTGCTGTCGGCTTTGGGCATCACAGATGCAAAGTAGTCTCCCTTTACATGCCACGTCACTTGATTCACTTCCTGTATTAATACAAATGAGGTCAAGTATTCTTAATGAAAACTTACCAAATAATGGTATTAAGTATAAACCATAATAAGGCACCTTAATTTATCAACCAGAAACATCTACAAACACAAAGAGACTTGCTATCACATATATTTCAACAGGAAAAAAAATATTTAAATGTTTTTCTTCCTATTTCTATACGATACAAAGCTACAGACTACAAACAAAAAGTAATACTCACACTTAAATACATGAATTACTATTATGTTGGCATAGTGTAAATATCACAGATACATTGTATAATTGTTTACTGTGGTATACTGAGCCTCTTGTATGGTTACCTTGGGATGTGAAAGTTTTAACCTATATCCAGCCTCGTAATCTCGTCCCCCAATCTCCTCCCAGTCTACAGGAGCCTTTTTACCTGAAAGTTAAATTATGAAAATCATATACAGTTGAACTTATTATCTCAAACTTGTGTAACTCAAAGACCAGTTTAATTCAAAGAATTTTTTCGGTCCAAGCCAGACTTCAGACTAAGAATTCAAACTTACTTAATAACTTGAATACTCGGATATTCCCAAGTTTGTTCCTGGTCCTGCTGACTTCAGCATACTGAGGTTTGACAGTATAACTAAAACTTTTCAAGAAGCTCACTTGCTTTCAGGCAGTTGAGCAAATTTAAGTAGCATGCTATTGATGTGACTGAATCTATAATGATTTTAAGAAATGTTCATTATGCCTAGTTAAGATCATTTGCTTTAAAGCCACCGTCTTTGTACAGTCAGAGTGACTTACTTGACCCAGCATCATCTTCTTGTTTAATTGACTCCAGCATACTATCTGTTTTAGAGACAATCAATTTGTCAACCAGACCAGGGTTGATCAGGTACACAGAACGACTCCTGAAATTTGAAACAAATTATTACCAAACACAGCCAATAGTTTACCTCAAATCAATGACACCAACATCATGCCTACCTTCTAATAGGATACTGAAGAAAATAACCCCAATTCAAACCTCAATTCAAATACAGTTGATATCAAGAACATTTCTTAGCATTCAGTAAAATATTGTTCTAGTACAGCTTACCAATGATTCCACTATTTACAATCATAACACTAACAGGAACGGAAAAGGTGATAAATGGAACATGTTAATTTTTTTCCATAACTAGAACTAAAGGGCCCCGTATCATGTGGTTATATCACAATTTTTACCAAGAAGCCATATGCCCATATTGCTGACATTTGGACTTCAAAAATAATCGCAAGTCGCAAAACATATATACATTACACATGTACTAGCAAGTCTTGGGCTAACAAAAATGTAAATACCGAAATTATACTATAAAGTGAAAATGTACATATCTTAAACCTGATCTTTGACCCTGTGACCTTGACCTCTTTGAAAGGACACAGGAAAATATCCAATGAAGGATTATTGAATTTACCCATGCCCCATTGTAGTTATGCCCCTATAGATTTAACAAAACAGAAAATTAATCCTTAAATAAATACATTATCAAACAGGAACTAATGTGACAGTCTAAAATCATTCCCAATGTCACATTTACTTCCTCAGGTAAATACTTACACTGCTGCAGCCAACAAATTGATGGCAGGGTTTGGGTTCCAGGCCAAACTTTTGACCACATCATCTGTAGACAGTTTGTTAAGACACCGACCACTAGACACCTCCCAAAACCTTATTGTCTTATCATCAGATCCTGAAAAATAAATAAAATTGTTCTGTCACTAGACACCAACCAAAACCTTATTATTTTATCATCAGATCCTGAAAATCAATTCAAGTTCAAATTACTCATTGCTTAAGAATGTTGCGGTATTATGTAGCATTGGTCAGTTGGACACATAAGGTTATATGTCTGTAGTAGAATGCTGCATGGACAGAAACCCGAAACCAATGACATTATCTCATGTTGATCTGAACAAATGCCTTCACTGTGGATATAAGTGGGAAAATCAGACTGTGTTGGGATTAACATAGGAGCTTTGTATGACTAGAAATGTCTGTAAGACATAAATGCCCCCGCACCCAGCTGGTTACATTACCATGGGACACAATGCAGCGGGACGGGATGGACGGATATGGGTAACACTATATGCTCCCCCATTTCATGGCAGGGGCATAAAAATGTTTTTTCAAAAAACACATTTAAACTTATTTTTGAAATTTCAATTTATGAAACAGAAAGCAAAATAATTCACAGCATTCATTTATACACTACACGTTAATTATGAATTAGTCATTGATATATGACTGTATATTATCTGTACCTGAAGCGAGCCACTTTCCACTGGGATCTACAGCTATGCACCTCACTATGTCTGTGTGACCCTTGAACACCTGTTAATAAACAAAACATACTGAAAATAAAGTGAACGTATTGTATGTGTTATGACGTTATCATAGCCAATGTTTCGCAATCACAGCCAATGTTCATAAAGGTGCAATTGAAACTCTTAAAATACTAAATAGTTTGTGTCAACACTTTGAGAAATACATCCTCATAAATGTTAGCGAAGGAGATTTTAGAAATACTGAAGTCATGGAGCAGAAAACTCTATCTTAATAGCTCACCTGGTATTATTTTTTCACTTTTGAGTACCATGCAAGTTTATCGAAGGAATACAAGAAATACAAGCTACAAGTTTTCCCCAATTAAGCCTCATATGCATTCTTCTTCCTCAAAGGAGGCCCAAATTCTTTATTTCTTTATCATGCTACAGACTATATTTCGTTTAAAACTGTTCCTTTGTACTGGAGAAAAAAAATACTCTACATTTCTATTTGGGCCTTGTTTCTCTGTTCCTAGCCTAGGTGAGCAATACCTTAAGGGCATGCAAACCTGAGGCCCATTAGTCCAAAGATGCTTTAAACTTTGCTCAAAATTCTCCCATTTGTTGAGGAGAAGAAGATTTTTGAGGATTTAACCGTTTTCTCACTATTTGCTCTACCCCTCCCTGCCCCAAGATGGGTCATACCTTCTATTCATTAATATTCAGAATCTTTTAGCAAATGATACTCCTGACCAAATTTAGTAAAAATCCTTTGAGCTGTTAAGGACTAGTAGTATTTTAAAGGAAAAAGTTGACAAGACGACAGACGATGGATGCTGCACCATGCCATAACCGTCCATTGGACCAGGTGAGCTAATAAAACATTAAATATATGTCCAATTTAAAAAAGTTTATCTTAAAAACAAATTATGCAATATATTACTTACTAAAGCCTGTGTTGTTGGGAACGGTTGCAAGTCTTTGGGTTTGGGCAACTTCGGAATCAGGTCCTCTGGGTTGATATTCATCTGAAAGAATTTTCATAATTTATTTACCACTCGATGCCAGCTACTATACTGCAAACATTAAAAAACATCACGTCTGACAATGCCATACATTGAGAATATATACACCCTAGGGTTGAGACAAGCTACACATGCTGTTTGCACGTTCTCAACAATTATATGACGTTATATGACAATCAACAATACCATAATGTCATGGCAACAACAGATTGACGCAACATCAACAACTCAATCACATCACATCAACATTGTCTTGCAATGATGTAACGTCAACATTATATATATGTGTGGTTTTACAGAGTAAGAGAAAAAGAATCCTTCACCTCCTTGGTAGTGAGACAGGAGATCTCAACCCTTCAAGATTTTTCAGCTGCCAAACACTCAGCAAGTCTTGTGCATGGCAACTTAAGAATCTTACTTCTCGGGTTGAGATTCCCCAATCTCACCCCCAAGCGGGAGAAGATTCTTTTGATTTCACAGGGATCTTGATGCCCAACATGGTTTGATCTTCGAATGTTCTCTAATAATTGGATATTTTCCTTCTTTACTCTTTTTTTTTTAATTTGCTCTTAATTATGTTAAATTTGAGAATTTCTCAAGAAATAGAAATAAACTTTTATTGCAAAATCCAAGATGGTTTCCGTCTCAAAATCAACAGAACAAAACTAAGGACCAAGGAGAATCTGCACATAAAACTTGAGACAGATTCATCCAGTACTTCTCAAGATATAGCGGAAACAAATTTCCAAAGGCAAAATACAAGATGGTCGACTGTCAGCCTTTTGTTTTTTTTAACAATCCCAAATTCAAAAGGGCACAACTAGGAACCAAGGGTAACATGCATATGAAATTTGAGAAGATCCTTCAAGTATTTCTTAAGATATAGCAGAAACCAATTTTCAAAGGCAAAATACAAGACAGCCGACTGTCAGCCATTTGTTTTTTCAATCAATCACAAAATCATAAGGGCACAACTAAGGACCAAAGGGATCAATTCTGTGCTTCTCATGATATAGTGGTAACAAAAACTGTCTGATGATGGTGGGCTAAAAATATTCAGAAGGTGTACTTGATCACAGCTCCTCCTTGACAATGTTGATTTAATGTTTTGACAGATCTCATTTAAGACGGTCACATATTTGTCTATTGATTTAGACCAGATACTTTGTTTTCTTGCAACATAATCAAAAGAACAATATGTTTTTTATTGTAGTTTTGATATTATATAATTTAAAACATACCATATATCCACAAAGCTTGAAAACAGTATAAACTTTACATATTCTCATAGTGTAACTACCAGTGTTAGATCTACTGTCTTTTTCAAAACAAAACTTAATGAATCTGATGCATAAAAAATCTGATTGGAATGAATTGGTGGGCACAAACCTTGATCTTATTTTGTCTGGGGCAAAGGTAGAGATCAAGACATCGTTCAAATCTCTCGTTGATAAATCTGGGATAGGATGGAACTTTTCTCAAACTGTCAAACTTCTGAGGTAAGAATTTCAGTCGGCGCTCATCAGGGTCCTGATTCCGCCATTTCTCTTCCTAAAAACAATGTCTCAATTTAAATTCATTTGTAAAGCATTAATATCCTACAGATATTATTTAATACAAAAAAATAGATTCTTCCATACTTTATTTTGAGTAGTGCTATTTACCATTAAATGAACAAAATCTTGAAGTGCTTATTTTTTGGTTCCAGTCTGCTAAATATGTACTATATAACATGAAAAGTTCATTGTGTATAAAAATGATTTATGGTTTTCATAGTTTCTATTGAACCACAAAATAAATACAAACAAATTGAGATGATACAAGTGTCGACTATTTGTTAATAAATAGGATATCCACCAAAGTTTGTACTACAAAATGATCTAAAAGGCTTCAAATCAGGAACGAAAGAGCCTATGAACATTGTATGATATACAGCAGCTTATACCATATAAGCTTATACCATGTATCTTGAAAATTAAAACAGCTATTTGTTCCTAAATCAGAGGTACTTCAAGAAAATCAACAAGCCCAGTTTGTGTCTTACCTCTTCCTTTGTAAACAGATATTCAGGTGGTGGATTATAGGATTCAGAGTGGTCCGGTAAAGCCATCTTTGGGGCTGGAATTCGAGATCTGTATTTTCTTGTGATGCCATTCTACAAATATATACAATACTTAATTTACACCAAAATCTAAGTATCATCAAATAACTATTTCACCCCGAAAACGGTACATTTTATTGCATCTTGCTTCAATGAGAAACCAACACTTTGACATCATTTTTTTTGCAACAATTATAAAAGATTAAGACATCAAAACATAATTTCTACTTATAACAAGAAAATACATGTCACTGTCACAGTTTCTCGAGTTTCTGTCAGTAAATAATAATATATAACTATATATGGAGCCACCCATTACAGCTGTAATGGGCCGCGGCTCCATATATATAAAACTCAAGCAACTGTGCACTGTTATATCTTCACTCAATTGTAATGTGCACAACAAACCTCATCATCCTCTTTCCAGAGCATATAGAACTTTTCTTCTTCTTCCTCCTCCTCTTCTCCATCCATCTTTGGTTTAGGTGTTGGCTTCATCCATCCCATCTTAAGTGCATGTACCATTTGTCCAACCTGTGTCAAACACATATATATTAATCTTTTGTGTCTGTTTTTCAGCAAAACTATTTTTTCTCCAAGTGTTTCTACTCTTTTGTATCTAAAATGTGCTTTGTTAAAAAACAATTTCTTGGTTTTATTTTATTATTTTTTTTTTTTCATTTTATTCTTATTACAGGGTGTAACATATTAAGATTGACATTTAATTTACAATATGGCCTTGATTTACACAAAAATACATTGACAAACAAGATACGTATGCATAAATAAATTACAATATAGGTATGTAACTGCCATATCACAGATTTTGCACAACATTTATCCTTTATGGTAAGCTATTAGTTAAAGAGGCATCACATTAAAACTATATTTTTTTATGCTTATTTAGAATTATTGTATATATGAATTAAATGTATACTCTTGTGGAAAATTAATGGGCGATTTACGCTGAAATATGTTCTCAAAAATTTTAATTAATAATTAAACAAGAGGCCCAGGGGCCTCAACGGTCATCTGACTATAAAGATCTATATCATTTGTGTTTGTTTTTGCCAAGTTGTTCAAAGATATCTACATACATGTTTATAACCCCTGTGACCTTGAAAGTATAAGTGAAGGTCTATATGAGGAATCTTTGCACCAATCTGTCCCAGGTACCCATTGGCCAAATATCAGCACCTAGGGCCTTTTGGTAAGCGAGAAGACGTTTGTTAAAAGATTTTTACATGTTTTACCCTTGCGACCTTGAAAGTAGGTCAAGGTCATTCATACAAGGAAACTTTGTAGCACTCCATTAGAGGTACCTACTGGCTAAATATCAACACCCAGGGCCTTTAAGTTGTTGAGGAGAAGATTGTTAAAGGTATTTTTACATGTTTGACCCCTATGACCTTGAAAGTAGGTTGAGGTCCATTGTATGAGGAAAGTTTGTAGCACTCTATCCCAGGTACCTACTAGCCAAATACCATATTACTCTGGGGGATTTGGTTAGCGAGAAGAAGATTGTTAAAAGATTTTACATATTTGACCTCTGTGACCTTGAAAGTGGGTCAAGATCATTCATATAAGGAAACTTGATAGCACACTATGCCAGGTACCTACCAGCCAAATATCAGCACCCAGGGCCTTTTGGTTATTGAGAAAAAGATTGTTAAAGATTTTTACATATTTGACCCCTGTGACCTTGAAAGTGGGTCAAGATCATTCATATGAGGAAACTTGATAGCACACTATGCCAAGTACCTACCAGCCAAATATCAGCACCCAGGGCCTTTTGGTTATTGAGAAGAAGATTGTTAAAGATTTTTACATATTTGACCCCTGTGACCTTGAAAGTAGGTCAAGGTCATTCATATGCGGAAACTTTGTAGCACTCCATGCCAGGTACCTACTGGCCAAATATCAGGACCCTGGGGCTTATGGAACTTGAGAAGAAGATTCTTAAAACTTTTTACCCATTATAGCCCCAGTGAACCTTTGACCCCGTCCAGCGCTTAAAGTTGAACTTTGACCTAAACACAATATATCAGGAAAAGATTTGCATTGCCAGTCTACATATAATATATGCAAGTATCATCGGTCTAGATCATTCGGTTCATTAGATAATGTTGTGTAGATATTTTAACATATTTGACCCATGTGACCTTGAAAGTAGGTCAAGGTCATTTATATGAGAAAACTTTAGAGTACTCCATCCCTGGTACCTACTGGCCAAATATCAGAACCCTGGGCCTTATGGAACTTGAGAAGAAGATTCTTAAAGCTTTTTACCTATTATAACCCATGTTAACCTTTGACCCCGTCCAGCACTCAAAGTTGACCTTTGACCTAAACACAATATATTAGAAAAAGATTCGCATTGCTGGTCTACATATCATACAAAAATATCATTGCTCTAGATCATTTAGTTCTTTAGATAATGTTGTGTAGATTTTTTAACATATTTGACCCCTGTGACCTTGAAAGTAGGTCAAGGTCATTTATATGAGGAAACTTTAGAACACTCTATCCCAGGTTCCTACTGGCCAAATATCAGAACCCTGGGCCTTATGGAACTTGAGAAGAAGATTCTTAAAGCTTTTTACCTATTATAACCCATGTTAACCTTTGACCCCGTCCAGCACTCAAAGTTGACCTTTGACCTAAACACAATATATTAGAAAAAGATTCGCATTGCTGGTCTACATATCATACAAAAATATCATTGCTCTAGATCATTTAGTTCTTTAGATAATGTTGTGTAGATTTTTTAACATATTTGACCCCTGTGACCTTGAAAGTAGGTCAAGGTCATTTATATGAGGAAACTTTAGAACACTCTATCCCAGGTACCTACTGGCCAAATATGATCACCCATAGCCTATTGGTTAGTGAGGAAAAGATTGTCAAACGCTTTTTTACATATTTGACCCCTGTGACCTTGAAAGTTAGTCAAGGTCATCGATATGAGGAAACTTTGTAGCACTCTATCCCAGGTGCCTACTGGCCAAATATCATTACCCTAGACCTTTTGGTTACTGAGAAGAAGATTGTTAAAGGTTTTTACATATTTGACCCCTGTGACCTTGAAAACAGGTCAAGGTCATTGAAATGAGGAAACTTTGTAGCACTCAATCCCAGGTGCCTACTGGCCAAATATCAGCACCTAGAGCCTTTTGGTTACTAAGAAGAAGATTGTTAAAGGAAAAGTTTACGGACGGCGGACGGCGGACGGCGGACGGCGGACGGCGCACGACGACGGACGAAGCATGATGGCAATAGGTCATCTTGACCCTTCGGGTCAGATGACCTAAAAAGGGAATCACTATTCGTTGATCAACGATTTGGACATGCAAATTTTTTTGCATCACATATAATAACGCATGCGCATAACAAGCTAAATCGGTAAACAAAAAATGGCGATCCGCGTGACCTACATGTAACTACCAAGCGAAAAGTGGCCGAATGGTCAAATTTTAACGTAAGGATTATATTACGGAAGCATAATGAGGGATGGGAAGTATTCAAGGGAGAGACTAACAGCCCAATTGTTTGCATTGTTACAGTTTTCTCCTGGATAGCCGGTGACACAGTTTTGATTTGGTTTTGGGGCTTCCCAAGGGATAACTCTTTAATTCCTCTGTTACATGAAATGCGTGTGTAAAACTTGAAAGCGTATTGTAATATTCCCTTTATAATATTCCAGTAAAACGGCATTATTGAATTATATTGCTGAAGAGAAAGACCTTTTCACATACAAGAAAAACATTATGGGGGGGGGGGGTTTACATTATAAATCGCCGGTATCCCAGGCGATTGAGTTTAATGTATACAGATTCAATTTGGACAAAATGAATAAATTTATGTCATCATGTGCGGATAAAAAATTCTTGTCATACCTAATCTATAAAATACGGATTGTACAAATATTATCGGGTTTGGACCCCGGTATTAAATTTGATATGAATCAAAATATATGCATTATATAAGTGAAGTCATTAATTCATAAAAAAAAAAATCATATACATGTATGTCCCATGTCTGCAGTTGTGTTGAAAATGTTAACGAACCTTTAAATTTACTTTAAAAAAAAAGAAAAATGAATCATAACATATATAAATGGATTAAGTATTGGACAATTATCTTCTCGACAAGTTCCAAAATTGATATATATATTATACATGTATTCTACATGTTTAGTGCGTGGTGCGTCATATGAGTGCACGGACTTCTGTGATACATATATAATTGTAAGTGTGAAAGTATGTTGACGCTGAAAGTTGGATAGATTTTAGATGAATATATAGAAAGTCTGAAAAAAAATCTTCAAGGCATCGAGTTGTATAAAAAAAATCGGAATCATTTCATTTTATTTTTGTACTTTTCAATGCATGCACACCTTTTGTGAAATGATTCTAAATGAGGATTCGTGAAGATAACTTTTTACAGAAATTAAGGTTTGCCCTATGGTTGTCATCGTCGGAAACCCACATAACACTTAAACGTACAATGTAAGATAGTGCAGTGTCGTATTGGTTTCTGACAATGCATGGCTAACGGTCTCAGTCAGGTACTGATGTCGATAAATGATGCAGAGATGCCGACATAAATTTCTTCATATGAATATCGTGTGTAATTAACGTCTGATTATTAATGTGAATATGATTCAATAAATTGATACACGGACTTTGTGTCTGGTTCATCATCGGACCTATACATTACGCGTCCCCTCCCGTTGGGCCCCTTCGTCGACATGCGACAAAATAGTCACGTGATTGACGCGTGATCATCGCTATTTTTATCGGGCTTTCCCGAGAAATGCAATTTTGCAAGTGGCTAATAAACACATTTTGAGAGGACTTTGAATATTGAAATAACAGGAAAATGCATCTGGTAGTGCAGACAGCATGTTCATTCAATAAATTCATTGTAGACTTCCCCGGGATGCCCCTTTAAGTTGCTTTTTGAGTATCTAAATAGAGGGACAAAATAATATTATAACAATGTACAAAACTTATTTAATAGTGCATACTTTCGAGATGTTTTTTCATTTCTTAAATCACCTACCTTGAGTCGTTCCCACTTGGACGGGATGAAACTACGTTTGTGTTCAGGCCGGTTGGTCATTGGATGGATCATCACCTCTGATGTTTCAAAATCTACCCATGGCTGGAAATACAGTTCTTCTATATAGCAAAGCAGTAATTGACACAGGGATAAAGAATGGCATACACACTCAACTCTATAGGACCAAGCAATAGCAAACAGATTCAATAAGGTCTGGTAGTTCTTCAGTGCACCGTTACCACATAACTCTGTTTTTCTACCCATTCAGGGGTTTTCTCTTTCCAGTATGAATATAAATCATGTCCAAATACTTTGTTGAAATAAGTATATACCGGGTAACTCATAATGGTTTTCTACCCTTTTGTGGTACCTCTGCTATAAGCATTCTCTATATTACAACATATCTTATAATAGTTTTCTACCCCCTAGTGGTACCTCTGCTATAAGTATTCTCTATATCACAACATATCTTATAATAGTTTTCTACCCCCTAGTGGTACTTCTGTTATAAGTATTCTCTATATTACAACATATCTTATAATAGTTTTTAACCCCCTAGTGGTACCTCTGCTATAAGTATTCTCTATATCACAACATATCTTATAATAGTTTTTAACCCCCTAGTGGTACCTCTGCTATAAGTATTCTCTATATTACAACATATCTTATAATAGTTTTTAACCCCCTAGTGGTACCTCTGCTATAAGTATTCTCTATATTACAACATATCTTATAATAGTTTTTAACCCCCTAGTGGTACCTCTGCTATAAGTATTCTCTATATTACAACATATCTTATAATAGTTTTTAACCCCCTTGTGGTACCTCTGTTATAATAGTTTTCTACCCCCTAGTGGTACCTCTGCTATAAGTATTCTCTATATTACAACATATCTTATAATAGTTTTTAACCCCCTTGTGGTACCTCTGTTATAAGTATTCTCTATATCACAACATATCTTATAATAGTTTTCTACCCCTTAGTGGTACCTCTGCTATAAGCATTCTCTATATTACAACATATCTTATAATAGTTTTCTACCCCCTAGTGGTACCTCTGTTATAAGTATTCTCTATATTACAACCTATACCTCATTATGGCTTTATTCTTCCTATACTAGCTTATGGTACCTCTGTTATAAACATTCCATATCTGATAACATACCTCATAATGGGTTTTTACCCCTTAGTAGAGTATTTTCTAAATAATAACATATCTTATAATGTTTTCTACCCTAAGTTGCATCTCAGTTATAAATATTCGGTAAATCATGTTTATAAAGAATCACTGGGGACCAAGGAAATTATTTCGTTATAAACATAGTCTGCTACCTCAAATTGTTTTTCTACCCCTAGTGGTATCTCTGTTATAAATATTCAGTATATCTGATAACCTAGCTACCTCAAATTGGTTTTCTACCCCTAGTGGTACCTCTGTTATAAATATTCAGTATATCTGATAACCTACCTCATAACAGTTTTCTACCACTATTGGTATCTCTGTTATAAATATTCAGTACATCTGATAACCTACCTCACAACAGTTTTCTTCTACCACTATTTGTATCTCTGTTATAAATATTCAGTATATCTGATAACCTACCTCATAACAGTTTTCTACAACTATTGGTATCTCTGTTATAAATATTCAGTATATCTGATAACCTACCTCATAACAGTTTTCTACCACTAGTGGTATCTCTGTTATAAATATTCAGTACATCTGATAACCTACCTCATAACAGTTTTCTACAACTATTGGTATCTGTGTTATAAATATTCAGCATATCTAATAACCTACCTCATAACTGTTTTCTACCACTATTGGTACTCCGTCATAAATATCCAATGTAAACCTACCTCGTATTGGTTTTCTACCCCCTTGGGGTGCTTCCCCTTCTGGAGCCTCTTTATTGTCAGCAGGTCTTCCTTGCTCAGGACCACATTCTGGCCGGTCATTTTGTTTGTAACTGTTCTCCTTTATGACAGAAATGTAGAGTTTTGTATAGTTATGTAAAAGAAACAAGAATTAAATAGTTTGTAGAGGAAGTTTATACGACATTTACAGCAAACCCTCAGACAGGGATCCCTGTAAAACAAAGTAAGTGATTTAGTATTACATACTGTCTGGTTTTCCTTCGTTATAGCTACTACTTGGTCTCAGGCATTATCGGTAAGCCACGGTCCTGTCGCTCACGGTTACTGAATATGGGTCTCAGGTACACCGACGCATAGCATATCATATCATATTGAAAACTTGGAAGACTGAAGTAGAGAAAGGTTCCATGTAAACAGCAGTTGAACATGGGTCAGTTGGCCCTAAGATTAATCCATCACTTGGTTTTGGAGGGAAAAGTCACTTAAGTCAAAATAGCCATATTGCCTTCTTTTGGCCCTGCCCTTCAGGCCCCCTGGGGGGTCTGTCCAACCATTTATACAATATTGAAACATCACCAACTACATACATAATGATTCCAGTCAAATTCATTGGAATTCCAATCAGTGGTTAAGTGTCGTTTTGACATACAGATGCAGTGATTAAAATATGAAGGGGCCCAGTAGCCAATGGCCCCTAAAATTTGTCTGGATCCCTAGATTTTTGGAAGTTTCTCTTCTGAAATGAGCTGGGCCCCTAACTCAAAACAGTGAATTATATATATATAAACCCTGTGAACGATGGACAACACAGAGGCCACAGTATGGCTTTAGCTCTCTTTGGTGCTTTGGTTCAGGTGTGCTAAAAAACAATAATCATATGAATTGAACAAATAGTGGTTTATTTCCGACATACCAGTAATTAGGATTGTCCATCTTGTTGAGGAACTCATCCAATTCATCTGCCTTTTTGGGTTTAATAATTTTCCTGCCCTCTACATCATAACCAAGATGGTCATAGTCTTTGTACCACTCCAATGGCACATTGCCTACTGTGTTTCTGATATCCTGGAGAGAGAATCAAAGCAAACTGATATGTACTGTGCATTTTACTGAATAATAGTGAATTGTATCTTTCAGTTTTATGCAAAACAAAAAAAAAACTTTTTGTGACAGCAACAAAAGCTTGGTATAAGAATGCTGTTGTTTTGCAATCTGCAAAAGTTGGTTCAATTTGACACTTACTGGTTACTGGTATACAGCAATATGATTCTGACACAAACATTAAAAGAAAATCTGTTGATTCCTGTACTTGTGAAATATCCAGAATCCTTTAAATAACCATAAGTGTTTAAAATGTTTAATTTATTTACATCTTGAAATTATTAGATTAGTGAAGTACTGTTCAAAGTTCCAGCAAAAATATGTATGTAATACCCAGGATTCTGTTACTGTAAATACCTGACATGCCACAATTGCAGTCAAGATTATATTGTCAACGTTGTGATTTTGAGTTTCATGTGAAATTATTAAAAGAAACTGTGATTAACAGACAATTACAGTAAATACAAAAAGAATTAAATATATCTATTTTGGAATGTCAGTGATTGTTAACAATTCTTTTACAATTCTATCAATGTACAGTGCATACCTCCTCATCAGAAGAGTCACTTGCATATTCATCTTGCTGTGGAGTTGGAGATTCTGTTTTCATTGTCACATCTGTCGTACCAGACTTTCTTGATTTTTTAGATTTTGTGCGAGATTTTACTTCAATCGCTTTCTCAAGAGAAGCCTCCTCCTCTCCGTCACTGTCACTTGATCCTTCCTGTAATGGGTTACTACTGATATCTTTTTCATCAGAAGAATTGAAGCTATCATCACTGTTATCATCCTAAAACAAAATATTAGAGTTTACAATATGATAAATAAACCAAAAATCAATTTAGATAGCTTAAGTGCTATCATCCTGATGAAAAGTATTAATACAAAACCTAGTTTAATTATCCTTTTTGAGGCCTTTCAACTCAAGACAAACATCTACATCACATTATTGGTAATTCATTCTTCCCTGAAAATATCATAATGATTATCTTTTCCAAATTTTTAATTGGAAAAGTAAATAGGGGTCTTCAGGGGTGAATGTGTTTAATACATGGTTCATACAGATTTTTCATACCAAAATTCAAGCACTTTCCAGCACATTTTCTCATTTTTCAAGGTGTATTTTTTTGTCCAAACTTAAAAGGAAAAGGGATATAATCGACAACTTTAACTTCTGAAAAAATGTGATGTTTATTTAAACATTTTTTATAATAAATCTGAACAAAATTGCATGTTTACAGCTAGGAAGTATGAATTCCAGAACTTTTCAAGGACTTGTGAGCAAATTCCAGCACTTTTCCAACATTGACCCCAATTCAAGCACTTTACCAGCACTGAGCCTAAATTCAATCACTTTCATCTTCTGTATGAACCATGTACATGTGGCTATAAATTATTGTACCTCATTGTCATCATCAGATTCTGTATCTGGTTCTTCTTCCAAACCGGAGTACACACTCTCCTCGGAGTCTGTGTCAGCATCACTATCAGATACATCTTTGAACAGGTTTACCTGTAATAAACACCAAGATATTGATTTACCTGTAATAAACACCAAGATATTGAACACCTGTAATAAACATCAAGATATTGATTTACCTGTAATAAACACCAAGATATTGATTTACCTGTAATAAACACCAAGATATTGATCTGATATAGATTTTGGTATAAATCAACTTAAAAAAAAGATTTTGTGGGCTAATTAATCTGCCCTCTCAATGTGAACTAAAGCTTAAGAGCAACAATTTGTGGCCAAACATTAGAATGTAGAAACTCTTATCCTATTAGACCCTTTGACTTTTTTTATGGCAGAGGAGTATAAAAATGTTGAATTTAAAGTGTTTAAATCATGTATTGAAATAAAAAAAAACTTTGTTGCTAAAACATGGACATTTTGTCAGGGATCAGAACTGCAATTACAAAGCTATATTTATCTAATTATGTTAACTGAAAATACCATGAACTCCATATGCTACCATTCAGGAGCGGAACGCTGCCTTTAAAAAATTAGAATTGTGTCCCTATTTCAAATATTTCTCCAGTACAATATGTAGTGTTAAGCTGACAAGGCTTTTTGTTTACTTAGAGCCAGTTTTACCTGTCCAAGGTTAGATACATTGTGTATGTGTACATGTCCAAGTCAAACCTGAGGGTGCACAAGAGGGTTACGAATACCCACAAGTGTGTGCTACAGGTAACAGGTTGAGGTGACACTCATCTCTACACATGATGTCTTAATTGTTAGTTCAACCACCATATTAGAAATTATACCCATGCACTTGACTGGATTATTGTGTGAAAAAGGAAGACAATGCTTATTTTCCAAAGGTAGGTTTCGACATTGACAAAAATATATCGCATAGACAACGTTTGAAATCGTACTCCACGATATGGAACAGTGAGAGTTCCTAAATAAAAAGAAGGAACAATGGTGTTCAATAAGTATGCAGATATGTTATATTGACAAAAAATATTTCATGCAGTTTGGAAAATTTTAAATGTTTTTTTTAGTACGACTTTGTTTTCAATGGAACTCATGCACAAGCAGCATTGTTCTCTACTCTTCCATCACACTTAAGCTGGATGTCATTTCTTTGTTGTTTGTATTTCTTATATAAAAAACAAACGTATATTGAAGCCTTTTAATTAACAGACAACATTATCATAATCAGATGAAGTATACACAGTAGGGCTGGGCGGTTTTACCGGTATACCATGGTATAAAGTTTTGATGGTACATACCGTGGTATAGTGTTGGAAATCGGACGGAAAAATCACAATCGATTAATCGGACACCCAAACCGATTGATTATCGATAGTACAATCGGTTTTCAAGACATGTGTTGGAAACATCGGAAAAATATCATGTTGTACGTATATGCTGCATTTTGGTTTTATTTTTATTTATTAAAATAATGTTGGATTACTCGTATTTGTTGTTTTTATTATTAATCCATAATTATGTACTTGTCATGAAGTTAAGTGCTTGTGCTAATGTGCTTTACAGATTCTTCATTACTCCTGCTAGCAAACAACTGAAAATATGAGTGAAATAATGATTTTTTTTTTTAAATTTAACTAGAGTTGTGTATGCCACTCACTTGTCTCCACAGGATGTCAGGTTTTACAATGCATTGCAAGACGGTTCTCTACTTTCAAATAACAAGGAAAACACCATTTTTCTTTTAAAACAAAATTCAATTGAACTTCAAACTCAACAAAAACAATAACTACACTAAATAAAAAGAAAGAACTAGATTTAAGTGATTTAAGTACATGAAATCTCATTTAAGTGAAACTGACTAGTTTATGACTCGTTTGAAATTAGTTTATATGACGTAGAAACTTGAGGAATGGATTGGATTGATATGTCGAAGAAGTTTAGACTGTCTGTTTGCCGATTTTCAATCTTTCCAAAAAAAAAAAATTCCGCTAAAACTAAAAGAATCTCGACAAAAAACATAAACATCAACTGTGTATTTTACCTTTGTTGGCGTATTTATTCTTGCATACAACTGTCGTCATATCTAAGTCGGACTTGGATTCGAGCCATATCACCCCTCTTTTTTTTCAAACATGAAATATTTCCACACGTTGGATTTGACAGATCCCGGATAGGGGTACAACTGTCTACATGTTCAGCCATGCTTGATGCTTTCCCGTGTTCCCGTATAAGAATTGCCACATAGGACATTTTTGGACAATCGATACCGTCAAGACTTCGTTCGAGTTATCTCCCTTTCCCCGTGTTCCGTTATAAGAATTGCAAGACTTCGATCGATTGTCGCGGACGTGACATCTTGGCGATCGATATCGATTTTTAGCGACAATCGTCCCAACACTACTGTGGTACATTAAGTCCTGTACCGGTTTTTTGGGGACTTTCATATGCATTAAATTTAACTTATCCATTTGAAAGAACTATTTGTTACATAGATCAATTGAAATTCCAATATGGTTTAATAATAATTTCCTATAAGTTTGCTGATCAACTAGGACAGACATAGCTTCACTCAAACAAAATTATAGGTTAACACAACGAGAAACTTATGACAGGCCTCTTGTGGATTGGTTTCAGAACAAAAACAGCCTGAGACCTTTAGCTAGCTCAAACATTCAATCAAGGTGGTATACCGTGGTACGTACCGCAGTATTTGCCTAAATACTGTGGTATACTGTGGTACTTTTGATTTTGTGGTACCCAGCTCTAATACACAGGTAATTGTCCTCTATTGTTCACGTTTCACACCTATCAGTAGTTCACACTCCCACAGGTAAATCTACCTGCAGGGCAGAGATCACCCATCAAGGTGTCAATCGTAGGCAATTCAAAACAATAAAATGCTAATCAAATTAGGATGAGTCTTATTTGAAAGGTGAAACAGGTTATCTCTCTATGAGAACTGGATGTTCTAGTGGTACACTTGTGTCATACAGGTAAGTCTGTACTTGTTACGCAACAGCCATACCATTGTTAATTGGGTTCTGTTTACCACAGGATAGAAAAGTAAAGTCTACCTGCAGTTATTCACAGGTAACTTATCACTTATTTCAAGCAAATATGTATTTTCATCCTCATATTTTGTACCTTCCCAATATTCCGATCAGGGTGAAAATTTGTACAAATCTAGGTAATTGCATAATATTAATGAATCCGAAAACAAATTGAAAATGAATGCCTGGCATGCAAAACATGCATTCACTGGATAACAAATAACTTTGGTAAATTGATGGTTGTCTTTTTATTCATTTTTTTTCCTCGTTATATTTCATTTTATGCTGACAATGTTTAGAAATATTAATAAACTAAAGAAAGATACAGAAATGTTAAATGGAAAATGATAAAAAAAAATCATAAATTTCAATATTTTCTAAGTCTAGAAAAGTTACAAAAATTTATCCCTGAAATTTTTATTGCAATACACGAATTAAACACTTTATTATCTCAATTTTTATATACTCCACTGGCTCTGCCATAAATTGTAGAATTAGGAGTTTTCAAATTCTAATGTTGGCCATAAAACAGATAGGCCTACATGTAGACTGACATTTCTATCGACTGTAGGTTTTGGTACGAACTAACCAAAAAATGGTACGTAACCACCAAATGCCTAGTATATGTACGGACCACTCATATTACAGAACACTAGTGTGGAAGATATGCAAACTGGCCAATTGGTTTCTAAAAATAGCCAAAATCACTTAATACAAGTCCTTTTTTTTACAGACGTTTATGCAGATATGAACAACACATTGTCAAAGTATAGACACCAATCGATTTCTTTTCTTCTATGAGTTGTGTTTTTTTTCATCATTCACATCTATCAATTATTTAAGAACTATGGTGGCAAGTCATGTTACTGTAACGTTAACGCGACCAGTCAAGTTAGATTATCACGGATCACGATGCTCTCAAGTTAGGTTTTGCCTAGATAAGTTAAAAGACATTCGGCCATCCGGAACATGTCGGGCTTTATATATTGAACGTTTCAGAGTAATTTATTGAAATTGATACGTTTGCAAACGTTAGAGAAGTGTACCGAGAGTTTCCGACAATGTAAACTTACAGGATCTTCCGCAGGTTCTTCTAGAGATTTTCGGGAGGCCATGCTGCTATTTTCTGGTTTTCTACATGTGGTAAATTAAGCACAAAGCAGTCGATAATGCAGCCTACACGTATTCGTCTTTCTGAACAAAATGTTCATTTCTCTGATTTGTTTTTAGCTTATTACATTCATAAACATCACTGATATTTACAAATTGGTTTTGCAAGATTACAATATGTAGATAATGATTTATTAATGCAAATATTATTTTGCATTTTATCGACTACTTTTATGGTCACAATTAAAGATTTCTTTCAAGAGACATAACTCTAATCAACAACGGTACAGATAACATCCGGCTGAAGGCTTCATTATATTTGATTGTAAGAGTAACAACCGGTGTGTTTATTGATTATCATGCACACTTTCCCATTTAATTTTTATCGAATTATTATATATAATTATATGTCCGTCCGCCACTCTCAGTTAAGGTTTATGTGTTATCATCGTCAGCTGGAACAATCCGAAAATTCGGCAGGCTAAGTGCAAAGTGAAGCTAACCAAACAAAATGTCGACATTCAGTGATCAATTTACAATTTATTTCCATGGGTCCTTTTTGTAAATATTGCAGAAAAATATGGGTCCCACAATGTTAAATTTAAGTATTTACAGAATTTCTATGAGTCCTTTCATTATTTTCGGGACTCGCACGTAGATTGATCACTGCCGACATAGGATTGGAAATCGCGAATCGTTAGGGTTTTTAACCATTTCATACAGATATATCTATTTTAGATAGCAATATCTCTTATATTGTATGAAACGCATATATTAGTACAGACATGATATATACATCTGTATTTGAATTAAAGATATCTATTTGAAAATAGATAATGATATATATAGCCTCTATTTCTAAGTTATCTCTTATTGAACATAGCGATATACATGTAATTATATTTCAAATGGAAATAAAGTTACATTTCACATGAAAGAAATTTTTATTTGTATTAAATATATAATCTTAATTTTGAGATATATGTTATACCGGCCTGCATGAATCCTTTTACCTATACTAATTACAATCATTTGAAAAAGAGATATCTCTAATAATTTAAATTCAAATACAGCTACATATCTGTAAATATTCTAATAGAAATACTGATATCTTAATTTCAATTAGAGATACATTCTCTCATTGACAAGAAGTAGAGATTTTTGTATTTAATCACCAAGTAGGAAAAGTGATTGCCCCCTTGGTCACATTATTTTGTGCATGATGAAAGAAAAGCCAAAAATAAAACAAAATATGGTAAAAAGTTTATCAAATTGGAATATGATTCATTCCCTTTTAATATTCCTTTTAACAGCCCTATAACTATAGCCCCAATAACTGGCCATGCCATCTGTTTGTTCATGATCAATGGCTGTACTTTGTATAACCACAACAGTTTTCTCTACTTAATGAGATACAGATGACAGCCTCCTGCTAATGTATCTGCATCCTTGGGAGATATCTATATTCAACTAAGACATACCTGTATTTTACAAGTACGATTCTCTTATTGAAATAGAGATATCTGTATTTGATTTTAAGATATCTCTAAATGAAATATAGAGATCAGTATTTGGACTTTTTCAATAAGAGATATCTCCATTTCAAATAAAAATACACGTTTATCTATAAAACAAAATTAGAAATCCTTCAATGAGTCATGTATCAAAAGTAGGTCACTCTGACCTTTTTTTACCTTTGACCTACATGAAAGGAAATATTTGTCTGGGCTCTCATATATTACAATTAGTCACTGGAATTCATACTTTGGGTATATGGATTCACCTTGATGACATGATGTACTCAGACCTTCATTTTGACCTTTGTCAAAGACAAAGTTTGTCTGAGCTCTATTTCCTCAAAATTCATGAGGTTATACTAGGTAGGTTAACCTATGTGAGGTAGTCACATTTGGTGGGTCCGACTGTAATTTGTCAAATTAATGAAAAAAAGTCTTACTTTTTATATACATGTATATTTATGTGTTGTTATTTGTATGATCTATTAAAGAATTTGAATAATATAAAACATTACTTAATCAGGGATTCTTTGAAGTGTTGCTAAAATTTTATGACTACGATCCGCCAGCAACTCCAATATTTAGCAGATACTCATTTTACTAGTGGTGTTAGGATGCTAGTTCTTGGCGTCAATATTCTCAGGGGTATAAAAATTATATAGCATTAATGCTGTGTGATGTCTGATTGATTTTTTTTTTTTTTTGCAAAATTTGCCATTGTTTGGACTTAATTTGCTCAGAAGTGATGTAAGTTATTATTTATTTGAAATGGTAAAACATTTTATCATTAACTATGATTTAAGTTTATACTCTGACACTGCTAGTACTCACTTAACACAACTCTTTGTAGCAGAAAGGTTCACAAGCATTGTAATCCATTAACATGAACATGGCATCATGATATTGTTATTTCAGTTTCATGTGCATGCATTCATCCAAACTGTATACCACATTGATGAGTGAATCGCTATAATGAACTAATGTATTTTTTTCCTTGATAAAGGTAAATCATTGAACTAGCAGATCAAGAATGGATCACGATCTCCAGGATTACTTGAAGACTGCCGTAGAGGTAGCAAGGAATGCAGGTGATGTATGTATTCTGTACCAGAAATATCATTAAATGTACATAGTACCAGGTTTCATGGGCATTTTCAACCAAACTATCCCACCCCACATATGAAATGTAGCTATATCTCTGCTTGGGAGTGGAATAGGGACTAAAACTATTTTAAAAGAAGAAATGTTGAGTATGTGGTAAAAGCATAGAGTGAAACTTTGGCCACTGTTTAAAAAAAGAAGTAATCAGCACTCAATGAAACACTCAACTGTTAGCCTAGAACAGGTATGTTCACCTTTTTATGGACATTCCATTATTTACATACACTTTAATGCAATGTTAGATCTGGATTGATTGTTACAGTGCACTGACCTTTAGTAACAGGTAAGGTAACATTTTATGTTAAAACATGAAATAAATAAATATTCAATATTTGATATATTGCTAATAGTAGCCATTCTAAGGTACTTTACAGTACATAGATATAAAATTTATACATAAGTAATCAATATAATTCAGATAAATTATCAGAAGCTGCCTTAGTATGGCACAAACTACTAGACTAGTGCTAAACCACCTATAGGACTTTCCAAAAAATGTGTTATTATTCCCCTTGGTAGGCCAAAATGGTGGATGCAAGACAGACTTCCGGGAAGTGTTTTAGTGATGATTTGGCGCCATATGACAATTGGATGACATCATTCCAATTATGATTTCATAGTTGCATGGCGCAAATTTGTTTCAAAAATACTTCCCAATGTAGCCATGATATTGCAAACAAGGGAGTTAACAACACTTTTGATATAGACCTATAGCTACCAGGTGCTCATTACAATGTAAAGATAGTTAGGGTAATATGTTATATTAAAACAAACCAGCAGGTACCGTTCATAACAACTAGGATAACATCAGATATCAAATTCACTTCAGAAAATTGATTACTTTGCAAATGATAAAAGGATTTAAAAACATATTTTTGAAATTAAAAAAAAATTACTTTGCAAACGATGAAAGGATTTAAGAATAAGAAATATTTTTCCATTTAATGGGTCAGGAATTGGAACCACTGCATTATATTTTCATTACCAATTCAATCTGATTTTAAGTAAATCCTTCATTGCCCCAACACTCTACATTACTAGACTGAAATGTAGAGTATCATAGAGGAATCAAAGCTCTGGTTTTAATGGGTTGATTGGTTCATTACATTTCCTGGAATGGTAGAAGATTAAGTTGTGTCAGGATTATAAGGACATGTAACCTTTGTGTTGGTATATAATTCACTGAACAAACTGCTTTTATCATAAACAGTATACACTGGTCAGTTGACTGTGAACCCTTTATTTCAGTAAATACATACATAATTGCTGCATTTCTTCAGGTTTCGTGGCAAGGGTTAAATAAAATAAGTTCATTGTAAGTCTGAATACTTTGGTTGTGAGAAACGTCTTTAGTTCTATAAATTTAAATAATCAGTTTAATTTCAGCTGGTAAAGAAAGCCTACTATGTAGACAAGACAGTGGTAACAAAAGAAAGTTATGCAGATCTAGTGACAGAGACTGACCAAGCTGTGGAGAGGCTGATAATAGATTCACTGGCTGAGAAGTACCCCACACACAAGTAAGTGTTTATTGGTGGCCATTGTTTATCTCACTTGTACCAAAGGGCCAGGCCATCCAACTCATGCCTGTTGTGTAGTGTCTCACATCTATCTGTTTGGCAGCATATTATGAATGATTTCTTTTTAATAACCTGTAGACTTTGAATAATGAACTACACTCTGACTCAGTAGCATGCGTGGATGAAAAGCTATCAAATAAATTACATTGATCTATGTTTAAGGTCACAGGAGTTGAATATGTTTATCACATCAAACAACGTCTGTATAAGAGACATTCTACAGAAATGTCTCCGTTTATGTCACAGGATGTCGTTTATGTCACAGGATGTCGTTTATGTCACAGGATGTTGAAGAAGTGTATTTAGATAAGTTTATACTCTACCTTGATTATTTTTGTTTTAAATTGCAGTTCAAAAATTGTTAAATAATGATCCGAAAAAATGAGTATCTGGAGGGTTTTATGATATTTTTGGAAACTTTTCATAAAAAAGGTTAACGAAAATGAGGCGGCAAAGACCATTTACTTTTTTTCAAATTATGGATTTTTTTATTTTTCTATTGATAAAATCTATTTTTTGGGAGGATTCACATGTACATGTCATATATAAGCTAAAAAATATAGACGGAATGGCACAGTAACAGTTGATATGTTTCAGGTTTATTGGAGAAGAATCAGTGGCAGAAGGAAAGAAATGTGACTGGACTAATGCTCCTACCTGGATCATCGACCCCATTGATGGAACAGCTAACTTTGTCCACAGGTATAGCACTTTTATAATATTGTTTTATAAACACTGCTGTTCACTTTAAACCATCGAATGATAAGATCATGATATTAACTTATACCTTTCTGACAAAATTGAAACTGTGGCAAGCAATTCCCTGTTTATAGTATTTGGGTGGAAAAAATGCAGACCAGATACACATATACCCTATATAGAGGAAACCAGTGATATATTTGATTTCTCTTGTTTTAGCATTCCTCACAACTGTGTGTGTATTGGCCTGGGAATTAACAGAGAGGTGAGATGTAACAGATTCCTGTAGATCAAGGTTTAATTGAGTCCTGGAATTGTCTTTGCTGTGCAGTTTACTTTATAATTCACGGGTAAAAAATTTCACTCGCTGCTTGGATTATTTGTCCTCTAATAGAATTAAGTCTTTTTCTAGTGTTATATATTTTACGGGCATTTATTTATGGAATTTCATTTGACCGCGAATATAGTGAATTTAAATCCACTGCGAATAAAAGCAACTACATGTATACAGTACTTTCTATTCCATGTCTTTCCTTTGTCAGGGTAAAGTCAATACCAGCCATTCATAATTTTTAACAAATCATCTCGGAAGCATTAAATAAATTTTAAACAAATCACAGAACACATCTAATTTAACTGGTACCCAGGAAATAGTGTAAATTATTGTGCAAAGAGTGCAGCAAAGGTGTTTGCTTTATAATGTGTAACTGGAGATGAAACAAATTAACTGATAAATAGGAAGTACACCATATTTCATGCTGACAGGGGTAAGTTATCATATCTATTCAGTTTCTCTGAAAGCAGCCTAATGGTTTAGGAAGAGTTGTATGGACAAAGATTTATCAACAAGGGACAATATTACTCATCAATAAATTGTCTGACAGTAAAAATAGTACCTAGAGGCAACAACATCAGCAAAGAAGTTAAGTAAGGGGACAATTGACAGGGTGATCCCATAGATATAAGAATTATCAGACTGAGTCCAGAAATAGCGAAATTATCAGCAATTTTTTTTTTTTTTTTCAATTGATCCCAAAATTGACTATGCACAACCTGGAACATGCATTGAAATTCAAGAATGATCCATCAAACACTTCTTTGGGGACTGCTAAAGTTCCTGAAATTACACATAGCAGAAATCATAAACAATGGGTTAATGTGACGATACAAACTTACTATGACAACATATGTGAGGAAGATATATGGACAGGTTATTCTGAAGTGACAAGTGTTAACAGTGAAATATTTGATACAGTATCTAAGGTACTCATACTTCACCTTTACAGATAGTGGTGGGTGTGGTTTACCTCCCTATAACAAACCAAATGTACACTGCTGTGAAAGGTCAAGGGGCATTTTGTAACGACCAGAAAATATCAGTCGCAAAAACTTCAGGTGAGTAAAACATTAACTGTTCGTCTGAAATGTGGGCAATAAATCAATAGGCAACATACCGGTATTTATAAATTTTAGAATTTCAGAATGCACGTACATTGTACTAGATACCCCAATCCCTGAGCCAAAGCCAGAGAAACTAAGTTAATAGCTACATGTCCTTCAACTAATCAGAATTGAATGAAATGACAACTGTGAAAAAAAATGCTTTACCAAAACAAAAAAGTTGTAATGTCTTACTCTATAGCTGGTAGAATTGGTAATATGCATATTTAGTTCTTAAAGCAGAGCAATTGCTCATTGTGAAATGCAAAGCAGAGCAAGTACACGTTATAACACTGTAAGTGATAGTTGTATTAATATGATGCATGCATTCTTGTTAACCCCTAAATCTCTCAATGGGGTAATTTAATTAAGATGAATTAAAAAAAGGAACTGTAGCATCTGTTGCCATTCTCCTGAATCACTGGCTATAGAGTGTGGTTCAGTACATGTAGAATTCAAGTACCTGTAGTTGTACACTTCTTGTTTTCCTGGCTCCGGTGTACAAAGCCTTTAAACAAATTTCTACCTCGTAAACAGATCTGAAGAATGCAGTGGTTTACACTGAGGCTGGCAACAACAGACACCCTGACTCCGTCCTCACCAAGATTGATAACATGAAAAACATTGTGTTCGCTTCTCATGGGTAAGTCAGTGTTCTCGTTAAAAGCCGGTTGCCGGTTGCCGGCAAAAGTACTCCTATAACATAAGAGGCCGCTGGTCGGCCTTTTTATTATCAGATATGATTTTGCCGACTGCGACCTCTTATTTCCGAAGCACTAATTCTTTGATGCAGATTCCGCCCTCGATTTAAGGGGAATGAAATCGGCTTGAAAAAACCTACTTCAGTGATTGACAGTTCATAAAAACAGTGTCTACTCACGTTTTATGTAATTAAGATCCCATATGTATGTCAAAGATACAATTACATAGAATATTACGGACCGTCAAACGCGAAATACAAGACTAAGCGGCTGAAGCACTTTTCCGGCTTATTTTTCAACATGGCTTCCTCGGTTGATAAAAAATAAAACAGGGTTTTTAAACGGAACGAAATGAGACTGAACTTGGTTGTAATCCGCTTGTAGAACATTGTATGTATTTCCATTTTTGTATAAACTGCAAAAAACACGTGATATTTAAATTTACTTCCGACAATGTTGTCTGCTTCACTTCGATATAAGAAAAACATTATTTGTATAAAATTGAGTGTTTGACACGAATTTCTCCTGATTTCATGATGGATTTATGGAAAGGAATGCTATTTGGACTTTGTTGATCATTTAAATGTAAGTGACACGCTATATTTTTTTCAAAATCCTGACTTTGAAAAATTGATCGTCAGCATCGGGAAAATCAGCTATGGGCAGTTAGAGGTTACACGGCGCCTGTCAAAAAATATCTCGCCGTGTTAAACCTCTAACATTGCCGGAGTACCGGCAAAAGTAGCCTGCTATTCATCAACTTTGAACCGGCTATTTTTTCATGTTTTTATACATGTCAACATTGTTTTATGTAAAAATTCAACCGGCTACTCTATTGAGCTTAACCAACTATTGCAAAACTTAGTGAGAACACTGTAAGTATGTATGTACAATGTACCTGTGAACAAGTGAAGTGTAGGTATAGTCATTGATATACCAGATGCTGATTCACACCATTATTTGGTTTCCATGCAACAGCTTATCAGATGAAAGTAACCCCTATGATAATAAATAAATTAATTAATCATCTATATAAAAAGTATTGAAATAATGAGATTATATAAATTAACAAGACAGTAGACATCAATGTAGAAATTAGAACAGTTCTCTTTCAGGTCATCCGACCCAAAGGGATCAGGATAAGCTATATATGACTATCGAGCTTCGCCATTGTTACCTGTGTACTCTGTAATATTCAGTAATAATAACAGAACTGATTTATATTAGTTATAGAAAATGATGAAAATTGAAAGGGACATGTAGACATAACATTTTAGCTATGACTTACTTGTGTACTAGAATCCGGTGTTTGGGTTCCGCGGCCATCAACATGTGTATGGTGGCTCAGGGCAGTGGAGATGCATACATCGAGTACGGAATCCATATCTGGGATATTGCAGCCTCTGGTATCATTGTAAAGGAGGCAGGCGGTGTTCTCCTAGACCCATCAGGTAATACACATACTTCAGCCTAATATATAGTATCATTGTAAAAGAGGCAGGTGGTGTTCTCCTAGACCCATCAGGTAATACACATACTTAAGCCTAATATATAGTATCATTGTAAAAGAGGCAGGCGGTGTTCTCCTAGACCCATTAGGTAATACACATACTTAAGCCTAATATATAGTATCATTGTAAAAGAGGCAGGTGGTGTTCTCCTAGACCCATCAGGTAATACACATACTTCAGCCTAATATATAGTATCATTGTAAAAGAGGCAGGTGGTGTTCTCCTAGACCCATCAGGTAATACACATACTTCAGCCTAATATATAGTATCATTGTAAAAGAGGCAGGTGGTGTTCTCCTAGACCCATCAGGTAATACACATACTTCAGCCTAATATATAGTATCATTGTAAAAGAGGCAGGCGGTGTTCTCCTAAACCCATCAGGTAATACACATACTTCAGCCTAATATATAGTATCATTGTAAAAGAGGCAGGCGGTGTTCTCCTAGACCCATCAGGTAATACACATACTTAAGCCTAATATATAGTATCATTGTAAAAGAGGCAGGTGGTGTTCTCCTAGACCCATCAGGTAATACACATACTTAAGCCTAATATATAGTATCATTGTAAAAGAGGCAGGTGGTGTTCTCAGGTAATACACATACTTCAGCCTAATATATAGTATCATTGTAAAAGAGGCAGGTGGTGTTCTCCTAGACCCATCAGATAATACACATACTTAAGCCTAATATATAGTATCATTGTAAAAGAGGCAGGTGGTGTTCTCCTAGACCCATCAGGTAATACACATACTTCAGCCTAATTTATAGTATCATTGTAAAAGAGGCAGGTGGTGTTCTCCTAGACCCATCAGGTAATACACATACTTAAGCCTAATATATAGTATCATTGTAAAAGAGGCAGGTGGTGTTCTCCTAGACCCATCAGGTAATACACATACTTCAGCCTAATATATAGTATCATTGTAAAAGAGGCAGGTGGTGTTCTCCTAAACCCATCAGGTAATACACATACTTCAGCCTAATATATAGTATCATTGTAAAAGAGGCAGGTGGTGTTCTCCTAGACCCATCAGGTAATACACATACTTCAGCCTAATATATAGTATCATTGTAAAAGAGGCAGGCGGTGTTCTCCTAAACCCATCAGGTAATACACATACTTCAGCCTAATATATAGTATCATTGTAAAAGAGGCAGGCGGTGTTCTCCTAGACCCATCAGGTAATACACATACTTAAGCCTAATATATAGTATCATTGTAAAAGAGGCAGGTGGTGTTCTCCTAGACCCATCAGGTAATACACATACTTCAGCCTAATATATAGTATCATTGTAAAAGAGGCAGGTGGTGTTCTCAGGTAATACACATACTTCAGGCTTATATATAGTATCATTGTAAAAGAGGCAGGTGGTGTTCTCCTAGACCCATCAGATAATACACATACTTAAGCCTAATATATAGTATCATTGTAAAAGAGGCAGGTGGTGTTCTCCTAGACCCATCAGGTAATATACATACTTCAGCCTAATATATAGTATCATTGTAAAAGAGGCAGGTGGTGTTCTCCTAGACCCATCAGGTAATATACATACTTCAGCCTAATATATAGTGTCAGTAAATAATTAATAATTATTCTCTATTATTAATATTGTAGTATTGAGTGTTGTAGATTTTAATGATTGCTGATTGCAAGTAAATTAAATACTTTAATTTATCCCCATTGCTATGTCAGGAATTTTGATTTTAATTTACATAAAAATTATCTAGATAATGGTCCAAGTTTAAGTATATTTATTTAGTCAATGATAGAAACTGTTTTATGTTTTCAGGGGCTGAAGTAGACTTTCTTAGCCGTGGGGTCCTTTGTGCCTGTTCCTCCAGTATCGCTAATGGCATCAGCAAGATCATCAAACCAGTGGAATTTGAACGAGACTAAAGATTAAATTTTGAACGGACTATTTATCCAAGATATGTATGTTTGTTTTACATACATTGTACTGTACTGCGTGCTTTACAATGAAATTTAATGTTTACTGCATAATATTTTTATGAAAATATAAAGCAGGTATTTTGCATTTGTTATATGATGGTGTATTTGATACTGAATCCTACACACATTTTACATACAAATTTGTATCTGAATATGAAGATTAAAGTCTTTCTAGAAGGCTACTACAAATGACATTGCATGTTTTTTTTATGGAAGAAATGTTTTATAGTCAGACATGAATCGACTTGTACTGTTGTACTTTCTAGATGTCTTAATCTTGGAAACGAATATCAAGTAGTTTGTAACTATCTTATTGAGTAAATTGATAGTTCTATATTTGAAGAGTCAGCTTGCTTTTATTAAGTTAAAGAAGCGTTTTAAAGAAATCACACAGGTGTTATAGATCAGTGATTGTATTCAGTAGTCTGGTCTACTACTGCATAGAGTAAAATTATAATACAGGTACACAATCCAGTCATATAACAGTATGTTATTATCATATTCTGATAGTGCAATATTGTCTTCTTTTTCTTTAAATCAAGTGAATGTCATTCTAACAAGGTATCACAGATCACTTAGATGAAATCATGAGTTATCACAAAGATGACACTATTGTGCTCAGAGTTATAGTTGTGCTTTAAAAGATTACCAGAAAGTACATCACATGAAATATTTTTTTCATCTTCATACCTTTAATAGTGCTATTTGTATAACTAGTGTGGCACTCTTTTGAGACAGCCGATTTGCAAAGAGAATATGTAAATTATACATGTACTCTGGTTTTTGGTGCTCCAGAAATTCCTTCAGTTTGATCTGATTTCATTTTATCTTTGACTGTTTAAGAGATTGCATTCTTATTATTACACATTTGTCAACCTTTGTAATATTGTTGTAATGGCTTCCAACTTTCCTCATCATATTCCTATTTGGTAATTAATGTTGTAGAATATGGAATGTAAGCAGTGGTTTTGGGAGCACATGTCTGACAGCTGTTTTTTCATGAATTTGCATCAAACTTTATAAAAGTACAATAAGTACAGCATTAGAAAGCTCAGTATATAATTGCAAGTATGTAGTAACTATTAACCTAAAACCATGTTTTTGACCTCAGTTTGACATTAGATCCCGAGAGTATGTTTTTCAGAATGTATCCATGCTGCTGGTTTTTTTCTGATTTGACATCAGACATTGTGTTTAGGTAGTTTTTCATGGGAAAGGAGGGGGGGGGGGGGGGGGGGGTCACATTCTAAAATAAGATCATTTTGCATTGTGACCTCAGTATAACGTTTTGCCACGACCCCAAGTCCTAAAATACATCGTTATACAAAATTCTCCAGAACATCTGTCGCTACAAATATACAGTGTATTATAAAAGGGCATCAAAATTGGTAGGTATGCAGAGAGCAGAGGTATATCCAAAAAGTCCACACTATAAGTTACATTTTGTTGAAATCTATTTATTATTGTTAATTAATATATTGTGTATCCGTGTATACTCTAACTTTTTATTAAATCTTTTGAAGATGATCACTTTTATTGTGTATTTAACAACTCTTTAATGATAGTACAAATTAAACTACAATGATGTTGGAAACACATATCTAGTTAGAATTAATTTGTATAATGATTAATTTATTTTTTTCTGAACCTTTAAGTTTTAGTTTGTGATTTTGATTTGTCATTCTTTTCATTTTTAATAAGCAATGTTGTATTTTTACAAGTTGATCTACAATAATTGATGATGTTGTATGTGTAAAGACCTACCGTATTTGCCATAATTAGCACCCCTTCCCTCTTCTGAGGAGGTACTGAAATTATATAAGTTCCCCTAATAATTGTGACACAACTAAATGATTCTATTTAACCGTACAGTATTCCTCACTGTGTACATGTTTACAAGAAAAAAACATAAATATTGAACATATATGAGTACAAATTGTCCAAAATGGATGACAATAATGTTTTACATCAGGAGTACTACTTGATCTGGTCACAATACATTGTACTTACTGACTTTATGAAAACAACATTTTTTTTATCCAGATCTTAGTTTTGTTATCCTAATACGTGCCCCCCTTTGGAACCAATTTTGCAGGCGCCCTAGATGCTAATTATGGCGAATATGGTATAAACTGGTTATTTCATAGGAAAGTGCATTATTTTTCACATTGTGCTAATTTTCAAACATCTTTTGGATGTGGATGTTGCTTTATAATGAAAATTGTTTCAGCATGGATTAGATGCGTTTTAATTTTGAAATGAAGAAAAAACTAATTTTTAACATCGAAGACATTTTACATTAATTCATGTCTTGGTTATATTGAAAATTAAAAATTTTATTGATTTTTTTCTAATCTAATGTTCAAAAACTTGCAGTCTCAGAAATAACCAGTTACGGGGTAGATGGGGGTAAAGTGTGCTATCCATACACAGAAAAATGTCAACCCAGGATGTTACACTAGTCCAACTGTAAAATGGATAAATATGTCATAAAGATGAAGTGATACCTACAGTGTATACTATAATACTATAATCCCAGTTTACTAGTCATTTACCAAAGATCAGAGTCAAGGTAATTATAAAGTAGTTAAAATATATACATGTATGATTAGTAATATTCTTTCTTCTTCCCAATCTGATTGAGAATACATGTATACATTTTAACTGCAACATGTATTATTATGTACTTGTTAAAGAGTTGTTGTCTGTTTAATCCATTTTGTTTCAAGAATTATTTTTATAAGATGATGCATTCATTTTTATAATTTTTTTGCTTGATATTGAGACTTGAACGTAAACATACCAGCTACCAGGATAACATAGAACTCTGGCCCCATCCCTGAGGAATTCAACCAATAAATCTGAATTGTTAAGATCTCTTTCACATACTTAAAAAGTTTTATATTTACTACACAGTTTAAGCATAATTTTCATTTCTATCCACAATTAAATTGGTATTCTTGTTGTGTGTATTTATGTTGTAATGTATATCTTCTAGTGTGTGTAGAACACGATTCTTTGTCATTTTCTTGTTTACATTCCTAAAATGGCTTGATGAATGTCTACTAGAATGTTTTGATAACGTACATTTCTATGTAAAATATTTTTGTTTAAGAAATTCAGCATGGCAGTCACCATTATTGAAAATTATAATGCAGTACTTGTATCCAAACACCCATCTACGTATACCACCGATTCTTTTTTTATATTGCCTGTAATTGATGGAAAATCATTAACTGATGTAGTCCTAACGTTTTAGAATTATTCATTTGTTCAGTATCAGGTAAGAACTTTTACCACAAAGTTACACCTGTAGATTTTTATATTCCTAGATGAGGTCAAACAGGCCACTGAAACAGTAACGAAAGAATCTTTGCCTTTGCGCGAAGATTTCCTTTATACAAAGAATGCTTTTTAATTGTCATAATGCTTCAAAAACACAAACATCAGTAAATACTGCATTTAACATTTTCTTTAATTTCTGATTATGAAAATATACCGGTAATATCCAAACTGTCTCCAATCCCTTAATATATTACACATGAGCTGAATCAAATGTTTTTAATTGTATCCATATGTTATTCAAGAAGAAAAAGTTACAAAAAATAACTTTTGTATGTCATAGTACAATATATCTCAGGTCACATTTTTTTTAAGTCAAAGACAGCATAGCTCGGGTGGTAAAACAGTTTGCTTTAGTCAGAAGACAGCATAGCTCAGGTGGTAAAACAGTTTGCTTTAGTCAGAAGACAGCATAGCTCGGGTGGTAAAACAGTTTGCTTTAGTCAGAAGACAGCATAGCTCGGGTGGTAAAACAGTTTGCTTTAGTCAGAAGACAGCATAGCTCGGGTGGTAAAACAGTTTGCTTAAGTCAGAAGACAGCATAGCTCGGGTGGTAAAACAGTTTGCTTTAGTCAGAAGACAGCATAGCTCGGGTGGTAAAACAGTTTGCTTTAGTCAGAAGACAGCATAGCTCGGGTGGTAAAACAGTTTGCTTTAGTCAGAAGACAGCATAGCTCGGGTGGTAAAACAGTTTGCTTTAGTCAGAAGACAGCATAGCTCGGGTGGTAAAACAGTTTGCTTAAGTCAGAAGACAGCATAGCTCAGGTGGTATTGCAGCTCGTTTAGCCAGAAGAAGCATAGCTCAGGTGGTATTGCAGCTCGTTTAGCCAGAAGACAGCATAGCTCAGGTGGTATTGCAGCTGGTTTAGTATCAGGAAGCTGTTGGTACATTTTATGGGTTCCTCATCAAATCCTGACCTTGTATTTTGGAGTTTAATTTACAGTAAAGTAAAAAAGTTGACATGAACATAAAGTGCGAAAGTTACATCTAAATTGCGATCCTACAGACAAGGTTGACCCACATGTATTTTATAACAGTAATATAAACTCCTACCCTGAACAGGTGTATCCACACTTTTCCCGGATGGAGATATCCTGTCCCACCCTAGGGTTGAGATAGGGTATTAGACAAGGCTTTTACATATAGAAGGCAAAGTGTTGTTACTTCCCCTTGCCAAACACTTGTTTGCATGCCATTGTTGTTTGTATCACACACCCCTGAGGCACATGTCAACAGTTTTGGCCTAGCTAGTGTGCTTTACATTTTCTGAACCACTACTTCAAACCCAGCATAGGGTTGCCTAGTCTTACTTTGTAGAGTATGTGATTACTTGGTGATCCACTAGCATTTTATAAACATTATTACCTGCCCATGTATCATATATTTTGTGTAATAGTTGGTATTGTGTTTATGTGTATTGTAGGTGAAAATTATCCCCCCTTTTTTTTGTATGTTGAACATGTAATTCGTTTTTGTTGGTCCATGCCAAGGTTATAAACTCAGATTCACATTTGTTTATTTAAATTCTAACACAGCAATGAGCATGGTAATCCAATTTAATTTACACCTTGATCATAACTTTTATAAATGTTTACTATGATTTCAAAATAGAATCGAATTATATTGTAATAAATGATGTTTGTTGTACTTTGTCTTTTGTTTATTTTTGACACCAGTCCTTCAGATCAACCAAGAGGTATGGACTTAGCAGGTAGATAATAGAGATAATTCACCTCAAAATACATGATATTAACCAAATAAAATTACATAGATTATATAGAGATAACAATGGTGCTTAAGAAAAACATGATATAAAGAGGAATGTGATATTAACAGGTGTGATATTAAGTGGAGTCCACTGTACTACCAGTAATTGAATAGTTAGGTTGACCCAAGTCAAATTTGCATAATGCATTAATTACTTTGAATGTACTTATTTTGGGTGCATAACCAAATTTAAACCGAGCAGTGCAATGATGAATTGATACACTCGCAATACCTACTGTGAAAAGAAATATACAGAAACTGTAATAAGCACAACCAGAATTTATATTAGTCGAGTGCTTGCATCAAACAATCTGATCAAAACCATAAGTTAACGGAGCCATGTAACAGATGATCTTAAATTGATTGTGCATTGCAAAAAATCTTTTGAATTTTGCTCTTTGGGTCCAAGTCACAATGATCTAATGGATGGCTGTACAATATATCTAACCAGTCAGGCAAAGTTGTATCACCCTACTGTAACAGATCACAATGATCTAATGGATGGCTGTACATCATATCTAACCAGTCAGGCAAAGTTGTATCACCCTACTGTAACAGATCACAATGATCTAATGGACAGCTGTATATCATATCTAACCCGTCAGGCAAAGTTGTATCACCCTACTGTAACAGATCACAATGATCTAATGGATGGCTGTACATCATATCTAACCAGTCAGGCAAAGTTGTATCACCCTACTGTAACAGATCACAATGATCTAATGGACAGCTGTACATCATATCATCTAACCAGTCAGGCAAAGTTGTATCACCCTACTGTAACAGATCACAATGATCTAATGGATGGCTGTACAATATATCTAACCAGTCAGGCAAAGTTGTATCACCCTACTGTAACAGATCACAATGATCTAATGGATGGCTGTACATTATATCTAACCCGTCAGGCAAAGTTGTATCACCCTACTGTAACAGATCACAATGATCTAATGGACAGCTGTACATCATATCATCTAACCAGTCAGGCAAAGTTGTATCACCCTACTGTAACAGATCACAATGATCTAATGGATGGCTGTACATTATATCTAACCAGTCAGGCAAAGTTGTATCACCCTACTGTAACAGATCACAATGATCTAATGGACAGCTGTACATCATATCATCTAACCAGTCAGGCAAAGTTGTATCACCCTACTGTAACAGATCACAATGATCTAATGGATGGCTGTACATTATATCTAACCAGTCAGGCAAAGTTGTATCACCCTACTGTAACAGATCACAATGATCTAATGGATGGCTGTACATTATATCTAACCAGTCAGGCAAAGTTGTATCACCCTACTGTAACAGATCACATAGTTATGGGTGTAATGAATGTGTTTCACAGGAAAAAGGGTCCCATCAAAAACCCGAAATTAAAGACCTTGATTAATGAAGGACAAAAATGAATGAAGCATGTGACACACCTTCTTATAGTGGTCTATTATAACAAGTTACAAAGTTATTGAGCGGAAACTAATATGTTTCACAATAAAGGGATCCCATGAAAAATCAAAGTTTGAGATCTTGGCCTTTGATGAACAAAAATTGAATGAAGTGAGTGACATATACTTCTTACAGTGGTTGACAGGTAACAAAGTTATGGAGCAGAAATTAATATGTTTTGGATGGACACAGACGTACGGACAGAGTGATTATTATAGGGTGTCCCCCACTATGTGGCGAGGCCGTAATGAAAAGAAACTAAATCTGATTAAAGAGCCACACAAATTTTATTGTTTTCAAAACATCAGTAAAATAGGGATAAATGCTCCTCAATAATTAAAGCCACTGTGTAATACAAATGTACATACCCTGGGTATAAGTAACAGACATGGGAACGTAATGGCATATCAGATACATTACCCTGGCAACCAAACTCAAAAGGAACACAAGTTACCATGGTAACCAAAGGAATACAAAATAACAAGATTCATAAGCTTAAGGTAAAAAAATAGATTGTTAAACAATAACCATCTGCAATCAAAAACCTTTCTTTTCAAACTCTGGCAGCAGCACTACATGCAGTGATTAATGCCCATCCACAGCAGTAGGAACTTCTCTTTGTCAGTTTAACAGCATGATATTGAAACAGTGGAAAATTTCAGTTTCCATTTTTTTTGTACAATTTACTGGTTCAGAAATTGGCAGTGCACCAAAAGTGCCTTTCTTGCACAATTAACTGGTTTAGAATTTCACAGTTCACTGAAGGTGCCTTTCTTGCACAATTTACTGGCTCAGAATTTCGCAGTTCACCAAAGGTATCTTGTATGTAAAGTCAGATAGAACCAGTCTCTCTTCCTTCTTTAGCAATCAATTTAATTTTTGCCAATGAGTAAAACAAACTTCAGTTCTGAGCAGTGAAAACTTGTCTACACTCACTGGTAAACATGGACCTAGTGGACAAATGAGGTTCACTGCTGCTGTAAGCTTTGTGGATTTAGAAGTCAATTTACATGTATATTGATGTTTGAAATGGAAACATTTACTGTTCTATACAAACTGACTTCTAAACCCACAAATCAATGTAAAGCATTTAAATTGAGAGTACAAAATGTTTTAATCATATCTATACATGTATGCATGGAATAGACATAAATGTTTTAATACTGAAATTTTGAAATCCTCTACAACATCAAGATAAGCACCAATGTATAGAGATTGTCTCGTTACCCTGTGTTACGGTACATAGGTATAGAGATTGTCTCGTTACCATGCGTTACGGTACATCGGTATAGAGATTGTCTCGTTACCATGTGTTACGGTACATTGGTATAGAGATTGTCTCGTTACCATGTGTTACGATACATCGGTATAGAGATTGTCTCGTTACCATGTGTTACGGTACATTGGTATACTCTTTACTAATACTGTACTTCCTTTCTACATTAAAGCATGTTATTGATTATCTTACTAAGTAGCCCTGAGCTAAATCAGCAATAAAAGACTACCTACTTGTAAACTCAATTCTGACCTAACACTTTGATTTATATACTATGTATTTCCAATTATTATGCAAAAAGAAAATCAGCACTCAATTACAGATTTGTTAATAATAATGATAATGCCAATCAGCCCTAACGGGCAAATATGATTTTCTATAGATTTTTCCTCTACTTGTTGACTGATACATATAAAACTTTTTTAATCAAAACACTTTCTTTATAAGAATTGTGTTAGATTTACTTTTCCTGAAAGTTTTCTAATGATTACCGGTACTATACATTGAAAACTGTGTAACAATAGTGTTCAAAAGCTCGACTCAGTGTGTTGTACAATGTACCTTACAACCCTACCTATATACAACAGTCAACCATAACAAACAAGTATACACAGGGATAAACACATAAATTAACAGGAACATTAAAATTGTTTCACTACTTCAAGTAGTTAAGATATTTCCATATCATTTAACGAGACAAAAGAAAAATGCTTTGTGTAAATTCTTGTAATTTTGTAAATTTTTTAACCTTTTAATTTTAAATCAGAAAGCATGATATTGATATAATTTGACACCAAGCACCAAATTTCCATTTATTCTTACATCTGATGTAGATTTTTTGTAAAAATTAAATAAGATTACCCAGCACAAACACATAGCAGTACAGTAGACCACATACCGATACACGCGTTCACAATCCAATAATAACAAAATAAAAATATGTATTTTTAATTACAAAACATGAAATCTATGCAACAATTTGTTTTTTTTATTATTACTCCAATTTTTTATTTACACTGAATATTGAATTTGATTCAAAAGAACAACAGATCTAAAGCTAATGTAAATTGATAGATATTTCGATTGGAGATCGGCAATGTGTAGATTTGATATGCTGTTCTTTTGTGAACAATTCGCTTTTTCTGCATCCAGCTTTCCAAAACTTGAAATCAATTTTCTTTTTATCAAAGGTTGGGTTTTAGTATGAGTAATGTGACCAAAGGTCTTTCAATAAAATCGCATAACAATAACACTGAAAATTGAACTGTAATATATCAAATTCTCAAAATCCACCAAACATTGACCCCAAAACAACAAAACCTGCAAACAAATTTCCTCCAAATTAGAGTTATGTAGTCAGTAAGATAGTACCAGTAATGAAACCAAATTTCAATTCAATCGGATAACAATAACACTGTGAAAAGTGGACTTTAACGCAAATGTTGACAAGGTCACAGTGATGGCCACCGCTGGAGAAGCATCACTTAGTATCGCTTTTCTTGCCTTTAATGATGAGACAAAAATTCAAATCTATATAGGGTCATAATGAAAATCTAGAAGGCCTGTACATTACATAAGTGGTATATTAAAACTTTGCAAACCTGCTCCTTTCCTTAATGTTTTGCAGCTAGCAGCCTCAACAATCCTCGTTAAAGAACTGAAGAATGTTTTGTAAAACAGTTACTGTAAGTCTCGTCAGGAGTGGTTTTTATAACAAAATCAGGTAAAAGAGGTTTACGTGCGAGATCCTTCTTACTGAAAATACATCTCCGAGCTGAGGCCTTAGAGACTAACCTCAGTGTTTAGAATTTAATGAAAGTTAAGCGGAACACTTTGTTTTCCTTTAACCTGGTTCCCAAAAATGTTTTAAACCAAAGGAAAAACTTCTTGCAGCAGGTTGGTAAAACAAGTTGAAATTTGGTAAAAATTGTAACCAATTACAAATAAAAAGTGTTCCATATTAAAGAACAGAAGTCATGGATTTCAAAAATGTTTTTGATTTAATTCATTTACATTAAACAGAAAATCTAAAAAAAAAGAAAAAGATTCTTCTAAAAATTGCAAAAATTTCACATAAAACGAGACAAGATTTATCACAGAAAGCTTCCAGGCTATCAGTGTTCCTTGGTGAAGGCACTGAACACTTCGTTCAGTTGCTGAGTGACTCGTATAAATGTTGTCCTCCGACTCAGCTCCTTCAGCTTACCGGCGCCAACATAGGTACATGTGGACCTCACACCCCCTAGGATGTCCAAGATGGTATACTCCACATCACCCCTATACTCTATTTGGACAGTCTTCCCTTCAGAAGCCCTAGAAAAAGAAAAACAATAAGTAATGTCTACCTTCAAGTTAGTCAAAAGCTTGAGGTTATTCATGTTCAATGGCTTCCATGAATACTCCACAAAGAGTTGAATTTCATAATCTCCGAGTCAAAATGACCATATAGGAAAACTGACAGCTATTGGCTTTAAGGGAGTTCAAATGCTTGGTATGAAGTTTGGCCTGGATGATAAAATAGTCCAGTAACTTCAAATAAACAGGTTCTTCAATTTAGAGGAGTTTGAGATTTTGATAAACTGCAGAGCTTTCCTGGGTGATGCTAGTACTATTCAATTTCACTTGTCGTTATTTTATATTCAGGTCTTCATCCCTTTTTTTTGAGGAAAATACCTTATTTGACCTTTCACCAGAAGGCAAAGATCACTTTAGTACTATCATATCATATGAAGCTGCACGCATTCTGTGAGTAGTGTACCGGTATGTACATGTTAAATATCAACTTTGTATAAGAACTCACATTCTGTGAGTAGTGTACCGGTATGTACATGTTAAATATCAACTTTGTATAAGAACTATAGCCTGGTTACACAACGTCATGTGATTAAAAGTTTGGTGTACCTGTACTCTGCCACACCTCCTGCATGTTTCTTCATGGCAGTTGCAGAACTCATGCCATAAAAAAGTTTAAATTTCTTTCCGTTCTTCTCCACGATTTCTCCGCCAGATTCTGTGTGCCCGGCAAACATGCCACCCAACATGACAAAGTCAGCTCCTGCTCCAAAAGCCTTGGAAACATCCCCTGGACATGTACAGCCACCATCCTACAAACAAACAAGTGAACATTGGATAACACAATCATTTTGAAACACTATTAGATCTTCATATACATATATGGCTATGTCTTTATACAATTCATCTTTTTTAGCCTAAATACTCTCACTTGATAATCATAATATTCAATTTACCTCTTCAATGATTCATGCTTCATGACATAATGAATCCTTAGTAAATACTGACCAGGGACCACTTTGGGGTGAGATTTGGGGATTTTTACCCATATTTTTCCTGGAAATCTCATTAAAATTTCAAAATATTATTACTTTATATAGAAAATCTCATAGAAATTTTACTTATCTCCTAAAATCCCTCAAATTCTCCCATAGGTTTTAAGAGCCAGAATTATCCCTGCTGAGAACACTTATTTGCACATAGAGAGAGATCTGATGCCCCGTTCTACCCGTGGATATAGTTTGAAAATTGACAAAGACATTTCAAGCTGAAAATTTGGAAATAAGCTTTTATGTAAACTCTGGACGACACACAGAAAGTCTTCTAATCTAGGGGTGGTTTCAAGTTTCTTTTCATCACATGCATGGCATGCATACAAACACATTTTTTTCAAAAGTATGACCAGTAAATGTATTATACAAAGGGAAAAACATCATGATTTAGGACTTTTATCTACAGACGAAACTTGTTATCTTGAAGTTAGTGGGACCATGGGAAACTTTGAGTTATCGCAGTATTCAAGTTAATTAAGTACCCAGGGTAACTTTGAGCGTTTGTTGAGAAATTTTGCTTGGACCGATAATATACTTTAAAAGAGATGTCTTCAAGTAACACGAATTTCAGATACCAAGTCCATTGGACCGATAATATACTTTAAAAGAGATGTCTTCAAGTAACACGAATTTCAGATACCAAGTCCATTGGGCCGATAATATACTTTAAAAGAGATGTCTTCAAGTAACACGAATTTCAGATACCAAGTCCATTGGGCCGATAATATACTTTAAAAGAGATGTCTTCAAGTAACACGAATTTCAGATACCAAGTCCATTGGACCGATAATATACTTTAAAAGAGATGTCTTCAAGTAACACGAATTTCAGATACCAAGTCCATTGGACCGATAATATACTTTAAAAGAGATGTCTTCAAGTAACACGAATTTCAGATACCAAGTCCATTGGGCCGATAATATACTTTAAAAGAGAGGTCTTCAAGTAACACGAATTTCAGATACCAAGTCCATTGGACCGATAATATACTTTAAAAGAGATGTCTTCAAGTAACACGAATTTCAGATACCAAGTCCATTGGACCGATAATATACTTTAAAAGAGATGTCTTCAAGTAACACGAATTTCAGATACCAAGTCCAATTTTAGCTGCATGCCATTCCATCGTTCCTTGTGATGCCACAATGGGCGATGCTATGTGTTACATATAACTTAGCTTCAGAATATTTTGAAATATCTTTTATATGTCCGACCATCCTTACAGAGATGATATGTCCGCCAAGTCCGTGTGCAGCGTCGGCACATTCTATGACTGCGCTCAGTTGTGGGTAACCAACACCAGTCTTCTTACGGGTAGTACACACACTTCCTGGGCCGATACCGACCTTGATGATGTCAGCTCCCGACAAGATCAACTCCTCAACCATCTCACCCGTCACAACATTGCCGGCCTAAAGTAGGGTCAAAGGTAACACAGTGAAAGAAATGTATACACAGTCATCATAACACTGTTTAATGGTTGTTTATTTTGTTAGATATCTGATTACACAATTTTTCATGTTTTGTGTAAGAAGATATAAATAGCATGCATAATAAGATAACTATCATTAATTTCCATTAAGAAAACATCTCGCACAGTAATTTCTTGGTTGATTGATATTTGGGTTTTTCTTTTCTCATTTTTTTTTTCTCCCTGATTTTTTTTTACCAAGTATCAAACTGTTCAAAACATAATTATGTATAAAACCCCACTTACTCAAACTTGTTCGGGCCTGATCAATAGTGTGAGGAATAGATGATTTTCAAGTAATCCGAGGTTGGTTGAATATGTATGAACTGGGTCGGGACCAAACAAACTGTTTGAGGAATAAGGGGTATTCGAGTAAACCAGGTTCGAGTAAGTGGTGTTTTACTTTAAACTAGATTGGAGTCTAGGAAAGAAAACATGACCAGAGAATAGTTAGCAATATGAATAGCCCTGCTAATAGTTACCATAATTGTGTGCTTTGGAAACCTTTTTCTGACATCTCTGACAAACTGGACAAAATGTTCCGAGTAACCATTGGCAACGTCTACACAAATGTATTTGATGTCAGGAACAGCCTCCAGTATCTCACAAATCTTCTTTAGGTCTCCTTCTCCAGTTCCTGTGCTCACAGCCACATGCTGGTGTTGTCAGAAATAAAGAATGACTATCATTTCCATCATTTTAAGGTCTTAATTACCAGGTACAAAGCTTAATTAACTTCAATCTCAATAAAAGCTTCCACGTAATGTCAAGTGTTTCTGGCATAAAATACTTCTTTGTCTACTTTAAAATCTGTTTATTTCATTCAAGCATTTTGATAGTTTACTGCTTCAATCAGAAGATATATATCTGCTTCACATCACTTAACTATCCAAACATGCATTATGTTTAAATTGTACAGTAAAAACACTTGTTCATAATCTCTGTAAAACATGTTTACCATAAGCAGGTCACAATAACGTTGTAAGATGGATTATAGATTCTACTATTATAAGTCTGTATGTAGTTTCCATTGTGCTATGTTACAGTACATGTACTTAGTTTCTACTTTGAGTGTGTATGTAGTTTCTATGGTTTCAGCCTTGGGAAATAGTTCACCAGGTTTATCCCAACACCTCGGGAAAACAGTACTAGTTTTGACTATTGACTGCAAGGACATGAATTAACTGTACTAGTTTAGAGTACAAAGTTTCTACTATTTTACAGTACATATTTTCTACTATTTTACAGTACATAGTTTCTACTATTTTGCAGTACATAGTTTAGTACATAGTAATAGTCTCTACCATTTAAAGTCAGGACATAGCCTCTCACTATAAATACCTGTACAATATCCTAAGCCTCTCACTATAAATACCTGTACAATATCCTAAACCTCTCACTATACATACCTGTACAATATCCTAAGCCTCTCACTATAAATACCTGTACAATATCTTTAGCCTCTCACTATAAATACCTGTACAATATCTTTAGCCTCTCACTATACATACCTGTACAATATCTTTAGCCTCTCACTATACATACCTGTACAATATCTTTAGCCTCTCACTATAAATACCTGTACAATATCTTTAGCTTCTCACTATACATACCTGTACAATATCTTTAGCCTCTCACTATACATACCTGTACAATATCTTTAGCCTCTCACTATAAATACCTGTACAATATCTTTAGCTTCTCACTATAAATACCTGTACAATATCTTTAGCCTCTCACTATACATACCTGTACAATATCTTTAGCCTCTCACTATAAATACCTGTACAATATCTTTAGCTTCTCACTATAAATACCTGTACAATATCTTTAGCCTCTCACTATACATACCTGTACAATATCTTTAGCCTCTCACTATAAATACCTGTACAATATCTTTAGCTTCTCACTATAAATACCTGTACAATATCTTTAGCCTCTCACTATAAATACCTGTACAATATCTTTAGCCTCTCACTATAAATACCTGTACAATATCTTTAGCTTCTCACTATAAATACCTGTACAATATCTTTAGCCTCTCACTATACATACCTGTACAATATCTTTAGCCTCTCACTATAAATACCTGTACAATATCTTTAGCTTCCTCAGCAAACTGTCGCCAGGCATCCACAGAATAGTGCTTGTGTATACAGGTGAACATGGCATGCTGTAAGAGCAATAAACCTTTTCAATGTTTATTCTTATACAATATCATTTAAAAACACATTTTTAGAATATTTATTTCCTTAAAAACCTGTCACTTGGTACAGGTATAACAACACATATCAGCTACATATGTAGGCCTTTCACTAGAATTATAAGTAACATATAGTATACCAGTACTGGTAATATGTAAAACAGCTTGTTAATACAATGTTGATAAAGAAAAAAATCAACTCACTTAATATGTAACAAGTCAACAATGATAAATAAAGACCCAGAATTAAGCAATTGTTAGGAACATAAGCACCAGGTTTTTTGGGGGTTTTTTTCAGGGGGGGGGGGGCATAAATAGCAATATTTGTGTTGGCCATGGGTAAATTTATTATCATTATGTCCGGTTTTCTCAATTTCATCTTAACCGCACATTTTTCCCAAATCCAACAGTCATGAGCCCCATTCCCAAAGTAGGTTAAAAAAACATCCAGTGTTTGGTATACCTTGCCCATAGCCTTGGCCATCTCAAATGTCCCCGTCGTATCCATATTGGCCACCATGACAGGGATCCCATAGTAGTTCTGGCCGGAGTTTCTGAAGGTGAAGTTACGAGTCAGATCGACCTACAAAAGCCATGGGGAAAACGTTTAATTATTATCTTCAAATCTATCCAAAGTATGTGATACCTAGATTTGTAAACCTTATAATCTAAGAAAGTTTACCCGACAGATCAATTTTACAATCTACAAAACATATAACAATATATCAATCTTTTAACCTTCTTTATTAAATTTGCCACATTAGGAAATCAAACATATGACAAAAATGGTAAAATACAGCTTGAATTCTCCTTTCCTGTCAAAGACAAAGTTTTAAACAACAACAGGTCTCCTGGAGATTCATGAACTTTTCAACCTTTGTCAGGCATGTACATATATGTAAATCTGTACAACTGTCACTTATAGTAATAGCATTAAACTACATATATATGTATTATAACTATCACCTCAAATATATATATAATGGGTATAGTAAATAATTTGGTTGTGACGAGTCTTTACCATGTCAAACATCAGTTGGTGGTAGACAGTTTGTAAGAGTTGTAAAAGCTTCAAGATTAATGTATGTAACATGTGTTTATCAATTAATATCATGGTTTCAAAACTGCTAATCAAGTACTGTTTGGTATGTATTATAAAGGATTTCATTTAGGATTATTAAATTAATGGGAACCAGACTATTAAAATGCATTTAAATGTACATGTAAATGGATTCAGGCAAAAACAATGAAGGGGTCCCATACATTATAAACACCAGGTACATTAGATTCTGGTATGGATAAACAAGTACAAAAACTCCTCATTTTCCTAACACCACTGCATGTCATCAGTAATTTAATACAGCATGCTCTTCAAATACAGGATTTAACAATCTGTCTTTGGCAAGGCTTGCATGTCATGAGCTTTCACTGGATAAGAGATGGTACAATACATACTCATTCCATAAACAACAATATCTTTAGATCCTCAAAAGCACTTGGTTTGGTTTGTGTGTGTGTGTGTTATCTTACACGGGGTTTGTGTTGAAGCCGTCCCTATAACTTTTTCAAGCATAGAAACTGAAAAGACCCCACTAATTTTCAGGATTCCCATTTAAACTATGCAGGAGGACCCCATTTATTTAGGAAAGGACCCCATTTATAAATACTCAGCTCAAACCCTGCTTACATAAACCCAGTAAAAGCTATATGGTAATTGAATTTGAAGGACGTGTCAGAAAATAAAGGAGGAGGAAAACTGGAGTTCCTGGGGAAAAGCACTGGTCTACAACCAGTACCTGGCAACTGCCTCACATAGGCCTCGGACTTGTGAACCAGTGGTAAAGGGCTAGTGGTATCAGAATGTCAGACACCTTAACCACTTGGCCGCCATATATATATATGGTGCCAAACACTGGGAGCTGGAGATATATACTGGTGTTTTTTAATGTATGTTGGCAAGTGGAAAAAATAGCTTGTGTTAAATTTCAATGTTTACCTTTTAGTATTAATATCTTTCAGTGATCTTAGTTTGGATATTTTTTTCCCATTTTAAACACATGTATAGACTTTGTTTCACATAAAATGTCATTCAATTAGCAAATATATATATGTATACATGCATACATATCGATAAAGTTTCTGATCTCATTAATAACATACAACTGAAAAACATTCACTTGTATGCATTTATCTGTATAACATGATATATAATTTTGGATTTAAAAGTGAACATCATCCCACATCCACCAATCCCTTTTGACCAGGCCAGTAACTACAAAATGTACATTGGTATACAAATTGTATGGTGCAAATAAATTCAGCGATGAAATGTGTTTATGGAGAGTTTATCAATGTGATTTCCTGATCGCATTTTAGTACCTCCACAAAAACTATCAAATTCAAATGTTATTCACTGTTTTTATTTCCTACTAATTTTAAGTCTGTCAGGGTCTGTACTATTTAGTATAGTTACTGTTTTTATTTGCTATACACAAGGGAACAGCCTGGCCTACAATGGTTGATACCGAATTTAATAAACATATATATGTACCAGTATATAGTATACACTTGTACATGTGTTAACAATTAGTAGTTTGTTTTCTTTCCATTCACTGTAATGCTGGGTACAGATGCACTGGCTGACTTGTACAGAATGAGTACAGATGTACAGTACCAGTAATGTACATGTTATGGTACCGTATTCCATCAAATAAGCACACTGTGTTCTTTATTAATACAGGAAAATAACGAATAAAAGATTTCATATCCATCCAAAATTGTTTGAAAATCAGACATAATAGTGATTCCTTTTTTTCGAAAAATGACTTTAAATTTTGTTGAGATTCTGGATTGGATGATTCAAATCTAATACACTGTAATACTAATTTTTCATCACAGAGTTAAATGATTCATGATAATTCATAGAAAATTGTGATCATGATTGATTATATAATTAGTTGAGAGTTTAAATTACTATCAATTTAAATTGATTTATCGTAACAAACCTAGATGCTTGTACACGAGAACAGAACTTTGGTATTACTATATGTACATGTACAGCATATGTAAACAAATACACAAGAGAAAGGACTGCTGACAGTATCCCCCTGACCTCCCAAGCCCACTGGTAATTGTATTTGACAGACTCCCAGGTCATGGTGCTGCCATATTAGCTGGCCCAACTGTGAACAACCTGGACATAGCATACAGAGTTATGTAATCTTATATCAGTTATTGATTCATATTTACATGGAATGCATCAAACTGGTGAATGCAGGCATCTACATGTATACAGCTGGCATTACGCACAGAAACCTAAAATTACCAGGTGGCTTGTCATCTAACCTGGCTTCTGGGGTCCAACACAAACAGTAGCCAATGCATTGCCTCTGCCTGGCTGCTAGTCTGTACAAAATGTACTGTACTACATATCTAGATGTTACATGGTATGCCATGTGGGCTTCTATAACTAGGGAGGGAACACTGACCAATGTTTGTTGTAACCCACTCTCCCTGGTCACCAACTGATATCAATGTAATGCAATACTGGTAATTTTTCCCAATGAACTAGAAAATACGAAACAGTATAGTCTGCAATAAACTTGCTGATCAACTAACAAATTTCTTATCAACACTAATCCAACTATTACCATCATACTATTTCATGTTCAAAATATTCAAGCAAGATTTACATCAATGGGAAAAATTCAAATACAAAATAGGTTTAAATGTTTTATTAGTATGACCATTGATCAATGTATACACTAAGTTTCATAATCATAGTTTAAATGTAAGCAAATTAAAGTTAAACCAAACTAAACTGTTGACAAAAAATTTAAAGGAAATAACCTGATTACTCTGTAATTCAGATGCTGTGGGTCCTGACTTTAGTACACTGCACATTCCCTTTGTTTTCTTGTTATGACTTATGATTCATGACATGTGTTACACAAAGTTTCATTTCCCCACTTTAAATGCAAACAAACGAAAAGTTATGCTTCAAACACCAAATATTCAACAAAGAGGAATAACTCGGTAAATAAGAAATTATACGTTGTATATGTATGCTGCACGCAAAAAATCTACTGACACACGTTTTGAACAAAGGGCAATAACTCTGCAAATAAGGGCATTTTGGCCTTGAATCCATTTCAATATAATTGAATTATTATCATGTCAAATGAGATGTGTTTTTTAAACAGACACTACCATGAAATAAGCAGTCAAGTAATGCAAAATAAAAACAAGTGCTTATTGTAATGGGGTACCATTACAGATGTCCCCCAAACTACCCCTTTGGTCGGAACTGATGAGCCCAATGAACTCACAATGGAAATATAGCTGACACCCCATATATCAGCGGTCATGTTGACGAATTAGGAAACGGAGGTTACGACAATGTCCGTGGTGTCCTACTACAGTTATATATAAAATTTCATTGAAATCGGACAATATATAAATTTCGACCGATCAGAAGCCAGGAAATAGCGGCCATGTTGACGAATCACGAAACGGAGGTTACGACAATGTCCGTGGTGTCCTACTACAGTTATATATAAAATTTCATTGAAATCGGACAATATATAAATTTCGACCAATCAGAAGCCAGGAAATAGCGGCCATGTTGACGAATCACGAAACGGAGGTTACGACAATGTCTGTGGTGTCCTACTACAGTTATATATAAAATTTCATTGAAATCAAACAATATATAAATTTCGACCAATCAGAAGCCAGGAAATAGCGGCCATGTTGACGAATCACGAAACGGAGGTTACGACAATGTTGTTGGTGTAATACTACACAAATATATTAAATTTCATTGAAATCGGACAATATATAAATTTCGACCAATCAGAAGCCAGGAAATAGCGGCCATGTTGACGAATCATGAAATGGATGTGACGACAATGTTGTTGGTGTAATACTACACATATATATTAAATTTCATTGAAATCGGACAATATATAAATTTCGACCAATCAGAGGCCTCCATTTTCGTTTCGGTGGCAACCAAACTTTACGAAAATGTTACCATGTTATTCAGCATCCCTTAAAACACCCATGTACCAATTTTTACTGAAATCGGAGACTGAATTTTGAAAACCGGAAATTAGCTCTGGCGGCCATCTTGGACTTCCGGTCGCGAAAAAACAACCCGTTTTCACACACCCCGCCCCTAATGAGTATGTGTGTGAAGTTTCGTGAAGATCCGTCCAGTAGTTTTTGAGAAAACGGTCGGAAACCTCCGTGGCGGAAGAAAGTGGAAGAAACAAGAATAATAATAATAATAATAATAATAATTAAAACATAATCTTACATAATAATAATAATTAGCTCGTGTTTGGACCAATTTCCAAATGAAATACGTTTTCTGAAGGCAAATGTTATTCTAAGAAGAAAAATCAAGGTCTCAGTTGTGTCAATTAACCGGAAAGTACCTTAAAACGGCATTTTCCGCTAAATTTGGTGTTCGTCTGCTCAATTTCGCCGCCGCCATTCGACTAATTATAGGAATATCAACATGGTACGACATGAAATATTTTCTATAATTTTTTTAACCTTAACAGTTTAGATTATCAAACAATAACATATTTATGTAATATCAAGATTTATTACTAAGCACATCAGTACCATAATTATATTTTTATTATCGTTTTCTATGTTAAAAAAACATTTCTTATGTTTTCTTGCGAATCGGCACGGAACCGGGAGCAGGATAGTGGTCACATGATTCGAAAAAAAATCACGTGATTTCTCGTACAAAAATAGAACGGGAAGCGCAAATGTCAGGTAGCCGCGATAAACAATATTGGCTGACGAAAACAAAGTCACAAGCTAAGACTAGACAAGAAAGAAGCTGAAAGAGACTATTGAAAGATCGAAACAGATGCATCTGACAAACAAAAAGAAATACGACACTATCAATGAAGACGAAGAGCATGGTTGAACGAAGTGTGGTTGAGTTGACAGTGCTTTCGAAAAACAAAAACGTACAGCTGATACTTGTACGAAAATACTTTCTTCATTCACGTACACTGTAAGATTATGTTCGGTAAAGCTTGTAATAAGAATAATAATAATAATAATAAGAAACCGAGCAAAAACAATATGTCCCCCCACTTCGTTTGGGGGACATAAATATATCTAATTCATAATTATACTAAAGTTTATACTTTATAACATACTAACTTTTTTAAATTTCAAAACTGTTTATTAGAAGTCCAAGGAGAACTTTCTTCTAAACTGATAAATATAAGGAATAATTTAATTTAGAAGAGGTAATATAATCTTGCACACATATATTACTTATGTACATCTCTATACAGATCTAGAGTCCCCTATCTGGTGCCCCACTGACAGCATCACTTGTGTCAGCATGTGTTATCTGTAACACCTCCACATATCAACAAGTAGATCTCTACATAATGTACATGTCATAGGAACATGTTTAGCAGATGGTATAAGTGTGTATCAATCACCTGCAGTCGCTGTCACTTTACAAACAAAAAACAATACATGTGTGTGTTACTAGAAATTACATCCAGCTACATTGTATAGCTATCAAAGAGATTTAAGTAGAATTGATTATTCACTGTTGTGATTATACATTATTTATAGATTTAAATCATAGTTTGGTGCATCATGCATTACCTATATCTACACATGGTCTTTTCTATCTACCTAGCTATTCACTATTATCTTCATGTGTACAGATCTAGATTAAAAACCAAATTCAAGATTTTGTTCATTGCATTCAAGGTATTGGGTTTTCAAAACTATAAAAAGATCTTAAATTAAGAAACAAAGTAGCATCCGTTATGGGGTCATTCACGGCAGCAAATATTGGAAACTAACATCATAACAAACCTCAGCACAGACAGAGAACACCTTACCGTGTCCCCGGAGATCGCCGACGTACATTTGGCATAGTGAATGTAGGGACTGTGATTAGAGTGCTACCAATAGAATAACCACAAACTTTACACAACAAAATATGTCTTAAACAATTCCAGGCCTTAAATAAAATATTTTATTAAACAAGTTTCTACCTCCTACTTTAGTTTCCATCTAATTCTTTGTTTATATTATATATAATTAGTAATACAAATTACAAGTGAAGTTAATAATAGCCACAGTAATGAAATAATCTGTAACAGGCGAGGAAAAACGAACGCCAGACCGGGACCTTCCGAACTCTAGACGGACGCACAACCAATTGAGCTATCTAGATCTGGTCGCCTATGATCAACAAGGTCTAGATCCGCTACATTCCTCCCTCCAAAGTCTTCGACCCCGAAGACATCATGATTTACAACCCAGGTTCGGGTATCCCCTTGCTAAGTATGCAACCTGTACTTAAAACAAGGTTTGGTCACAGGCACCAAATGTAACAGGAAAGGAAAATGCTGGCAGGACCGAGGTTTGAACCTGGAACCTTCCGAACTCTAGATGGACGCTCAACAAATTGAGCTATCTGGTCGCCGACGATCGACCCAGTCTAGATCCGCTATATTCCTCCCTCCTTTAACAAAGTCTTTGACCCTGTGGACACACACGAGACCCTAAACCACCTTCTGTGGGTATATTACGTTGGGCGCCAAATGTAACAGGAGAGGAAAAATGCACTGCTAGACTGGGGTTCCAACCCAGGATCTTCCGAACTCTAGACGGACGCTCAACCAATTGTGCTATCTGGTCGCCAACGATCGACCCGTTCTAGATCCTCTACAAATCAAACAGCTATCAAAATGTATGTAACATAATTTATTTAAAACTATCCTGAAGCAATTATTTACAACTTTGTATCAATCAGCATTCTCACTAGTTTGTATGGGGGTACTTTCAGAAGTTTGTACATATACATTGTGCTCACTCTAGTCTGAAAAATGTTTTGGCAAAAGTCACTTTCTCTTTTCTCTTTTAGCTAATAAGAATTTCCTTTAGCAACATTTATTTAATTATATGGTTGACTTTGTTCATTGGACCTCTATATAAACCTGATACTAATTCAACCTTAAACCTGGTAATCGGTTTATAAAGCATCAAACGAGTTCTATCTTGTGCAGCTCGATTTGCTGAACATTTGTTGTACAAATTAATATAATGTGCTTTTCTTTATTAAGGTTAGATTTAAGTGCGATTAGGGGTGGGTTTTTAGTCTTTTTTATTATTATTTTTTAATATCAATCTTTATTTCCACACAAAAACCCTTGAAATAGATATGCGCTTCTTACATTTGTATGTAGGCTACATGTAGGTTTGGGTAAACAATTTTTGGCAAAATTAGTTCAATCGTTCCACATACGTCACCAATTCAATTAAAACTCTAATTTCATATATTTTATTCTTTACCCAAAACTAGCTAGGTTTGTTGTACACTGTACATCATCACATTCACTGCAAACATACTATGTACAACGACGATAACAACCTGTATCAGTATATGAAACCATTACATGGATCACAGGGACTCGCAAAGACTTCTATATTGATATTGTTTGACTAACAGTCGCTGGGTGTACATGTGTATCAAACAATATCAATATATAAAAGTCTTTGCGTGTCCCTGTGGGTGTGCATTGATCGCACCGAACACGTGCGATTGTTTACTAAGATTTGCGATAATTAATTACCTCTGATCTGCTCTTCAGTGTACTCCTCTTGGGTCTGACCAACACATCCTTGAAATCCAATTTGATATCACTGTCGATTCTCGGCATAATGGCAATTTACACGGTATAACTTCAGCACTGGAATGATTTGTTTGGTTTAATGACCTTCGTTCGCGCCAAAGGGAAGTAACAACCTTTTCTTGTCTCCACAACAAGAGAGTTCCAAGATATATGTAGAGGCTCAATACGGGGATTCGACAGATTCTTTCTCTTCCTGTTTCGCTTCAAACAAGTTTTGTTTGAATGAATAGAAATTACAAAAAATACACAAGATTACATAGACCTACATTACTTGTAAAACATGTTTCAAATGGATCACTTACTTAATAAGCAAAACGTTAACTTCGTGTAACTTGCTACATTATTTTTTTTACTAGCCCCAGGGATGTATTTGTGTAAATTATATCACAAATACGTCGATCCTACTAGCCCGTGGTCGAATAAATATCACACCAAGACAATTATCCGCATCAGCTTTTATTGTCAGAGACGTATACGTCTTTGTTATTGTAAATGGAATTAATTCATTTTTTCTATAAATGTCGAAAAATTTATTTCGATTAATTGGAACTAAATACATTAGAAAATTTTGTCAACGTTAACTTGTAACTTTGAGATTATACAAACAACACGTCTATTCATAAACAGTTTTTAGAACTGAAAAGAGTGGGCTTGTATCAAGTGTAATCTAATACTCCACTTAATTGTAATACATGTATATGTTTGTATATATGTACTAATGTTGTGTGCTATAAATGTTTGAAATTTTGAATTTGAATTGAATGTTTTATTTTTTTATTTTTTTTTTTTACAAAATATCACAGAATTAGATTTCTATCCTACCCGTGCTAATATTTCCTTTTTGTTAATTGGCATATGCTGCTTAATCAATTATCATCGTCGTTTGTTGCACGCATGTATATAATGAAAATGATTAATATTTACAGCAACTAAAATTGCATATACACGTACCTACTGTATACACACAAAAAAATCAATGTGTGAAAATAATCGGCCGGGTAAACGTTGGATCAACTATACATGTAAATTCAGGAGATACGACGTCAAATTGAGATCAGGTAATTGCAATTAAGCTTATAATCATTGAGTATAATTATCGCATTGGTAATTTGCAAAGAATAGTATGGCAATTAGGTTTTAAAAACGAAACAAATTGACGGAAAAATGAACAAAAGAAAGTGACAATTAGCAAATAACAGTTATGTCACAAAATCTCAAGGTCTAACTGGTTCCAAGTCGGATAGCAGATGGGGAAAATGATGAGTTAGTGGTAGTGGGAATAGTTATTTGCATCACGAAGATCATATTTTGAGTTTTCTGAGACTAAATAAGGAAGTGATTGTGTAAGTTGGTTACTTATTTGATAAAATGTTTGAAGTTTTCTTCTAGAGCGTTGGCTAGTGGTTCTAACCCCCTTTCAGTGTAAAGTGATTCCTACCGGTTTTAATGGTAAACCAGTGATAATTCATGCGGATTTTCCAGTTTGTCTGCGTCACCACAGACTTAGATTATATTTTCCAACTGAATCTTTCCAAATCAGAAACATCCTCACCATCTCTGGGGAGCAGTCTTCTATGGTCACACCGGACATTCTTATCAGGAATCTAATCTAAGTCCATGGCGTTACTAAGAGAACACCCGTCCCAAACCTCAAAACGATATTTTAGTAGTGGAAGATATACACTTTATAATTTTTTATTAAGGTTTGCCTATTAAGACTATATTTAAGTTTGCCGTACGAGAAATACTAACCTGTTTTGAAAAAACTGCACATACACGTATATTTTCAATGTGTCTACCCCATTTACAATTTTCATCTAAAGTTACTCGAGCTCCCAGATGCTTATGGTGATCTACAAAATCGACACTCACGTTGAACATTACCTAATATCTATAGCATTATCATGTTCAGTGTTTGAAATAGGTAAAGCTTCCGTTTTCAAAGGATTGTTTTTTTTTGTTCAATTTTGAATTTTAACCAGATCGTTATTGATTTTACTTTCAATATCTCTAATGGAAGTTCAAGAACGTAATGAAAAAGTATCGCCAGCAAATAATTTGGAAAGACTTTCAAGGTTATAAGTGATATCGTTGATATATAAAATTAAAAGTAAAGGACCTAATACTGAGCCTTGTGGAACGCCCGCAGTTGTAGTTTTAACGGAAGGTTTACTATTTAATAAGCTGGACGGTAAAATCACCTATCGGGAAACCAGATTGTTATTCAAATAATAATGATTGTCACGTAAATAATTATTTAGATACAAAAATGTATTTAACAACGAGCCATTGAAAAACTTTCCCAATAGTACTAAGAAGCGCTACTGGTCTGTAATCAGAAGACCACAGGGACTTGGTAATTTGTTACAGCTAGTTTTGGACTAAATTGAGATGTTTAGAGTAATTTTACATAGTAGTGGGTTTTTGATCAATGTTCGATTAAAATGACCCCTCAATGGTCATAAAGGCTAAAGGGTGGAAAGCTTTCGAGGTCGAAAAATCGACCCCGCCTACATTTCTTGCATCAAAAATAACATCTCCAGTTGTGGTACGAATACAACCTTGGTACCGTTGGAAAGATGGATACTTTTGATTTAACAAACCCCCTAAGACTTCAAATGTCTCTCCTTCTGCAGAAATAATCTCGATTCCTCCAAAATAGCCTTTATGGCCACTGAGGTTGGCATGTTTTATCGAAGATTGATCTTAACCCCCAAAAGTATAAATCCCTCAGTTTAGCTGAAACAATTTCTCAATTCTCAACCAAAATACCCAGTGTAATGATATTTGCCTCGAAGATACCTGGGATGTCATACCGCAGCATACCTTGGGTACTGCTATTTGGCCAGTAGTATGCATGGATGAAACTGGGCAACCAAATTTGTTTAAATGAATGACCTTGACACACGTTCTAAACTAGATCACATGGGTCAAATGTGCTAAAAATCCTCAGAGTTTGTTCAAATGAATGACCTTAACTCATGTTCAAGGCCACATCTTCAGGCTGCTGATATAATGCATGTAGCATGCATGGAAGAAGGACTACCATGTTTGTCAAAATGAATGACTTAAAATCCTACTCTCTCTACACCCCTGGAATATGTCATGGCAAACCTGAAGGCTGTGTGTGCACCACCGTGTTGATGAGGCAACAAGACCGATCCGACCCTTTGAAGTACATCAAAAGAATATTGTGGTCATATAACGGCAAAATATAACGGCTTTGAAGTCGGTTGCGACTACTTTGTTTTCTTCAAAGGACAGGCATGCAGCCTAGCGATCGGTCAGTTTTTTGTTTATACCTGAGCGTGTATTCAGATTTGCCATGACATATTCCAGGTATGTAGAGAACGACGGTGAATGTAACCCCGGAGTTGCGAGGATGAGTGTATTGGTTGTAGCATGCTTGGATGAATAGCTACCAAGTTTGTTCAAATAAATGACCCTCATTAACCAAAAGGCCCAGTGTACGGGTATTTGACCAGTTCCATGCTAGGAAGAAGCGCTACCAAGTTTGTTCAAATGTATAACCTTGACCTACTTCAAGATCACAGGGGTTAAATGTCTTAAAATCTTCAAGAAAATTAACTTCTTCTCAATAACTGAAAGGCCTAAGGAACTGATATTTGGCTATAAATGGCTACAAAGTTTGTTCAAATGAATGATCTTGTCACTTTTTCAAGGTCACATAGCTATAGGTCAAACTCAACTTTTCAAAAACCAACAAAAAGCCTCGGGTACGGATATATAAATTGGCCAGTAGTGTAATGTCCAGCTAGCTATATGAGGGAGAAATACTGCCTAACTGGCAAGCTAGCTTTTTCAGTCATGCGGTATAACCCAGGGACGCATTCACGCTAGTTAAGCAACGGTGAGCGTGGTCAGTAGTTAGATGGGTGACTGCCTGCACGTTACAGTAGCATGCTAAGATAAAGGGCTACTAAAATTGTTCAAATGAATGACCTTGACGTACACCAAGATCACAGGGGTCAAATGTCTTAAAATCTTTGAGAAACTTCTTCACAGTAAGCAAAAGGCCCAGTGAACTGATATTTGGCTTGTAGCATGCTTGAATGAATGGCTATAGAGTTTGTTCAAATAAATGACCTTGAACTACTTCAAGGTCACATGACTTAAAATCGTCAAGAAACTTCTTCTCAATAACTGAAAGGCCCATGGTACTTATATTTGGCATGTACCATGCTGAGATGAAGGGCTACCAAGTTTGTTCAAATGAATGACCTTGACCCATGGTCAAATGTGTTAAAATATTTTCCAACAATTTCTTCTTAAATTAACTAAAAGGTCTGGGGTACTGGTATTTGTTTTGAACAATGGGCTACAAAGTCTGTTCAAATGAATGACATTGACTCATGTTCAAGGTCACAGGGGTCAAATGTTTCGAAAGCTTCAGGCAGTACAGCACTAAGACCAAGCTAAGGCTGTACAAGAACTGCATACTTTCCACCTTACGGATCAGAATATTTGAGAATTACTGAGGGTGATTTCAACAAACTATCCGCATTTCACACCACAAACCTCATATCTTTGTTGAAACCATCATCATGTGAAGGTGATGGAAATGGATTGGGTATGTGATGAGTCGTGCACCCGGCAACATCACCCACACATACATATACAAAGAACTATATAGTCAGATAACCTTTAAGACTCATGGCCCTCTTGTTATTTCTATATGTGTGTGATAGGGGGAAAAGACATTATGCTTTATAAAATAACCTCTAATATCTGTCAATAAATGGCAATATGTTAAAATGGATGGATACACCAAGCCTTTGACACTGCATCTTGGGCATGAATGACAAAAGATGCGGTGTACACTGTAACAGTATTCAAATCTCGATTATGATATCTTTGCCTATATACAAATCAACCAAGACAACACATTGCAGTTTGGCTGGGGGGGGGGGGGTGTTACTCCTGTAGGTATCATTTCAATTAACACTCTGCAAATCAATCAGAACTCCTCAGGAATTCTTAGAATTCACTTCTTACTGAAGATGTCCAATTGTATGAGAAACAAACAAACACTGTCTGTCATGTGATCAAACAATTTTATTGAAACCAGTAAAATGAGATGTATAGTTATTACTGTTGTACAGATTGTACTACTGGTGAGGATAACTAAAGTGATTTTATTGAAACATGGTTTGCCCCACTGTCATCATGTTTAATTGGAAGCTACTACTAGTTTTTTCATAGTGAAGTAAATTTACAAGTAAAATACATGTATTAATTATTTTTTTAACCAGATTTATTTTCAGTGAAAAATGTAAATTTTTCTGATCATTTTGTATGAAACACCATCAGATAATGATGTTTGGTATTTCTTATAATTCCCTTTTATCTCTATTTTCAAAAATGTGTATCCCGTTGCAGGAAATGTTTGTGTGCATGGATATTGGTTTTTTTTTTAAACAAGTTAAGCTTTCCTTCAACATGATTACACATCTCTGTCGTGTAATTGCTTCCATATTCCACAGGTGTCAGATCCTACTGGTCCCCTCTTTTAACTCCCAGAAAACAAGGAGAGGGAGGCATGATGTATGAGTATACAACATCAAATTTTTAGATGATTGTGTAAGAGCCATTTTTTTTATTGCTGATAATTTTCCTGGAGAATCTCTCAATTCTAACTAACAGACAGTTTATGTATCTAATGACTTTAAGCTACCCAAAACTATATATTTTAATATGATACATTTACTGATAAGCTGGTACATAGGATGTTAATAACACATCAATATATATGGAGGCAAGTCTATACAGGTGTCTAGATAATTCAATATAACAAGACTGCACACATTTATTTCAGACCTACTTAGCACATGATAAAATGCAATCAAACCAACTTTTCATTTTGAGTGTTTGAAGCTAGTGAAGCCAAACTTAACCCCTGCCATAGAGATTTAACACCAGCAGGTCAGCTATGGTTTCAAGCTGAGACATGTCAGAGTATAACATCTTGAGCTGTGAGATATCAATTATTTCAAACATTATGTTTTGTTTCAACTGATGACTGACAGATCACAACAGTCACTGCTAACTTATCAAAATAAGACTACAAATGCCTGTTCAGATTTTCAGTAAAACTGGGAATAAAATGAAGAATGTTCAAATGAATCTGTTTAAGTAAACATCATGTATGATAATTGGGCATGTCACATGAACATATATTTATACAACTAAAGTGGTTTTCGTCCAGCAGAAATAATAAATTCCTGATACATTATATTTCTATCCACAATGGATACAAATGAAATGAAAAATCAGTTTCAAATGGAAAGGATTTAATTGAAAAATGAAGCATATAATTAATATTCTCTCACCCTTAACTTGTAAATATATTATTCCGGTAGCCTAATGATATTAACTTTTTAAATGGAAAATTAAACACTAGTAATCTGTTTATAGCTATATAAATAGAGGAGTTATGTTATGTGAAAGTACCTAACAATACAAACTGTTACTACATTTAAATACTTTAAGCTGCAGCATATTTTGGATGTAAATTTGCAGACTTGTACTGACAAGTATAATATGTAACTTTATAAACAGACCACAAGCTCAACAATATACTGTGTTTCAATAATATAAATAAGTATGACTTTGGTGTAATATCTTCAACCCGAACAAGCTTTCTTCACGATAACGTTCTGTAATATTTGTATCCGGTTCATTAAAGAAAGCGGCAGGTAGATGTTAAAGAGTTAAATGTTAATGCACACAACATGATAGGGTTGTGGTGTACCCTATGCTGATTGGTAGGCTCAGTGATGTGGATCCCAATCACAGTTATCATATCAGTCCCTCCAGACGGTAGGTCCAGGTAATCTCAGTGCTGTGACCATTGAATAGTCTTCAGGTCAATTCCTTCCTGTACCATTTCCCACAACGGACTGGAAATTAGAAAACATATACATACAGCTTGTACTACACAATCTTATATTGTTCCAGGATTTAAGGTCAAGTGTGTACAGAAGACATCAAACAGTAATATTATACCTGTCAACCCTCCCTCATTAGGAGGGAGACTCCCTCATTTTGACCAAAATTTACTAATCTCCCTCGACATCTCCCTCATTTAAGTCCAAACCCACATTAACTAAAAATCTACCTCTTGTGGTCAAATGAGATCCTAGTTACTGCAGGATTTGTGTAATGACCATAATAGGTGTATCTGGACCAAATGAATACTTTGTGAAGTTATTTTGATACATAATAAGGGAAAGACAAATTGAGCAATGGAGTTTCAGTCGCATTTAACACACTTTCTCCTTCAATAGAAATATGAAAAGAGGGAGATCTCCCTCATTGGGGGTTTCAGAGGTTGACTACTATGAATTAAATATGGGTCACACGAAACTAATTTTAATTCCAGACAGAGTTCATATTTAATAGAAAGTTGGATGCTTAAATTAAACTTCCTCTTTAAAAGGTGTTCACATTGTATACTTCAGCAAACAAGTAACAACAGGCTAGGTAGTAATGGCACCATTTCGAGCTGCCTTTTGAAGTTATTGGTAGGTATGAAAATAATTAAGTACTCACCTCATCTCTCGCAAACGTGTGACATGGTCAATACATTTGTCTGCAGTGTAATCCAGTTCTTCCTCTGTTGTAAATCTCCCTATCCCAAACCTGTACAGAGACAAAGAAAACAGTTCTCCATTAAAACATACAGTGTAATCCAGTTCTTCCTCTGTTGTAAATCTCCCTATCCCAAACCTTTATAGAGACAAAGAAAACAGTTCTCCATTAAAACGTACAGTGTAATCCAGTTCTTCCTCTGTTGTAAATCTCCCTATCCCAAACCTTTATAGAGACAAAGAAAACAGTTCTCCATTAAAACGTACAGTGTAATCCAGTTCTTCCTCTGTTGTAAATCTCCCTATCCCAAACCTTTATAGAGACAAAGAAAACAATTCTCCATTAAAACATACAGTGTAATCCAGTTCTTCCTCTGTTGTAAATCTCCCTATCCCAAACCTTTATAGAGACAAAGAAAACAATTCTCCATTAAAACGTACAGTGTAATATGTACACAAAGCTATTGAAGACAAATAAATTGAAATAATGCACTTCAGGTTGATGATTTTTAAATTGCATATCCCTCCTTGGATTCTCTGTAAATTGTGTAACTGTCAAACACATTAAATTTTATACCTGTACACCTAGTCATGTAAATCCTGGAATGACATTAGATTTTACAGGTACAATATATAAATACATATAACGGATATTGTCTTACAAAGGGACATGCTTCCTAGAATAGAATTGTAGACAATTTACTGCATCTACACTGTATGTAAATCGGAACACTTAAAAGATACCATTGAAAAAATATGTTTTTTGTACACAACTGTGTATATTGGCAGAAAAAGACAAATGTTTCACTGCAGCCTTGTTTAAACACAAACATTTCAATACAAGCAGTTTAAAGAGTTCAGACAGCATAATGGCCATACAAAAATGTTCCAAAAACCTTTAAAGTTTTTACAGCATTTTATAATAATCAAACGATTTATACTTTTGGAATAAAAGAATTAATGTTGACATATAATCTCAAATCACCTGATTGATGAATGTGCCAGATCTTCATCAGCACCAATCGCTCTCAATACATAGGAGGGCTCCAGGGATGCAGAGGTACAGGCGCTGAAACAGGATACAGAAAATATCACATTAAAGAGTTTCAAAAATGCAGTCATCAGTTCAGGAACGATAAATGAAAGTAAACATATATTTAAAATATTGCTTATAGATGATAGACTTTAAGAAACGCCAAAAAAGCTATCGCATGTATAAAATCAAGGGAGATAATTGATAATACAGTTGAACTTCGTTATCTCGAACTCGTGTAGTTCAAAGGTCATATCTAATTTGAATCATTTTGTCGGTCCCGGCCAGACTTCACACTAAGTATTTGAACCTACCTAACTCGAATACTATGATAACTCTTTTTTCGTGATCCGGATGACTTTGAGATAACAAGGTTGGACTGTAATATCGGAATGTCCTTTAATGAAAAATCTCCCGGTCTTCTTACCTCCCTGAAGATAAAGCGACATCCTTCAGTGCCATCAGTAAACTCTCTCCTTCCACAAAGGCAAAAGACAGATTCACACACCCTGTAAAAATGACAGAGAAACATACAGGGGTATTAAAACTGTTCCGTTTCCTTGTTCATGAAGAAGTAAACATACTCTGTAGCAACATTACTTTTCCCTGTCTAAAGGTACAGACATAACATTTGACCCTTTGCATTGTTTTTTTGGAACATCAGACCTGAGAATTACTGTTTATATACAATATAACATGTATCCATTAATCGTCTATCTATGAATTTGTGTGAAAAATATTTAGTTTGGCATCTGTTATGAAAAAGACAAATATTTGACATTTGTGATTTCTGATCTGAGGGTACACATGTGGAATAATGAAAATAATAATAGACTTATTTATACTGGATAAGATGTTGAGCTTGAAAACTTGTCTTACACATGGCCGAGATAAGTATAGAATACCCCAGTGGTAAACAATATTTACAGCAATGTAACATGAAAGTTAACATTTAACATAGTATCCAGCGATGTTACATCCAAACATGAAATTTTATTTAAAGACACTTCAGACCTGAATGCCAAGACAGAATTGTAAGTGGACTAATGGACATCATGTTATCCCAAGGTAAAGTAAACACTGAAGGGGGCTTACTAACAGATGAGGGGCAGTACTGGTGTTATAACTGGTATCCTACAACAGTACCTAAGGTAAAGTAAACACTGAAGGGGGCTTACTAACAGATGAGGGGCAGTACTGGTGTTATAACTGGTATCCTACAACAGTACCTAAGGTAAAGTAAACACTGAAGGGGGCATACTAACAGATTAGGGGCAGTACTGGTGTTATAACTGGTATCCTACAACAGTACCTAAGGTAAAGTAAACACTGAAGGGGCCTTACTAACAGATGAGGAGCAGTACTGGTGTTATAACTGGTATCCTACAACAGTACCTAAGGTAAAGTAAACACTGAAGGGGGCTTACTAACAGATGAGGGGCAGTACTGGTGGGTGTTATAACTGGTATCCTACAACAGTACCTAAGGTAAAGTAAACACTGAAGGGGCCTTACAAACAGATGAGGGGCAGTACTGGTGTTATAACTGGTATCCTACAACAGTACCTAAGGTAAAGTAAACACTGAAGGGGGCTTACTAACAGATGAGGAGCAGTACTGGTGTTATAACTGGTATCCTACAACAGTACCTAAGGTAAACCAAACACTGAAGGGGGCTTACTAACAGATGAGGGGCAGTATTGGTGTTATAACTGGTATCCTACAACAGTACCTAAGGTAAAGTAAACACTGAAGGGGGCTTACTAACAGATGAGGGGCAGTACTGATGTTATAACTGGTATCCTACAACAGTACCTAAGGTAAAGTAAACACTGAAGGGGGCTTACTAACAGATGAGGAGCAGTACTGGTGTTATAACTGGTATCCTACAACAGTACCTAAGGTAAACCAAACACTGAAGGGGGCTTACTAACAGATGAGGGGCAGTATTGGTGTTATAACTGGTATCCTACAACAGTACCTAAGGTAAAGTAAACACTGAAGGGGGCTTACTAACAGATGAGGGGCAGTATTGGTGTTATAACTGGTATCCTACAACAGTACCTAAGGTAAAGTAAACACTGAAGGGGGCTTACTAACAGATGAGGGGCAGTACTGGTGTTATAACTGGTATCCTACAACAGTACCTAAGGTAAACCAAACACTGAAGGGGGCTTACTAACAGATGAGGGGCAGTACTGGTGGGTGTTATAACTGGTATCCTACAACAGTACCTAAGGTAAAGTAAACACTGAAGGAGGCTTACTAACAGATGAGGGGCAGTACTGGTGGGTGTTATAACTGGTATCCTACAACAGTACCTAAGGTAAAGTAAACACTGAAGGGGGCTTACTAACAGATGAGGAGCAGTGCTGGTGTTATAACTGGTATCCTACAACAGTACCTAAGGTAAAGTAAACACTGAAGGGGGCTTACTAACAGATGAGGAGCAGTACTGGTGTTATAACTGGTATCCTACAACAGTACCTAAGGTAAAGTAAACAATCAAGGGGGCTTACTAACAGATGAGGAGCAGTACTGGTGTTATAACTGGTATCCTACAACAGTACCTAAGGTAAACCAAACACTGAAGGGGGCTTACTAACACATGAGGAGCAGTACTGGTGTTATAACTGGTATCCTACAACAGTACCTAAGGTAAACCAAACACTGAAAGGGGCTTACTAACAGATGTGGAGCAGTACTGGTGTTATAACTGGTATCCTACAACAGTACCTACGGTAAAGTAAACACTGAAGGGGGCTTACTAACAGATGTGGAGCAGTACTAGTACTGGTGTTATAACTGGTATCCTACAACAGAACCTAAGGTAAAGTAAACAATCAAGGGGGCTTACTAACAGATGAGGAGCAGTACTGGTGTTATAACTGGTATCCTACAACAGTACCTAAGGTAAACCAAACACTGAAGGGGGCTTACTAACACATGAGGAGCAGTACTGGTGTTATAACTGGTATCCTACAACAGTACCTAAGGTAAACCAAACACTAAAGGGGGCTTACTAACAGATGAGGGGCAGTATTGGTGTTATAACTGGTATCCTACAACCGTACCTAAGGTAAAACAAACACTGAAGGGGCCTTACTAACAGATGAGGAGCAGTACTGGTGTTATAACTGGTATCCTACAACAGTACCCAAGGTAAAGTAAACACTGAAGGGGGCTTACTAACAGATGAGGAGCAGTACTGGTGTTATAACTGGTATCCTACAACAGTACCTAAGGTAAAGTAAACACTGAAGGGGGCTTACTAACAGATGAGGGGCAGTACTGGTGTTATAACTGGTATCCTACAACAGTACCTAAGGTAAACCAAACACTGAAGGGGGCTTACTAACAGATGAGGGGCAGTACTGGTGTTATAACTGGTATCCTACAACAGTACCTAAGGTAAAGTAAACACTGAAGGGGGCTTACTAACAGATGAGGGGCGGTACTGGTGTTATAACTGGTATCCTACAACCGTACCTAAGGTAAACCAAACACTGAAGGGGGCTTACTAACAGATGAGGAGCAGTACTGGTGTTATAACTGGTATCCTAGTACAACAGTACCTAAGGTAAAGTAAACACTGAAGGGGGCTTACTAACAGATGAGGGGCAGTACTGGTGTTATAACTGGTATCCTACAACAGTACCTAAGGTAAACCAAACACTGAAGGGGGCTTACTAACAGATGAGGGGCAGTATTGGTGTTATAACTGGTATCCTACAACAGTACCTAAGGTAAAGTAAACACTGAAGGGGGCTTACGAACAGAAGAGGGGCGGTACTGGTGTTATAACTGGTATCCTACAACAGTACCTAAGGTAAACCAAACACTGAAGGGGGCTTACTAACAGATGAGGAGCAGTACTGGTGTTATAACTGGTATCCTAGTACAACAGTACCTAAGGTAAAGTAAACACTGAAGGGGGCTTACTAACAGATGAGGGGCAGTACTGGTGTTATAACTGGTATCCTACAACAGTACCTAAGGTAAAGTAAACACTGAAGGGGGCTTACTAACAGATGAGGGGCAGTACTGGTGTTATAACTGGTATCCTACAACAGTACCTAAGGTAAAGTAAACACTGAAGGGGGCTTACTAACAGATGAGGAGCAGTACTGGTGTTATAACTGGTATCCTACAACAGTACCTAAGGTAAAGTAAACACTGAAGGGGGCTTACTAACAGATGAGGGGCAGTACTGGTGTTATAACTGGTATCCTACAACAGTACCCAAGGTAAAGTAAACACTGAAGGGGGCTTACTAACAGATGAGGGGCAGTACTGGTGTTATAACTGGTATCCTACAACAGTACCTACGGTAAAGTAAACACTGAAGGGGGCTTACTAACAGATGAGGGGCAGTATTGGTGTTATAACTGGTATCCTACAACAGTACTTAAGGTAAAGTAAACACTGAAGGGGGCTTACTAACAGATGAGGGGCAGTACTGGTGTCATAACTGGTATCCTACAACAGTACCCAAGGTAAAGTAAACACTGAAGGGGGCTTACTAACAGATGAGGGGCGGTACTGGTGTTATAACTGGTATCCTACAACAGTACCTAAGGTAAACCAAACACTGAAGGGGGCTTACTAACAGATTAGGAGCAGTACTGGTGTTATAACTGGTATCCTAGTACAACAGTACCTAAGGTAAAGTAAACACTGAAGGGGGCTTACTAACAGATGAGGGGCAGTACTGGTGTTATAACTGGTATCCTACAACAGTACCTAAGGTAAACCAAACACTGAAGGGGGCTTACTAACAGATGAGGGGCAGTATTGGTGTTATAACTGGTATCCTACAACAGTACCCAAGGTAAAGTAAACACTGAAGGGGGCTTACTAACAGATGAGGGGCGGTACTGGTGTTATAACTGGTATCCTACAACAGTACCTAAGGTAAACCAAACACTGAAGGGGGCTTACTAACAGATGAGGAGCAGTACTGGTGTTATAACTGGTATCCTAGTACAACAGTACCTAAGGTAAAGTAAACACTGAAGGGGGCTTACTAACAGATGAGGGGCAGTACTGGTGTTATAACTGGTATCCTACAACAGTACCTAAGGTAAAGTAAACACTGAAGGGGGCTTACTAACAGATGAGGGGCAGTACTGGTGTTATAACTGGTATCCTACAACAGTACCTAAGGTAAAGTAAACACTGAAGGGGGCTTACTAACAGATGAGGGGCAGTACTGGTGTTATAACTGGTATCCTACAACAGTACCTAAGGTAAAGTAAACACTGAAGGGGGCTTACTAACAGATGAGGGGCAGTACTGGTGTTATAACTGGTATCCTACAACAGTACCTAAGGTAAAGTAAACACTGAAGGGGGCTTACTAACAGATGAGGGGCAGTACTGGTGTTATAACTGGTATCCTACAACAGTACCTAAGGTAAACCAAACACTGAAGGGGGCTTACTAACAGATGAGGGGCAGTACTGGTGTTATAACTGGTATCCTACAACAGTACCTTAGGTAAAGTAAACACTGAAGGGGGCTTACTAACAGATGAGGGGCGGTGCTGGTGTTATAACTGGTATCCTACAACAGTACCTAAGGTAAAGTAAACACTGAAGGGGGCTTACTAACAGATGAGGAGCAGTGCTGGTGTTATAACTGGTATCCTACAACAGTACCCAAGGTAAAGTAAACACTGAAGGGGGCTTACTAACAGATGAGGGGCAGTACTGGTGTTATAACTGGTATCCTACAACAGTACCTACGGTAAAGTAAACACTGAAGTGGGCTTACTAACAGATGAGGAGCAGTACTGGTGTTATAACTGGTATCCTACAACAGTACCTAAGGTAAATTAAACACTGAAGGGGGCTTACTAACAGATGAGGGGCAGTACTGGTGTTATAACTGGTATCCTACAACAGTACCTAAGGTAAACCAAACACTGAAGGGGGCTTACTAACAGATGAGGGGCAGTATTGGTGTTATAACTGGTATCCTACAACAGTACCTAAGGTAAACCAAACACTGAAGGGGGCTTACTAACAGATGAGGGGCAGTACTGGTGTTATAACTGGTATCCTACAACAGTACCTAAGGTAAAGTAAACACTGAAGGGGGCTTACTAACAGATGAGGGGCAGTACTGGTGTTATAACTGGTATCCTACAACAGTACCTAAGGTAAAGTAAACACTGAAGGGGGCTTACTAACAGATGAGGGGCAGTACTGGTGTTATAACTGGTATCCTACAACAGTACCTAAGGTAAAGTAAACACTGAAGGGGGCTTACTAACAGATGAGGAGCAGTGCTGGTTTTATAACTGGTATCCTACAACAGTACCCAAGGTAAAGTAAACACTGAAGGGGGCTTACTAACAGATGAGGGGCAGTACTGGTGTTATAACTGGTATCCTACAACAGTACCTAAGGTAAACCAAACACTGAAGGGGGCTTACTAACAGATGAGGAGCAGTACTGGTGTTATAACTGGTATCCTACAACAGTACCTAAGGTAAAGTAAACACTGAAGGGGGCTTACTAACAGATGAGGAGCAGTACTGGTGTTATAACTGGTATCCTAGTACAACAGTACCTAAGGTAAACCAAACACTGAAGGGGGCTTACTAACAGATGAGGGGCAGTACTGGTGTTATAACTGGTATCCTACAACAGTACCTAAGGTAAACCAAACACTGAAGGGGGCTTACTAACAGATGAGGAGCAGTACTGGTGTTATAACTGGTATCCTAGTACAACAGTACTTAAGGTAAAGTAAACACTGAAGGGGGCTTACTAACAGATGAGGGGCAGTACTGGTGTTATAACTGGTATCCTACAACAGTACCTAAGGTAAAGTAAACACTGAAGGGGGCTTACTAACAGATGAGGGGCAGTACTGGTGTTATAACTGGTATCCTACAACAGTACCTAAGGTAAAGTAAACACTGAAGGGGGCTTACTAACAGATGAGGGGCAGTACTGGTGTTATAACTGGTATCCTACAACAGTACCTAAGGTAAAGTAAACACTGAAGGGGGCTTACTAACAGATGAGGGGCAGTACTGGTGTTATAACTGGTATCCTACAACAGTACCTAAGGTAAAGTAAACACTGAAGGGGGCTTACTAACAGATGAGGGGCAGTACTGGTGTTATAACTGGTATCCTACAACAGTACCTAAGGTAAACCAAACACTGAAGGGGGCTTACTAACAGATGAGGGGCAGTACTGGTGTTATAACTGGTATCCTACAACAGTACCTAAGGTAAAGTAAACACTGAAGGGGGCTTACTAACAGATGAGGGGCAGTACTGGTGTTATAACTGGTATCCTACAACAGTACCTAAGGTAAAGTAAACACTGAAGGGGGCTTACTAACAGATGAGGGGCAGTACTGGTGTTATAACTGGTATCCTACAACAGTACCTAAGGTAAAGTAAACACTGAAGGGGGCTTACTAACAGATGAGGAGCAGTGCTGGTGTTATAACTGGTATCCTACAACAGTACCCAAGGTAAAGTAAACACTGAAGGGGGCTTACTAACAGATGAGGGGCAGTACTGGTGTTATAACTGGTATCCTACAACAGTACCTAAGGTAAACCAAACACTGAAGGGGGCTTACTAACAGATGAGGAGCAGTACTGGTGTTATAACTGGTATCCTACAACAGTACCTAAGGTAAAGTAAACACTGAAGGGGGCTTACTAACAGATGAGGAGCAGTACTGGTGTTATAACTGGTATCCTAGTACAACAGTACCTAAGGTAAACCAAACACTGAAGGGGGCTTACTAACAGATGAGGGGCAGTACTGGTGTTATAACTGGTATCCTACAACAGTACCTAAGGTAAACCAAACACTGAAGGGGGCTTACTAACAGATGAGGGGCAGTACTGGTGTTATAACTGGTATCCTACAACAGTACCTACGGTAAAGTAAACACTGAAGGGGGCTTACTAACAGATGAGGGGCAGTATTGGTGTTATAACTGGTATCCTACAACAGTACCTAAGGTAAAGTAAACACTGAAGGGGGCTTACTAACAGATGAGGGGCAGTACTGGTGTCATAACTGGTATCCTACAACAGTACCCAAGGTAAAGTAAACACTGAAGGGGGCTTACTAACAGATGAGGGACGGTACTGGTGTTATAACTGGTATCCTACAACAGTACCTAAGGTAAACCAAACACTGAAGGGGGCTTACTAACAGATTAGGAGCAGTACTGGTGTTATAACTGGTATCCTAGTACAACAGTACCTAAGGTAAAGTAAACACTGAAGGGGGCTTACTAACAGATGAGGGGCAGTACTGGTGTTATAACTGGTATCCTACAACAGTACCTAAGGTAAACCAAACACTGAAGGGGGCTTACTAACAGATGAGGGGCAGTATTGGTGTTATAACTGGTATCCTACAACAGTACCCAAGGTAAAGTAAACACTGAAGGGGGCTTACTAACAGATGAGGGGCAGTACTGGTGTTATAACTGGTATCCTAGTACAACAGTACCTAAGGTAAAGTAAACACTGAAGGGGGCTTACTAACAGATGAGGGGCAGTACTGGTGTTATAACTGGTATCCTAGTACAACAGTACCTAAGGTAAAGTAAACACTGAAGGGGGCTTACTAACAGATGAGGAGCAGTACTGGTGTTATAACTGGTATCCTAGTACAACAGTACCTAAGGTAAACCAAACACTGAAGGGGGCTTACTAACAGATGAGGGGCAGTACTGGTGTTATAACTGGTATCCTACAACAGTACCTAAGGTAAACCAAACACTGAAGGGGGCTTACTAACAGATGAGGAGCAGTACTGGTGTTATAACTGGTATCCTAGTACAACAGTACCTAAGGTAAAGTAAACACTGAAGGGGGCTTACTAACAGATGAGGGGCAGTACTGGTGTTATAACTGGTATCCTACAACAGTACCTAAGGTAAAGTAAACACTGAAGGGGGCTTACTAACAGATGAGGGGCAGTACTGGTGTTATAACTGGTATCCTACAACAGTACCTAAGGTAAAGTAAACACTGAAGGGGGCTTACTAACAGATGAGGGGCAGTACTGGTGTTATAACTGGTATCCTACAACAGTACCTAAGGTAAAGTAAACACTGAAGGGGGCTTACTAACAGATGAGGGGCAGTACTGGTGTTATAACTGGTATCCTACAACAGTACCTAAGGTAAAGTAAACACTGAAGGGGGCTTACTAACAGATGAGGGGCAGTACTGGTGTTATAACTGGTATCCTACAACAGTACCTAAGGTAAACCAAACACTGAAGGGGGCTTACTAACAGATGAGGGGCAGTACTGGTGTTATAACTGGTATCCTACAACAGTACCTAAGGTAAAGTAAACACTGAAGGGGGCTTACTAACAGATGAGGGGCAGTACTGGTGTTATAACTGGTATCCTACAACAGTACCTAAGGTAAAGTAAACACTGAAGGGGGCTTACTAACAGATGAGGGGCAGTACTGGTGTTATAACTGGTATCCTACAACAGTACCTAAGGTAAAGTAAACACTGAAGGGGGCTTACTAACAGATGAGGAGCAGTGCTGGTGTTATAACTGGTATCCTACAACAGTACCCAAGGTAAAGTAAACACTGAAGGGGGCTTACTAACAGATGAGGGGCAGTACTGGTGTTATAACTGGTATCCTACAACAGTACCTAAGGTAAACCAAACACTGAAGGGGGCTTACTAACAGATGAGGAGCAGTACTGGTGTTATAACTGGTATCCTACAACAGTACCTAAGGTAAAGTAAACACTGAAGGGGGCTTACTAACAGATGAGGAGCAGTACTGGTGTTATAACTGGTATCCTAGTACAACAGTACCTAAGGTAAACCAAACACTGAAGGGGGCTTACTAACAGATGAGGGGCAGTACTGGTGTTATAACTGGTATCCTACAACAGTACCTAAGGTAAACCAAACACTGAAGGGGGCTTACTAACAGATGAGGGGCAGTACTGGTGTTATAACTGGTATCCTACAACAGTACCTACGGTAAAGTAAACACTGAAGGGGGCTTACTAACAGATGAGGGGCAGTATTGGTGTTATAACTGGTATCCTACAACAGTACCTAAGGTAAAGTAAACACTGAAGGGGGCTTACTAACAGATGAGGGGCAGTACTGGTGTCATAACTGGTATCCTACAACAGTACCCAAGGTAAAGTAAACACTGAAGGGGGCTTACTAACAGATGAGGGGCGGTACTGGTGTTATAACTGGTATCCTACAACAGTACCTAAGGTAAACCAAACACTGAAGGGGGCTTACTAACAGATTAGGAGCAGTACTGGTGTTATAACTGGTATCCTAGTACAACAGTACCTAAGGTAAAGTAAACACTGAAGGGGGCTTACTAACAGATGAGGGGCAGTACTGGTGTTATAACTGGTATCCTACAACAGTACCTAAGGTAAACCAAACACTGAAGGGGGCTTACTAACAGATGAGGGGCAGTATTGGTGTTATAACTGGTATCCTACAACAGTACCCAAGGTAAAGTAAACACTGAAGGGGGCTTACTAACAGATGAGGGGCAGTACTGGTGTTATAACTGGTATCCTAGTACAACAGTACCTAAGGTAAAGTAAACACTGAAGGGGGCTTACTAACAGATGAGGGGCAGTACTGGTGTTATAACTGGTATCCTAGTACAACAGTACCTAAGGTAAAGTAAACACTGAAGGGGGCTTACTAACAGATGAGGGGCAGTACTGGTGTTATAACTGGTATCCTAGTACAACAGTACCTAAGGTAAAGTAAACACTGAAGGGGGCTTACTAACAGATGAGGGGCAGTACTGGTGTTATAACTGGTATCCTACAACAGTACCTAAGGTAAAGTAAACACTGAAGGGGGCTTACTAACAGATGAGGGGCAGTAATTGTGTTATAACTGGTATCCTACAACAGTACCTGGATAAGAGTGTTCCGGGTCACCATTACGGATAACCTTGGGCAGAGCCGACTGGATACGGTCAATCAGTCTGTTTGATAGTGCTTTGATCCTCTTGTGATCATACTGTAACAGATAGGTAGATTTTACATTAATATACATTATATATTGTTTAAATGAAAAGTATGGTACCAAAGTTACATATCACATTTTTTATATAATTATGATACTGAATAGTTGCTTTTCTTCATGGAGAAGTTTGATTTTTCTATATTTGCAGTCAAATAAAATTATTTGAAATTGAATACCTGTAAAATATAACACTTTATTAAGAATAATTGCCATGAGAGAACAAGTAATCCTGGCAGAGTCCCAATAAGAAAAACACGAAATTTTATCCCCTTGAAATCAAACAACTATAGAGTTATATTCAATACAACTATGGGGAATTTGGATAAGTTGATCTTTGCAGTTAATTGTAAAATTTTTAAGACATTCAGGAAAAAAATATTTTCTGAAAGCAATTATGTCAACTTAAATCACATTTATTTATATTTTTCTGTGACATTTGTCCACTGACCTCCATTTCCTGCATAGCGACCTCACAAGCTGCACCAAGGCCCACACACAGAGGGGTTGGGACAGTGCCACTCCTCATACCCCTCTCCTGTCCCCCTCCACTCTGGGGGGCATCTACCCTCACTCTCGGCCGACGCCTCACATAAAGGGCTCCGACTCCTGTCACAAAACACAGGCAAACTTGTAACGTACATTGAAGCAAATCTCATCATGTACCAACACACTTGTACATCTAAATGTAGTTAGTTTTAAGTTGATGATTTGAAATTGAAGGATCCTCTTTCAGTGTATATACTTAAAAAGAACTCATTTGCATCTGCCAAGAAACACAGGCTAACTTCAACCTGTAAAACACAAGTCTCATTATGTACCAACACACAAGTACATCTAGCTAGTTGATAATGATATGAAATTTCAAATGTGTTTTCACAAATCCTTGAGGAGAACTAATTCTACTTATGCAGCCAATAAATGTTCACTTATCGAGATTTACTGTCCCCAGCAAAATCTAAGGATAACTTATAAAATATTGTACATATTTGAGGTCGATAGACATACCTTCAGGTCCACATATCTTGTGTCCACTGATGGACATCAGATCTATTTATAATTTATAATATTGTACATATTTGAGGTCGGGAGACATACCTTTAGGTCCACATATCTTGTGTCCACTGATGGACATCAGATCTATTTATAATTTATAATATTGTACATATTTGAGGTCGGGAGACATACCTTTAGGTCCATATATCTTGTGTCCACTGAAGAACATCAGATCTATTTATAATTTATAATATTGTACATATTTGAGACCGGGAGACATACCTTTAGGTCCATATATCTTGTGTCCACTGAAGAACATCAGATCTATTTATAATTTATAATATTGTACATATTTGAGGTCGGGAGACATACCTTTAGGTCCATATATCTTGTGTCCACTGATGGACATCAGATCTATCTTCATGTCGTTCACATTCACAGGTATTTTACCAATGGCCTGTGCTGCATCAGTGTGGAAAAATATCTTGTTGGCACGGCATATCTCACCTGTATAAAGGAAAGCATCACAGAATGAAGGTAAAAATTCACATTTGCTCTGCAATTTTCCATTGACAAAATGCTAAGAGGCAGTTGCTGTCATACGCCTATAACAACCAGTGCCTCAGACTATAACAGCAGTTGCTATTGTGACGTCATCAATTTAATTGTTGTCTACACTTGAGTTGCTGTTCAAAATCGGTCCGAAGAAACTAAATAAAGTATAATAATTTTATCAAAATGTAAATATAAGTAATGAACATTTTTTGTAATTGCTGACAAACTTACATAAAGCCCTACCAGGCTTTATTTAGTTTGTCATCAATAGCAATGTGTGTTATAGGACTGTAACAACATTTGCTAAAACATTCATTGCTTAAGTATTATTATTCATACCCTGGGATCCTAGTAGTTATCATCCAAGGGGAGGGGGTCGGGGGGGGGGGGGGGGAGCTTAAAGGTTTTCTTTGTTAAAATTGATTGCCCATTTATAAATCACAAATATACATACCAATTTCCTTTACTGGTTGAGTGACACCAATTTCATTGTTGACCAGCATAATTGACACTAGGCCAGTATCAGGTCGAATTGAATCCTTTAGTTTCTGTTAACAGAAAACCAAAACTAATATTAACAAAAATATCAAAACTACAATACTCTAACATTATTAATTACATTACAAAAACTATCTAATACTTTCATACAAAGTGATACCTTTACTTGAAAAACATAAAATAAGTTTATAGTAAGATTTAACACATTCATCCTTACAATTTCATAATAGATTCTTCCAGCCTTTCAATTGGAAGAGTTCAAATGAGTATTTAGGGGTTAATCAGTTAATAACTTTTAGAAATCATAAGAATATTTATTATCAGCAATCTAAGTATAAAAAAACTCATTTTATTTGTATTTCTACAATCATATTCATGATCACTGAAGTTGATATATTTAAATATATAAGGACACATTTTCCAACACAAAACCATCAGTATATCTGTTAGAAAGTGTGTAACCGGCATTCAATGTACAAAATAATTTTGTTGATAATGGCTATATCTTGATTTAACGTGCTTTTAATGCTGGAAAATATTATCCGCTGATTAAATGCCTGCTTCATATAAGTCAGCTATAACGATTCTCCAAGACCTGTAGGCACAGCGAACTTGGAGGATAGGTTATCTACAGAGAAGTGATGAACTACTATCATACCTGTGGAATGTTCCATAGAGGTATGTTTTTATGTTCTAATAAGTGGCAGTACATGTATAATGCTTTACCTGTATATCAATCAATCCATTTGTCTGCACGGGTAGGTAGGTGACATCAAAGCCTTCTGCTTCTAGAGCTCTACAGGAATCTAGCACACATTTGTGTTCCTGTAAGTCACCCAATGTAAATTTAAGACATTGTCTGGCCTTAGGAATAGTTTTAAATCAAAAACTTATAGACCATGTTACAGCAGGGATCAAACTAGTACTAGAAAACTTTTATTGTTTTGAAGGAAGGAGTTTTCTTTACGTTACCTGGTAATATTTTCAATGCAAACAGAGAGCATAAATTCAACTACAGTATTTAACGATAAATCTGGTTCGATCATTGGCAGATAAATTCAAGTATAATACATCATTTCAGCTTTTGATGAAATCAAAATGTGATGTGTTATAACAATGTATAACAATACTATACAGTGTTTTTGCTAACAAATTTTAAAACAGCCTGTGCCTTATTGAATTGGGAAAATGAAGTAGGATTTTCAGATGAATTGGGAAAATATTCTTGAATTTTGCTTCATTTTGGGAAAATAGCATACATTTTGACTGGGGGAAACAGCCTTATATCGGCTGTAAAAATGGGCAAACAAAATCACTGCTATAAGAAATATTCACTATGCTGTCAGTGATGTAATGTCATGTGACATACCCTGTTGTAATATCATGTGACATACCCTGTTGTAATATATCATGTGACTTACTCTGTTGTAATGTCATGTGACCTACTGTCAATGATATAATGTCATTTAACTTGTATTGTGTTATATTTACATTCTGTGTTGCCTTTGCCTATATATCATTACTAAACCAAATTGTAGTATATCACACTGTATACTACAATTTGCAATCTGCATCACATGACGTTATTTCTGACGCCATGTTGGACTACATTTTATTAAAGCTTTGCACTCCACCTCAGATAACATGTATAATGGCTGTGAGTCAATAGCTCGGATGACGTTGACTTAAATCAGGCTCTCCCAGTAAAGAAACACACACGGAAAAAGGGAGAAGTGTTTTCGACTATATCCAGAAGAAATAGACATAGGCATATTTTGAAATTGTCTGGTGATGTCATATGACTTACTGTCTGTATGGTAATGTCACTTAACTTATTGCTTATGTGGTAATGTCATGTGACTTACTGTCTGTGTGGTAATGTCATGTGACATATTGCTTATGTGGTAATGTCATGTGACTTACTGTCTGTGTGGTCATGTCATGTAACTTGCAGTCTGTGTGGTAATGTCAAGTGACGTACAGTCTGTGTGTTAATGTCATGTGACTTATTGCTTATGTGGTAATGTCATGTGACTTACTGTCTGTGTGGTAATGTCATGTGACATATTGCTTATGTGGTAATGTCATGTGACTTACTGTCTGTGTGGTAATGTCATGTGACTTACAGTCTGTGTGGTAATGTCATGTGACTTACTGTCTGTGTGGTAATGTCATGTGACTTACAGTCTGTGTGTTAATGTCATGTGACTTACTGTCTGTGTGTTAACGTCATGTGACTTACTGCCTATGTGGTAATGTCATGTGACGTACTGTGTTTGTGGTAATGTCATGTGTCATACTGCCTATGTGGTCATGTCATGTGACTTACTGTATGATTGGTACTGTCATGTGACTTACTGTCTGTGTGGTAATGGTATGTGACATACTATGTGACTTACTGTCTGTGTGGTAATGACATGTGACATACTATGTGACTTACTGTCTGTGTGGTAATGGTATGTGACATACTATGTGACTTACTGTCTGTGTGGTAATGACATGTGACATACTATGTGACTTACTGTCTGTGTGGTAATGACATGTGACATACTATGTGACTTACTGTCTGTGTGGTAATGGTATGTGACATACTATGTGACTTACTGTCTGTGTGGTAATGGTATGTGACATACTATGTGACTTACTGTCTGTGTGGTAATGACATGCTTTTTCTTGCTTTTATAGAATCTGCCCACTCCTTTGACTGCGATGTTGTTGGACTCTGTGGCTCCACTGGTGAACACAACCTCCCTGGGATCTGCACCAATTATTGTTGCTATTTGCTGTAATAAACAGTTAAACAGTGAGGATCCAATGGCTCATGAGCATTTCCTCTTCTCTCACTCCATGTCATTTATATTTATGTATTCAGAACTACCTTTGAATACAGTTCTACTTTCTATATAAAACAATCTTTGAATGGTTACCTACAAATCCATTTAATTTGATCCAGGTACACATTCTTTTACTCATACAAAATCAAATGTCATGACACAACAGGCTTATAGCTGCTTGTTGGTCATCTAATAAGCAATAAGGGATCACCAATGAACCCTTAATTAGCTTATTAATAGGGAAGATGTATATATAGCAGTTTGATGTGAACAATATTCTTAATTCTACATTAAGTTTCTATTAGTCTATACAAGGTAGTATCAGTATCATAATACAGTATAATTAACCATGATGATTGTTTGGAAAGTTGTTATATTTGATAAAGGTATAGCCTCTTCTTCTAATATAAAATTTAAATGATGAAAATCTAGGCTGCTGCACATTTGCAATCATTGTGTTATTATCTTACTTGTCTGGCTTTTTCCACAGCAGCCTCACTTTCCCAACCATATGCATGAGTCCTTGAATGAGGGTTTCCATAGTAGCTAACAAAGTATGGTAGCATTGCATCCAAAACGCGAGGATCCTGGGAGAAAATAATTGAAAACATTATAAAAATAATATTGATTTAAAACATTAACTTTTAAGAAAAAATAGAGTATGTGAGGGCAAAAATCCCATAGTCAAGTCCTATAGGACTGGTTTACGACATTTTGAAAAATTTAATATATAGGGGGAAAAAAACTAGAACAGTGACAGACAGCAAGGACCCTGTCATGTGGCTACAGGTACTTATCTCCAGTTATCATCAATTTATGTGCTTTGGACCCAATGGTGAAACTTTATGCACTAATCTCCTTGTTGACTTCTGACCATCTTCATCATGTCATAAGGAAATGTTCATTACGATCAGTAAAAAGTTACAAGATGTGACCTTGACCTTTAACCATATTATCTTTATGTTTAATCAATTAACTTCTTGTTTAATTCCGACCACCTTTATTTCATAATGTCATAAAAAATCTTCATCAGTGAAAAGATACAAAATTTGACCTTGTAATTCGACATTTACTCAGTGACCTTAAAATTTAGTCAGTTGACTCTTCAATTAATTCCTTCCAACTTTGCTCAATATAAATTTCATAACAAAATGTTTATTAGCTAAAAGCTGTAAAATTTGACCTTTACCTTTGACCTGGTGACCTTGAAATTTGGTCAGTTCATTTTGTTTAATTTCAACCAACTTTGCTCCAATATGTCATAACAAAGAGTTCATCAGTATTAAGATTCAAAACTTGACTTTGATCTTTTGATCGATTCTGAAGAACTTTGCTTCATAATGTCATAACAAAATGTTCATCAGTGAAAAAGTACACAATTTGACCTTGAACTGGTGATTTGACCTTTGCCCCGATGACCTTCAATTTTGGTGAGTTGACTCCTTGTTTAATTCGAACCAACTTTGCTTCGTAATGTCATACCAAAATGTTCATCAGTGAATAAGTAAAACATTTGACCTTGACCTTTGAACCTTATGATCTTGACCTTTGACCTTGCTTTTTACCTCAGAAGGTATTTTTGTAAACTGAACATCTTGACCAAATTTTATGTGAATCGGTCAATAGATACTTATATTGAGTAAAGTTATCAGCCATAAGCTGAATTTGTGGATAAACAGACAGACGGACAGACAAAGTGATTACTATAGGGCACTGGTACATGTATCTTTGATACAGGGCCCTAATTATGGAGTTGAGGTCAATTAGGTGGTTTTGAAGTGTTTATATACATACAGTAATACCAAAATTGTTGATCAGTTATTCTTTTTTGAAATTTCAAGTTATCAGAAAGCTTATGATTTTAACATTTTTGTTCTGAAGAAGTCCTTGGGGCAGCATTTGATGACCTGTGAACACAAAGTTTGTAAAACTACATTTCTGTCAAGGTGGATATTTGTTATTTACAATATGTGCTAGAAATTTCATTCTCATGAATCATTCATGATTGGAGTCTGTCTATAATTACCAAGGGTGTTGTGGCTTGTGCATCCAGATAAAGTGGTCTCATTTCTTTTGCAGGCATGTCCTTCCTTATTTTTGAAAAATCCTCACTTTTAGCTGAAACTGAATCACATAGCATTTTAGTATGGATGTACAACTTCACAAATTCTTCAATACTTCAGTACTTTTAAACAAAATTTAGGCTTTGGCAGATAGAGTTTTGAATCCTACTCTGGCAGGTGATCATGTGGTCTAATCATAACAATACACACTTCACTGTACCAAAATCAGGACACTGTTTCGATAAATTTCAATATTCTATACCGGACGGAGGAATCAATTCTGCCTATATCAAGAGTAGCGTTTTCTACATGTTCAGTATATGTGACATATATAGCAAAGTGACGAAATTGAATAACAGAAAACAACAGCATCTGTCATATATAACAATAATTCATCGCTGAATGAGATTGTCAGACTGAGGCCACTGATTAGACCTACGTATACGAGGGGTGTTCCAAAAATAATGTCACTTGCATCGGTGCTCATATAGCGGAAGTGCTTTTGTTCATTTTAATTTGCTCTGCCCTTCAAAATACTCTCCGCCAGCCAGAACACACCTTTTTAGTTGGTCAATCCATTTTTGGAAGCATTTTTCATACTCTTCAATGGGTACACCCATCAGACACTGATAAACAGCAGATCCAAGGGCATTTCTCGAATTGTATCTCCTTCCAGATAAATGATATTTAAGTTTTGGAAAGAGAAAATAGTTGCAGGGGGCCAAGTCTGGCGAATACGGAGGGTACGGAAGGACGGTAACCTTCTCTGACTCCAAAAAGTCAGTCACAATACGTGCCTTGTGAGCGGGTTCATTATCATGCAAAAGTCGGCCATACTTAAGTCCTGTTTTGGGGCGGCGACTTTTGTAGTAGTTCTTCAACTTTCTCAGAACAACGTTTTTATAGAACTTGCCTGTGACCGTTCTGACTTTTGGCACCGGGATTTGAATAGCTGGACCCTTATTAGTGAAAAAAATAGCATACAAAACCTTCTTTACCGTTCGTTTTCGTTTGGCAATACTTGGGCGTCTGGCATTTTTAGTGGCCCATATTCGGTTGGCAACCTTCCGCTTTGGTTCAAAATAATACACCCAGGTCTCATCACCAGTGACTGTATTATCAAAAGCCTTTTTACTATATTTTGGGTACATTTTGAGAAGTTTTTTTGCCATTGTTTCACGCATCTTCTTTTGCTCATCCGTTAACAAATGGGGTATCCATCTTGCATTTATCTTTCTAACTTTTAGGTGTTTCTTCAAAATTGCATGAACTCTTGCTAACGACAAGTTTGTCATTCGAGCCATTTGTCTTACGGTGAATCGAGCATCAGTTTGAAGGATATTTCAGATTTTTTCTATGTTACCTTTGGTCCTAGTTGTTGCAAGACCTGGGTGAGCAGCATCTTCCAGTTGCTGCTGCCCAGCACTAAATTTACCTACCCACCTACAAACAGTCCTGTGAGACATTTGGCCCTCCCCATAAATGTCACACACCTCACGGTGAATATCTACAGCCTTTATGCCGAGTAATGACCTACCTTTTATATCGGCCCTAATTTCAAGAACATTTTCACCTCGTTTTCCTGTCATTTTGTGTCTAGTCTAACGAATAGGCTATGAAACGATGTACACTGTACCAAGGCCAGTGAACGTGTGGACGAGATATTTACCTGTGTCACATGCCAGTGATCACTCAATCGACACGAGGTGGTTTTGTGCATAAATTGCACAATTTCCGCAAAATAAAGCACAGATGACATTATTTATGGAACACCCCTCGTACCTACATGGTCTAGCCAACCAATGCTTAAATTTTCAAGTGGCTAATCCTAACAAAGTTACTGAGTTAGACTGGCGAGAAGTAACATTGGAACACTTACGGCATGCAATTGTTTGGTCTTTGCACGGACTTAGATTAGAAGTCTGTGGTCTTTGTATGATAATGCATGTACATATTGTCAAATCTGCAAAGTTTACAGTTGCATTTTTCCTTTCCTTTTGCAATTATAAACGAGGTATTGGTCTTCCTATCGATTTTTAATTGTATGGTGTCTATCAATTACCAAAACGGTACTTGTGTTTTTATTGGATATCAAAAAAGAATAAAATTTTGATCTAAATGTTTTCTTTTTATACATATATGTTGGAATATGTTCCGAAACGTCTTACGCATTCAGACGCATATATATTAAGACCGGTTGAAAAGTTGTATACCGTAACATTCCTAGAAAAATAATTTGTATTCTGAATTGCATCACTGTTATTAATTTTAGAGGTTTCGTAATCACAAGACCCCAGGAGTTATATACCTGTGGCTGCGGCTTGAGCAGCATTGTTCGAAGTTTGCGTTCGGAGACATCTCACAGCAACCAGTTTATCGGATCTTTGTGTCAGACTTCTGGCGGCTTGCCGCACTAAAATTCTGAACTGATACATTTTGAGCGTTAACCAAGTCTTTTTACGTCGAAATGTGAGGTGAAATGTACCTCATTTTATAACCCGGAAACTGTCTGTTTAACAAAATATTCAAAACCAGAACTGCCGAGATTTCCGGATTTTCACCAAAATATCAGTGTTATTATTTATCAAATCAGTACTATTGCAAAGTATTTGTTAATAAATATGTTCTACGTTTCTGTCTTTTATATGAAACAGATATTATCCATGTATAGTAGATATGGTAACATTGAAATTTTGAAATGAAAACCCCGCATCGTACCCCATCTATTTTCCGGATTTTGTTTTATTTGTGTCTAATTTTATACACACGTGTCATATTTCCGATTCGTGTTTGTGTTAGCAGACAGCGAATGTTTTATCTGAAATCAACATAAAAATGACAACCATGGAGTGATCACATACTGTTATGTATTTACGAGCGATTGTTTATTAAGACTGACATACAAATATGTCTTTTAAATTCTTCAAACTGCTTAAAATGCGGCCAACATGTAGCTCTGCGCCATTGGTGACCTTCAGTAAGTTCATGATGCCACAGTGTAGGAGGCTTGGACAGAAGTTAGCACGTTCGTTTCACACAAGTGTAAGATATTTAATTCCTAATGCTTCTGCTAAACTTTCACCTCAGCAGGTCAACTCATACATTAGACTAAATGAACAGTCCATTCCCGGGGAAGGTGCTGTGAAAAGTTTTGACTGTAATCGTCTTCCGGCTAATAATCCAATAGAAGACCGAGATGCCTCAGCAAAACTGAAGAATTCAAAGACAGGCCAATATTTGTTCGGTGTTTTCGATGGTCACGGTGGAGACTTTTGTTCACAAGCTGTTTGCGAAAGACTCTACAATTACATATCTGTGACAATGTCTCCACCAGAAGAACTGGATGTGATCAGGAAAGCCAATTATGACATTAGTTCTCTTGTGCATTGGTTACATGGACCACAGAGTGTATTCACAGATGTCATGGAAAGCGTTTACAAGGCAAAACTGGCGAAACTGGCATCAGAAATTCTTTCTCTCTCGGAAGAAACAACAATAAAAGAAAACCTTATCAGTGCATTTAATTCCCTTGACCATGATTTGATGAATGAAGCTGCACCAACTACTCTCAATAGAGAATTACAATTCAATTCTATGCAAATGGCATTTCAAGGATCATGTGCATGTGTTGCAATGCTAGATGATACTGAACTTTTTATTGCCAACACAGGAGATTGTAGAGCAGTTTTAGGAGTTCAAGATGAGCATGGCTGGAATGCTCTACCATTGTCTCAAATGCATGACGCTGCAAATCCATCTGAAATCAGGAGACTTTTACGGGTGCACCCAAATGAGAGATCTAATATGATTCAGCAAGGAAGGCTTTTTGGGATACTTGCCCCACTGAGGGCATTTGGAGATGCTCAATTTAAGTGGTCTGCAAGAGATTTGAAACATGTGGAAAAGACAAGTGCCTATGATATTCCTATTTATGGCAAAACCCTGATACCACGGGGCTACCAAACTCCTCCCTATGTTACTGCTGAGCCTGAAATAATCCAACATTCACTGACACCAAAAGACAAGTTTCTTATTATAGCTTCAGATGGACTTTGGGAACAAATGCCAGCAGAGAAGGTTGTTCAGCTAGTTGGTGGTCACAATATTGGCCATCAAATACCTGTGAACTTTCAACCTACTTCAAACATGAATTTGAGAGACATTAATGAAATGCTCAAAAAGAGACAAAATGACTTGAAGAAGAAACCACAAGATGACAATGTATGTTCCTATCTTCTTCGTCATGCTCTTGGTCCGGAACACCAAAGAATCTCAGAAACATTATCTCTTGCCCCCGGTTATGCCAGGTTTTACAGAGACGATATCTCTATTATTGTTGTTTATTTTGACAGTGAATACATCAAAGACAGATATGTAACATAAGTTTTAAAAATCAGCTACAGCAGTCTTCTCAGCTGTTAACAGTTAAGTTTCCATCATGATTCTAAAATACTCTCTCAAATAAGAACCAAAGCAGAGTATCTAAACAAAACACTTATACAAGTTTAGATATAAACATTTACATCAAGATATAGATAATGCAATACGGGCTGGCATATATATAGGCATGCCCATGTCAAACTTGAAATAGCATCGTTCTATGCAGTACCATAAAATTATGTGATGCATGCTCTGACTTTTTTGCCTGTGTACAATTTAAGGTCAAAATTGCAATTTTCAGAGTTATGACAAAAATGTATTATTATTACTACACAGAACATCTTAGATTCATATTAAACAGTTGTCTGTTCATGAGGGCATGTATTTATTTATTCTGATCAACTTGAAAAAAAAATAAATGTGACATATTACCTGTAATTGTATAAACAGAAATTCAGTTTCAAAGTTCAGTAATTTTGATGTTATTTTGTCATAAGATTTTGTAGCAGCCCTGTGTCCAAAATTAACAAAACTACAGCATAGTATATTTAAGTAATATATGTTACAACATGTATACGCCATAACGAAATGTTATATTTTATTGTCAGGATGAAACTTTCTGTTTCCAAAAGATAATTGTCAAGATGCTTAATAGATCCAGGCCTAGGTCTTGTAGATGAATACATGTTATAAACCTTGCAAGTTAGAATAGAGGAAGATTATACCACTTTTAATTATTATTGATAAATGGACATCATGTATTGTATTTGATACCATATGCTTGTGCAGGAATTAACAAAACAATCACTGACAGTTATATTTATAATTATAAATGTAATCCAAAGGAATGGGGCACCAAAACACGTTATTTCAATATTTGGTATACACTGGACAGAAAATACTCAAATATTTCAGATAAAGTTACTGCATTATTTGTTTACTTAAAAAAAGAACTGACGCACATATTTAAATATATGTAAATTTATACTGTAGCATACTGTAACAGACATTATGGGCATAGAAACAGACATGCAATATTCATCTGAATATGTTATTTTATATTTCAACACATTTCATTGCATATATAACTGTAAGATTTGACAAACTGGCCTAGACTAAATTATTCATCTCCTGTAACAAATATCATAAACAAGTGCTATTGCATATCATGAAAATTTCAATTCAGTTCAATTTGAATTCCCGTGCTGAAATTGGCTTTTGACTAGAAAAGGGAATTAAATGATAGATGAACAGAAAACACAGTGTATACCATTATCAAACACCACAACTGGCATATTGAAGAAACACCCAAGTGCTGAAAACTCTTCTCAACTTAATTTTCTTTATTTCTCCACAACTACACTTGTACGTACCAGGTATTTCACCCTGCACACTTTGTTAACTAAATATAGAGGTCAAAATATCATGGTCAACGTCACAGCTAGGTCATTTGTTAGGTAGGCTAAGAATATCCTAATAATTGAAGTACACTGTAGCTAATATGATAAGTATATCATTTTAACTTAAATGTTGATGATATGTGTAATTGAACTTTGTTTGAGATTTAGGCAACTACAAAATGGTTACATTTGGCTTTCATAGTTAATATGAATGTGAAATGGGCAAAGTCAAATGTAACCTGGAGCTCTTGCATGCTTTAGTGCTTTACCTTTTCTCCAACGGGCATTCCTGATTATCTGTGCCAACTCAAATCAGTCCAGTTCCTAAAAAAATTAATAATATCATAAAA